>VWZZ01000406.1:0-145573 GCA_013399095.1 Psophia crepitans
CACTGGACTTGCTCCAACAGCTCAAGGTCTTTCTTGTACTGGGAACTGTCAGAAACTGTTACAAAATCCCAAATACCCTCTTTTGTCTCAAACAACTCAGGGTTGCAGGTTGCCTCACCGGGTAGTTGAAAGACAGCACAATCACTGCGGAGGCAGGGCAGTAAACAACTGGGGTTGCTGCCTGGGGGAGGTTGTGCACCCCCCAGCTCTGGTGACCTTCCAGCAGCTGCTTTGAGCATGCGCTGGCCTCCTTGGGCCACCCGTCCGCATCCCCCCCTCCAAACTCCTGAACTCTCTGGAACATTGAACTGCACAGGCATGAACCCCTGAACTCTCGGGAACCATGGACTGCACAGGCACAGCTCATCTGCATGTTGCACAAATTCATCCGCATGTTACCACCTTTAGGGGTGGTCCCAGAGGAACAGAACAGTACAAAGGCGGGCATGTACTCCACACTCCAGGAAATCCACCACCTGCGGACCAAGATCTGTGGACCAAGGCTCCAGCCCTGTGATAACACCGTGGGATCCAAAGGGGTGGTGAAAACTATCCTGTCCTTTCATACCTATCCCATCCTCTCTTTCCCTTCTTTTCTTCCTACCCTTCTTCTCTTTCTCTCCTTTCCTCTTTATATGTTATGAAAAGCCAGTTGTTGCTTTTGAGTTTGTTGAACCAGTTGTTTGTGGGAAGTGTTTCAACCTATCCTCTCGTCTCTTTCTCCTCTTTTATCCCTATCCTTCTTTTCTTCTTCTTTTCTCTTAATGCATTATAAAACTGGTTGTTGCTTTTGAGTTTGTTGCACCAGTTGTTGTTTGTGGCCAGCATTTTACCTGCTATCCACGCAATTGCCAGTTATTGACAACCAGTTTGTAGATTCTTAACAAAACTTTGTTATGTTGTTTCCCTGAGTCATTATTGTGGCTCATTTAATTCGTGGTTCCGTCGAGCGGAACTCACACCGTTGGGAGATGAAAAGATTCACCTCCCTCCAAGCCACCGAGTGGGATGAGATGGGGACCCCAGAGCTGGATGCAGTACTCCAGGTGGGTTGTCATGAGAGTAGAGTAGAGGGGCAGAACCACCTCCCTTGACCTGCTGGTCACACTTCTTTTGATGCAACCCAGGACATAGTTGACTTTCTGGGCTGTAAGTGTACACTGCTGTCTCATGTTGAGCTTTTCATCAACCAACACTCCCAAGTCCTCCTCAGGGCTGCTCTCAATCCATTCTCCATCCAGATGGGGATTGTGCCGACCCACATACAGGACCTTACACTTGGCTGTGCTGAACTTCACGCAGTTCACATGGGCCCACCTCTGAAGTCTGCCAAGGTCTCTCTCGATGGTTTCCCTTTCCTCTAGCAAGTTGACTGCACCACACAGCCTAATGTCGTTGGCAAACTTGCTGAGGATGCACTTGATCCCATTGTCTGTGTCACCAAAAGAGATGTTAGGCAGTGTTGCTCCCACTACTGACCCCTGAGTAGGGGGTCATTGATCACTGATGTTCACTTGAGTTCACTTGGACATCAAGCCATTGACCACAACTTTTTGAGTGTGGCCATCCAGCCAATTCCTTTTCCACCAAGTGGTCCATCCATCCAGTCCATGACCCTTCAATTTAGAGACAAGGATGTTGTGCAGGACAGTGTAAAATATTTTGCACAAGTCCAGGTAGATGATGTCCGTCACTCTTCCCTTTTCCACCAATGCTGTAACCCCATCATAGCAGGCCATAAGATTTGTTAGGCACAATTTGGCCTTAGTGAAGCCATGTTGGTTGTCACCACTCACCCCCTCATTTTCCATGTGCCTGAGCATAATTTCCAGAAGGATCTGCTCCATCCTCTTGCCAGGCACAGAGGTGAGACTGAGTAGCCTACAGAGTCATCTCTTTACAAAAAATTGTGCAGAAAAAAAACCCCAACTCATAAATACTTTCCAGTACCTTAAAAAATTAAACCATTTCCCCACCATAAGGTCTTTTATTTCCTTTCTTTTAAAATTTGAGTGCTAGTCCTTTTGCCCATATGATTCTTTACATCTGCTGTAAGGCTGGTTCAAGTACTTCTGATGGCTATGCAGAAGGGTTATATGGGTTTGCTATTTCCCTCTCATTTTATTTTCCTTCCACCTCTCATTTGCCTAGTCAATTGTGCTCTGTTTTTTGGGGGTTTTTTTTTGGTGTCTGTTTTATGGCCTTTTCTTTTTTAATTATTTTGAATTTACTTATCCAAATGTTACATTTCCTGTATGGTGAAAAGATTACACTAAATTTTCCAATAGCTCTTCTACAGGCATTAAATCTTTTCTCTTTTAATTCTCAATAATTGTTATCATTTTATTTTAACATCTTATTTTAACATGCACACGAAAGTATTCATCTTGGCATAGCAAAAGAGCACTCAGAAGAGACTGACAACACACATAGATAATTTACAGAATAATGTTGATACCAGTCTTTGATCCATTGATGTACAGCAGAAGTAGCCTGGTTCTTAAAAAAGGAGTTCTCACCTCATGAAAGTTGATTTACTTCCAGCGTTCTGTCTACCTATCTTTTCTTTTGTTCAGTTGTGCTTTTTGCATTTTACACTCTAAGAAATGGTGAGAAAATACAGTGCACTTTCTCATCTTCTCCTATAATTATTTTTGCCATTACTTTGATATGATTTTTTTCACTTTCTCACAATCTGTCATGATATTTGTCTTAATCTAGTCATACTGTTATATATAAATAAAGCACATATCTCATGTTATCATTTATTAAGAGCATTCACGTATTTTTCATTTTAAAGGGCAGTAATTTCCCTGAATACACACAAAATTCTCTCTGTTCATAACCTTATTTTTCTCTTTTCGGGAGTGGATGTCTCCCTCTTTAGTGTTTCAGATGGATTTGCGAGGAAACATTCAGAAGCTTTCAACCACTGGAGGTAAATTCTGAAAGTAGTGATGGTGAACAAGGGACAAGGAGCACATCATAAAAAAATCTTTTTAAGGCTTAAGTTTCCTTGTCTTGGAGCAAGATATCAATAAAGTATAAATTCCGGCATCTATATTCTATTGGATCCCATTTCTCAATGCTTTCATAGCTTCCCTACCTTTCTGCAGCAGTGCCCAGCTCACAGTTCATCTCCCCTTGCATTCATGACACAATTCTGTTGTCAGATTTGGCAATGTCTGGATCAATCATCTCGTAATCCATATTCCCTCTTCTTCTTCGATCAGGTATGTGATTTTGAGGGAGATCTCTCAGTCATGCTCACTTACTATGCTCTGGTTTGCATTCTGGAGAGATTTCAAAGAGCAGGAACTTGTTTCCTTTTAAGAAGTTATGTGTCTCTAATCCCACAAAGGGTTATTTGGTTAAAAAGTAACACAACCAAACCCAAATCTTCAAATACGTCTAATGTGGGTATGAAAACAGCACAAAATGTTTTCTTTAGCAAATCTTTTCCTATTGTTCTGTACATTATGAATTAAACATAGTCTTATCTTCAATGTACCTTCAGCGTTCACTGAATTTCTTACGCTGTCACATGAAGATGAACTTTATGGTGCTGCAAGATTTTGTTTTATTAAGGTATTTTGGAATTTTGGGTGTATCAAGCAGGGAAACAACACAAGACAAATATCTTTATGCACTTCATAATGAGATTTTCTGATCATATTGGGCATTGCCTTGTTCTAAAGGACAGCACACCTTAATGAAATGCAGGCCTGAACATAGACTGTTTACTTTTCATATCTATTTTTCTTTTAAATTCTTTTATTTTAAGTCATATTACTCTTTAAGAAGCTCAAGTCATAGATAGGATGTGATTGTTCCTGCAGGGGAAAGTTACAGGTGCTAAATAGAGGATAAACATTGCGTGATCTTAGACAAAAGCAGAAGAAAAAAAAATCTGCCTTAAGAGAGACAGACTAGCTTGAAAGCCAAAACATAAAAGGGTGATCCTGAAAAGAATGTATGGAAAAAGTAACAATCAGACTAGCAAATATGACAAAGCAAGATTTGTGATTCCCTTAAGCTATCTCTGAAGATCAAAAATACTGAGGAAAATGTCTCATTTTTTCTCCAAGGCAGAGGATTAAATACTAACAAATGAGACATACCTACCTACAGCCAGACTATATCATATCTTGCTCACATGTGGTAACAACAGCAGGCTACGTTCAGCGATCCTGCAGGAAACAGGCATTTAGGTTCACATATTTATGTGCCATTTGCTATCTTTCGTGACTGAACTTTATGCAATATTGCTTAGAGAAAAGTCTGCACGCAGCTTTTCCTTCAAGCCCAGTCACTACTGAGGATTACAAATGCAGTGTGGATTTCCCAGAGAAATTTTCAAGTTGAAGTTTGAGCATTATCAAATCTATTAGGTCCTCTGCTTTATGAGACTCATGTTTGAGTTTTGTGATTTGCCCTGTCACTTTTTGATATCGTGCCAAGAAGCCAGGTGCAAAAATGTCTAGGAGTCCACCACACATTGGGACTGATCCCACATTCTCAGACGCTTAGACAAAATATAGAATTATAATTCAAATACTGAAAAATATTTCCTGTCTATGTCAGACAAACAGTTAACATTCTTTTCTTTTTATTTTCCCTTTGATTTTGATATAATGACCTTAATAATGAGACAACATTACTAGGTGCTCAGATTTCTCTGTCACTGAATCAGTAAAATGTTTTTCATGATGCTGGGACAAGTTAGCAGTGATGGAGATTTTCAGTGAGTAAGGACTGCAGAATTCAGTCTGAATGAAATAGGTAGGCAAGGAATAATGAGTGAAAGATTTTGAAAAGAATCCTAAGAGAGACAATAGCTCAATTTGATCTAGATTTCAATTTCTCTTGGATTTGGGTCCTTAATGCCCTCAAATTCTTTCTGAAAAGCCTAGCCTTAGACATTTCCATGATCAGACCAATAGCAAAAGTTTCTGTTAAGTTGCTTTGCCTACATTATAATTTAGATAACAAAGAGACAAACTTGAATATAAGATAGTTGCAGGAATTCTTCACTTGAATTTACTACACATATGAGGAGTTTGAAATTTTCTTAGATGCAGGAGCTAAGTAGGTATTTCACCTTACCTAGCAGTATGGGATTAATTCAAGTCCCAATGAAATAAGCAGAAAGGACCATGGTATTTTTTGTATGTGTTGTGATGGTCAAACTATATTAAAGTGAGGAAATTGATAAGACAACAAACAAAAAATCCCAAATATACAAACAAACAAAAAACATCACAAAGAAATAAAAATAAAGTGGTAAAAATATTTCTGCCTTACCTTTATATTTCTTGCTAACCACCTACCTGTGGAACTTCCTGGAAGGCACTGGGCATATGCTTTTGGAGCTGAGCTTCAAAATGTAGGATGTTCAGCAGATGTCTTAATAAGAAAACATTGATAACTTACTGACCCAAAGAGTTATGGTATCTCACACATATCTTACTCCAGCCAACTTTCATCTATGTATGATAAAAGAATTCATTTGTTTTATTACATTTCCACGCTTCAACTCCTTTTGGTTTTGGTTGGGTTTTTTGGTTTTGTTTTTTGTTTGTTTGGAGTAGTTTGTGTTTTGTTTTGCCTTTTTTTTGTTTTTTGTTGTTTTATTTTAGGGGGGTTGTTGGGGGTTTTTTTGTTTGTTTGTTTGTTGGGGTTTTTTTGTGCTTTGTGGGTTTTTTCCCTGCTGCTGATAAAATCCTTTATTTGAAGGATTTTTCTTTCCATTAATTTTTTTGTTCCTTTTTCCCATCTCTTCTTTTTCAGAACCAAACAGTCTTTAGTCTCTAAACTAAAGAAATTATTATCTCTGCATATTTTAATGAAGTAAAAGACTATGACAAGGTCAGAACTTCTACATGGGATTTCTGTGGCTTTCTTTCACTCGTATGATTCGTATGAAAGTACAGTGTGGTACATTTGACTCCTGAGCTGCGGAGCACCAACTAAGGGAATATTTTAAAAAAAGTCATTCATATATATTATCCACTTCAGTAGGGCAAAAAATCCTAAAGAAATATTCCAACAATCTGACGCTTTTCAAAATTAATTAAAACAAAGATGATTCTTCATTTTAAAATAACAGAATTTACATCCATTATCATGCAATGCATTTGACACTAGGAGACAAATCTTAGCAAGATTTGAGAACAAAGTTTACACCAAGCTGCTACTGATTCTGGTGGAACAGAATTGTCATGCTAATCACAGCCAAGCACTTCCTGACCTTAAAAATACAATCACAAATCTTGTTGCATCAATCAGCATGACAAGTCTATTACACTCCGATGAGTAACTGATTATGCCAGTCCTTGCATTCACCACACTGGGTTGAACATTTGTTGGTTGATGGTCCTGAATCATTACAGAATCTACGTTAGGCTATATTTCACAGGAGGCTATATTTCACAAAGGGAATGAAAGGAAAACTGAGAAACAAAAAAAAAAGAACTGGAAAAATACAGAGTGCAAAATTTTGATTAATAATTATGACCTGCATGTGTGATAAAAAATGCCTAAGATTTCAGATTGTGATAGATACTGACAGTAGAAATATCTAACCACTGTGAATCAAACAGCAGGATGAAAATAGTCCACAGGAAGGGTAGCATGTAGGATGTAGCATTCCTCAAGTCCTGAATTAGTGATTGAACAGTATTTGCCCATTAAAGTAACTGATAACATCACAGGAATTCAGAGTTAATGGGGAAAAAAATGGAGAGAAGAGGAAATTAAAAGTGCATACTTTGCAAAAGTTACAAATTGCGAACAGCAAACGGTTGTGATTGCTGTAGATGTTTTTAAATTAATTTACAAACTTTTCTAATATAACCTGTGCAAATCTATGGAATGGGCAAAAATAATTCACATCTACTATTTATTATTCATTCTGTAAGCTATCAAAAGAGCATAGAAAGTGGTTTGTTTTTTCTCTGTGCTCCTTGATTGCCCTATACATCACAGTTATTTTACCTTTTCCTAGGTTGAATGCACAGATTTTTCATGAAAGAAAGTAATTTGAAAAGCTTTGTTTGAAGGTGTATGAACAAGCAAGCAGTCTATGAAGCTGAATTAAATATAAAATTAAAAGTCCAGGGAGAAACTTCTGATGAACTATACTAGAATGAAGGGATGTATCATATGATGAATAACTACTTGCAACACCTTTGTGAGTATCAACTTGAAAACTTGATTCCTCGCTATTTCTGAATACCTAAGCAGTCAAAGTACTGTTGTCTGACTGCAATAGTGCTGCCCATGCAGTTAAGTGTATGCTTATATACCTTATTATATTAATATATTTTTTGGATATACATACAAAAATATAAAAATAAAATTCTGCAATAAGAATAACAAAATGCAAGAATGTGAACAGAGTTGAACTAAGCAACCAAATGTAGGTTAAAGGAACAAAAGATCAAAACTTTTCCGGTAGAAACTAGTACCCATGGAAAATTTCAGATCACAAATATTTTTCTCTATTGGCAGAAATCCAGAAACTTCATATGGACTGATGCAAAACAAGAATTGCCTGATGCGCTTTAAGATTGCTCAGTAATTAGCTTGGACATGAGAATATGGAAAAGGTCCCACTGTAGCTTCTGGTAAGCTGGAAACTTCAAATTCGGTCTTTACTACTATAACTGAGAACTCTTAACTATTTGGATTCTCAGCTATTCTGAGATGTCACAAGCAAGTCCATATTGCTTAACTCAAGGTATCTCCTGATGTGGATGGCTCTTGGTAGCTAGCACTCTCAGTGTCTGAGAAGTATTTTCCTTCTGGGTTGTATGAGCAAAACTGTTCCCTGCAGTCCTCCAATGGTAGCCCAGAAGGCTCTGAAGTCTTCACAAACTTTCCATGTCCTTAACAGCTCTACAACATATAGAATCATAGAATCATAGAATCATTAAGGTTGGAAGAGACCTCAGGGATCTTCCAGTCCAACTGTCCCCACCACCGTCACCACCTGTTACCCACTAAACCATGTCCCTAAGTACCACATCCAACCTTTCTTTAAACACCCCCAGGGACGGTGACTCCACCACCTCCCTGGGCAACCCGTTCCAATGCCCAACTCCTGTGAACTGCAGCACAATCATTACATCACTTGAAATTTTGTCTAAAAAAACCTCACACACACACACACTAATGTTCATATTATAGGGTAACAGAGGAGTCTAGGGCTAAGTGCCACTAATATGGATGTGACCTACCTGTTCCATCTGGCCTCAGAACCAGTCTTGCTTTATTCAGAAATATATCTAAAACCTGCATGTTTTCGGGGGGAATGTGATGACAAAATATAGATCATATAAAGATACTTCCTAGTCAGTGGTTTCCTTTTCCTTCCTGATCTTCAAGCCGTCTCATAAAAACTAGTATCTCAAACTTTGGAGAAAATCCTTTCTACTGAGTCTTTTAGGTTGAGAGGGCCCACTTTGCCTCATTTTCTCCAACATCAACACAAAAGATATGGTGCTTTCAAGAATCCCCTCTACATTAACATCTGAGATGGAAAGAATGGAAATAATAGTGTTATTTTTGCTTTGTTCTTTAAAGCTCCTGTCAGGACACTCTATTCGACCTATATAGGTTCTAGGACTTCAGGTAGTAATGGGCATTCAGTATTATTTATAGGTTAAATTTAATGTGTTTGAGCGTGTCTTTGAAAACAAACAAAGAAAAAGGTGAGGTAGGCCTATACCTGCCAGTTTTTAAACTTTAGGAATGAACCGCCTGAAAGCTATCATTCCCTTCTATATGCTTTTGGTTGTTTGTAGTTATCAGTGACTTGGAAAAATCTGATAGCTGTCACTGACAAACTGTCATCTACTCATTTTGATTTCTGTTCTTACTGCTGTTTGCAGGACAATTTACAAAAAAAAAAAGAGTTTGAGGACAAACACACCTAGCTTCTTGGAACTAAAACTTATATAAAGCTCTTTTAAAAAGTGCAGACACTGAAAGAATTATGAAGGTAAAGAAATACTTTACTATAGTCCTGTTAATCAAATGCATAGTAAGGTTTATGTTAGAGTATCAAATTGGTCTGTTCATTGAGTTTATACATCACTTATTTACACTATGTATAAGTCACACAAGTGATGTATGGAATTATACCTGAAAAGCAGAGCTGTGAAATGGAAATCTAGTTGTGGTCAGGTTTTGCTAGAACCTCACTAACCCTAATTTCTCTGTGAAGCAATGCTATGCATGTTCTAGCCTGCAGCTAAATAAAGAACAAGTTAAGAATCAAGAAAAAGGACATAAGGCAAGACCTTCATTTCAGAGTCTGAATCCTAATTTCAAAAATGTCAAAGTAAATGGAAAGTGATTTTTATTTAAATAGAACCATGGCCTTGGCTAAAGATTTCATGAAGCAAAGGTAGGAACAGAATGCCAAATAACCGGGCAAGGAAGACAGTATGGAAAAGAAAAGAAAAGCACAAACCAAGTCAACAGTTCATATTACCAGAAGTTATTGCAATTTACTGCATAATTTTTCCAGCATTAGGTTATGCTTTTGTCAAGAGCATTAATGAATTTTCTCAGAGACAATCTGCAGCTTCAGCAAAAGAAATTGTCCTGGAAATCTTTTAACCTTAGGGCTGCGGCAAGTCAGACTAAATGACCAAGGCGATCATTTCTGACACCAAGATCTATGTTTAATAACCCTATGGTGTTGCTATTAGACACTCTTAAAGAATAGAGCACTTGGTTTGAAATACTGCACTCTGGAGTATTATACGAGCAAGAAAAATCAGACAACAAAGGTAATTCGGGCTGGCTGACCGCCTGCAGAGAGCCTCAAGGGGGCAGATGCATTAAGCGACGAGCTATTTTGTCCTTGGTCACAGGCCCTGGCACTACTCATTCACAGCAAGACATGTCATGAGTACCTTCAGAGTGCTGTAAAGTGCCAAACTTTTAAAAATTAACAGTCAGATAATGCACAGCTTAGCTCAAGCTTTGAAAACTAAGGCCACAGTAAGAATATTCAGCTCACATTCATGTCATTGAAAATAATAGCTGAAGAGAAACTAGAAAAAAACAGAAGCCATACTCTTTGTTAAAGTAGTCTTCATGGGATGCCAAAACTGAAACAGAAAATTTTTGTTGTGAGCACTTTCACTATTTCATTGAGGATCTTTTTAAAACATTTGACTACCATCATTTGATATGATAAAGGTACATCTGACAGACAACAGATGGAAATATATATATATGTATATAAAAAACATCTTCACACTGGTGAGTTGGTAGTGAAATAAGTGTTTGAAAAAGAACAATCAAAATGGTCAAAGGGAAATGAAATGAAATTTTGTTATACAAATTACTAAGAAATTAGCAAGAGGGTAAAAATATATGCTTGCAGTCTTCATTATTTGGTCTGCGTAAATATCAGGTAAAGAGTGGATGCTTGAGTAGAATGAAAGCATTCACGGTTAGAAATGGTGAGATTTACATATTGAAATTAAAATATTCTGAACAATAAGATCCTTTAACTACTGTATTCATTTCTCCTAGGAATATAGAAATTTTCCGTTGCTTGATATGTTTAACTTTATAGCGGACATAAGCAGTTGTGATATGTGAACGAATGACTTTTTTCCACCTGTAATATCTAGGATTAGAAATTACTCTCACTGATCTACAATCTAGAGGTCACCAAAATTATACAGGTGTAACGAAAATATTGAATACTACACTTTCCACTGGAATTCACATGAATTACCTTTGGTTCCTGTCCTCCTGTCCAGGAAAGGAAACATCAGGGCATGAGAAAGATTGAATTGAGAAATTTATTGAGAAATTCTGAAAATGCCTCACTAGTGGATGATTGAATCCAAGACACTGTATTTTAGTTAGATAAATAGTCTCCAGGTCATTTACCCGGATGGGAAGGTCTCATTGATATCAGTGTTTAGTAATAAAGGTAAGTAAAGTGTAAAGATAAATCAAATAAATTTTCTATTGAGTCATTTACAGTTGTATGGAGAAGCTGACAAAGGGTGTTAGACTCTTATGAAAGTTAAGGGCCATGGATCAATTGGATCAATCACAAGCACATTTTCAGAGGATTTCGTATTAAGTAGTAATCAGATTAGTGATATGCTTGTTCACATTGGAAAGTGCTGGTTTCAGAGTGAAATTTAATATCATCTCAAATGAGAGAAGTTCTCGTGACTGAAATCAGTGCTAAGTAGAGGTGTGGAAATTATTTGATTTAATATTTTGATTTCTAAAAAAAAAGATCAGGTATACAAATATTGTTTAAAAATTATTTTAAAAAATGAGAGAACAATTTTAAAAAAAATCATATTGCCATTTGGAATTTTAACATATTTCTTATTTTTAAGTAAAATCAAATATTTCTTTTTTGATAACTAATTTATTATTTTATCATTTAGAGGCAATAACGAGAAATACTTATCAATTTTTCTTAAAACTTATTATGCACGATACTGTTGAACTTCACAAAAAAATTAATCATAGAATTCTCTCACTTATTTGCCTTCAGTTCCCATTATATATGTTTACTTTTCTTATATATTATTATGGGCATTTTTCTGAAGAGATAAAGTCACAGCAAGTTACCGATTATCAAATGATAAGTTTTGTGCTAGAGGAAGGATTAGAACTCTCTGGGATAAGAACTGCCAAATAACTGTGTTTGTAAAATGACAAGAACATTCGGATACTTTCAGGAGCTACAATAAAAGTATAAATTTCTTTACAAAAACTTTTCTTACCACAGATCACTGTTCTTCAACTCAGTACTTGAAAGCCTATTGCTAGAATGAACATTCGTCTTTCAGCAATTGTTCTCAAACGCTATTCTGACATTGATTTTGTCTTTATTAAACAATACAGGGGTGACTTAATGGGTTGTTTTAGAGACAGTTAGATCCTCCCAAGTCAGTTCATCTTCATTGACAGGACTAGACAGAATTATACAGAATCACTGGAAAATAAAAAGAACACTGCTGCAATTTATTTTTTTAATTAATTGGAAAATGAGAGGAGAATAATTCAGCAGAAGATGAAAACACTTTCATCCTTGGTTAGAACGAATTAGTGTTTTGGATGTAGGTACTGCTGGTATTTTGGCTATTTTCCACCATAAGATGACAAAAAATTTTTTTTTAAATCAATACTTTAATGGGAGTTCAAGGGTGTGTTAGAAACTCAGAATTAAGATCATCAGGCAATGAGATTTCCACTGAAAAAATAATAAGCTGATATTGTTTAGCAGTCAGATGTAATGAATTCACATTGAGGAGACTAATAGCACTGCAACATCTTAACGTCTGAGCAAGTGTCCCAGTTTGTATATGTGACATATGGATCCAGTGGGGAACTCCGAGTTGTCCAAGAAAGCTTGATATTTCTTTCACTTTGTGCTGCTTGCATCCCTGTGTGCTGGCAGCTGGATTGTGGATAAGATTTAAAGTGTTAGTTCTACATTAAAAGAATAATAGAATAAGAACAGTAACAGATCAGGACTGATTTACCACTGCAGGACAAATCTTTCTGTTTCTGCTGCCCACTGGAAATACAAAATAAATAGAAAATAAACTGATGCAAGTAAACACCTAACCCCTGGTGTTTTTCATTATTGCTTTTTAACTCCTTAGAAACTGCATTTCTTCAGAACAAACACAAACAAGTTTTCATTTTGTGTGATGTGAAAGACAAAACAGTGAGAAGTCTGAGAAAATTAACATTTAGAAACTTGTTGAGCTTTGTTTTACTTTACAAAAGTGGAGCTGCTTGAGAAACCCAAGGGACTATGTAAACACCTGCAAAAAATGAATCAGTGTTGTGTGTTTGTAGATATTTGACATGTTGCCTCATTGAGATATAAGACAGATAATGCAATTAGATGGCTTTTTTCACACATATTAATAAAAACTGTGCTTTTTCCTTTGCACCTGGCTTTAAGTTGTTGCAGTTGCACTCAAGTCATGTTTTCAAGTTTTGCCTTGTTAACCATGAGGACTAGAACCTTAATTTTTACACAGAAGCTTGGATCTGTTGACTCCAAAACCTAGACTTAAAAACAAAGAAAAGATAAAAAAAAGGGGGGGAAGGGGGTAGCAGAAAAAAAGCAGAAATAAAAAAGAGATCCTACATAAAACGTAGTAAAAGTAAAAAAGCCACAAAATGCAATGTTGTGGTTTAACTCAGCAGGCAGCTAAAACAACAGCCATTCACTCCCTTCCCCCCTCCTCCACCTCCTACAGTGGTATGGGGGAAAGAAGATAAAGACAATTTAATAGGGCAGGAAAGGAAGAGAAATAATAATTAATGATAATTAATAATAATAACAACAACAAAGAATACACAAAACAAGTGATGCACAGCATAATTGCTCACCACCCAAATCTGATGCTCATCTAGTTCCTGAGCTGCCCCACCTCCCAGTCAACTCCCCTAGTTGTATGCTGAGCATGATGTAATAGGGTGTGGAATATCCCTTTGGTCAGTTCTGGTCAGCTCTCCTGGCTGTGCCCCCTCTCAACTTCCTGGGCACCCCCGCCTTCTCATTGGCAGGGCAATATGAGAGCTGAAAATCCTTGGCTGCTTGACAGCAATGAAAACATCAGTGAGTTATCAACATTATTCTCACCCTAAATCCAAAACGAAGCATTATACCAGCTGCCAGTAAGAAAATTTAACTCTTTCCCTGCCGAAACCAGGACATGCAACCTCTTTAGTCTATTAGAATGCATGAAAGTCTTCTGGAGTGCACTCTCAGTAAGTTTGCAGATGACACCAAACTGGGAGGCAGTGACAGTCTGCTTGAGGGTAGGAAGGCGCTCCAGAGAGATCTGGACAGGTTGGATCGATGGGCCGAGGCCATCTGTATGAGGTTTAACAAGGTCAAGTGCCGGGTCCTGCACTTTGGTTGCAACAACCCCGGGCAGCGCTACAGGCTTGAGGCATAATAGCTGGAAAGCTGCCTGGCAGAGAAGGACCTGGAGGTACTGGTTGACAGCTGACATGAGCCAGCAGTGTGCTCGGGTGACCAAAAAAACCAACAGCATCCTGGCCTGCATCAGGAATGGTGTGGCCAGTAGGAGTAGGGAAATGATTGTCCTCCATACTCGGGTCTGGTGAGGCCTCACCTCGAGTACTG
Source organism: Psophia crepitans (assembly GCA_013399095.1). Lineage (NCBI taxonomy): Eukaryota > Metazoa > Chordata > Aves > Gruiformes > Psophiidae > Psophia > Psophia crepitans. The sequence continues at coordinate 14,171 of VWZZ01000406.1, forward strand.
TGTCCAGTTTTGGGCCCCTCAATANGCCTCACCTCGAGTACTGTGTCCAGTTTTGGGCCCCTCAATAAAAGAAGGACACTGAGCTGCTGGAGCATGTCCAGAGAAGGGCAACAAAACTGGTGAAGGGGCTGGAAAACAGATCTTATGGGCAGTGACTGAGGGAACTGGGGCTGTTTAGTCTGGAGAAGAAGAGGCTGAGGGGAGACCTGATCGCTCTCTACAACTACCTGAAAGGAAGCTGTAGTGAGGAGGATGTCAGTCTCTTCTCCCTAGTAACAAGCGATAGGATGAGACAGAATGGCCTCAAGTTGCGTCAGGGGAGGTTTAGGTTGGATACTACGAAAAACTTCTTCACAGAAAGAGTAGTGAGGTGTTGGAACGGACTGCCCAGAGAGGTGGTTGAAACACCATCCCTGGAGACATTCAAAAAACATGTAGATGTGGCACTCCAGGACATGATCTAGTAGGCATGGTGGTGTTAGGTTGACAGTTGGACTTTATGATCTCTGAGGTCCTTTCCAATCGTAGTGATTCTATGAGTCTATGATTCTATGACTGGAAATCCACCAGGAACAGAAAGTGGATGCAGACAGGTAGTGTAGCCTCACCAAGATTGCAGTTGTTCGCTCTTAGTAAATTATTTCTAAAATGATTGTTATTAAGATTGCTTGCTGCTTTAATAGCTCAGAGCTTTAAATCACGGTGCCTATCAAGAAATTGGCCAAACTACACTATACAGTATAATGGAAGACGGTATACAGACACACAAGCTCCCTCTAGGCTAATTAGCCCTTCAGAAGCAAGCTGGGATGATTTAGACAACTGATATTGTCATGCATGTTGAGTGGTTCTCAAGATTTGTACATGGAGGACTACGTAATGCAGGATGTTTAACGAGGCAGCTGAACGACAGTAATCTCAATGTCTTTGCAGGTGTATGTGCATAAAACCTTTAGTCTGAATTAATACTCTTCTGAAGTGATTCTTGCAATTGTTTGCAGTTACCATTCTTTGGTTTCAATTGCTTTTAAAAATGTAAATAACTGTAGCCTTTTTTACTTATTTATACTATTTTCTATGTCCCTTTATATTTCCCTTTGTAGCTTTGCTGCATTTTTACCACACCATAGTATAGGAATGTTTCATAGTCATTAATACAGATTAAACTTATATTTTATTCCATTGTTTTCAGTAGTCCAATCTAAGAAAACATTTCTCTGAGTTCAGTACTGTTGTTCACCACAACTAGTTTGTCCTTCTGATGCTTCAAGCCATTAGGCAGTTTCTACTGATCTTTTGGTGTGTCACCAATCCTTCCAGTGGACAGATGTACCCTAAGGATTCCTTACTGGAAACATTATTATCTGGTAAATCATTCCCTAGCTAAAAACTGCTGTTATAATGCATTAAAAATAACAGTGAAATGTTTAGGAAATATTTTAAAATGTAGTTTGGCACTTTCAGAACATTTTACATTCTGGTTTCTCACCAAAGTGAAGACCTCAGTTCAGAGGTTCAGAAGAGGGAATAAAACCTTTCTTCTCATACTCAGGAGTCCACTGATCACTGCAATCAACCAAATTTCACTCCTTGCGCATATGAGCTCATCTCATTGTTTTCCCTGAGGTACTGAACTCTACCTATAGGAGGCTACAATAACCACCTTATTATGAGGTGATCTAAACTGGATTGCTCTGAGTCTCTTGTTGCTACTTCTTCACAAAAAGTCAGAAAAAATATTTTGGATTCATCAACACGCATTGTTGAACCTTGAACGGGGAGGTTTTTCATTTACTCGCGGAAAACAAAAAGAAAGTAAGTAGAAAGCCAACAATTTTTGGTGAGGGAAATTTTATTTTAAACTGTCTTACTTGTTGCTATTACTGTTGTCTTATTCATCTGCTAAGCTAAAGCAAAGAAAACAAGTAATTTAATTTTATAATTTATTCTTAACCTCTATTCTGGGCTCCCTTCTCTGAGCTCTACTGCCCTTTGCTTTGGTCTTATCATCGCACAGCACCCTACTGGGGGAGTATAACACAAACAACTTCTGACATTTGCACCATTGTTCTGTGACACATCAGCATTTATAATACCCAGAACAGAATATTTTGTAGCCCATGGCGTACTGTGAGTTTGGGGCTAATTTTGTGCTGCAGTTGCTTTTTATTCCTTAACTCCATGATATGCAGGAGATCCCCAGAAACTATTGCTCTTCTAAAACTATGTCAGTGTTAAAGCACTTACAATAGACTGAACAGCAAAATGCTATACTAGCTCCAAGTATGCACACCAGGGTTCCTTGAGCAATCAAACTTGCTGAAATTAAAGGTCAAGAGATCAGAACTGTAACTTTAAGCAACCCTGGGGAAGGCAACAATCTTCCACCTTTGTTGTATTATGCAAGCTGCCCATGATCACAGAACGTGAAAAACGGCTATCAGATCACCGGATCTTTTCAGAGCTAGAAGCACCTGCAGTTAGGAACAAAAGAATTCACAAAGCCCTCCTTTCATAAGGGAGGCTAGCTGGTAGTTCAGCGTGCAACTCTTTGGTAAATGTGTGAACAATAATCTCCAGCAGAAGACAATATTATGGACACTAAAATTTTGTATTGAATTCCTTTTCTGCATTCAGTTTGTCAGGGGAGTACGTAAAAAATTAGTTTATTGGGAGGAAAAAAACCCAACAAACTAACAAAATCCAGAACATTGAAAGAATTTTGCATTTTAAAATCAGCCTTTATTAAGGAACAGGCAGTGGGCTAAAAGGAATGGCAGAGTAAAACAAAAGGCAAAAAAGAGGTTTTATTAACCACCATTTTGGAATCAGGGATGAAAAAGGGAAAATGTGCCCAAAACCTGTGTTGTGGCTTTCCTAATCCTGTCTGATTATAGAGTAGTCACGCTGACTCTTACTGTGGGATAGTGAGAACTGGGTATGCACAGTCTGCCTCATAGCATTGAGAATAACCAACACCAGTTGCAGAGACCCTTAGGCTAAGTCCGTGCTGTATGTAATGCAGTTGATTCTAAAAGCAGTAGATACTCTTGCTCAGTGTTATATTGTTGTCTACATTAGCAATTTAGTTTTAATCAGAATTGCAGTTTTCACTCAGCTCTCCTGAAAATCCTACTTACTGCTTGTTATTGCACATATAAATTAGCATGGGCTCAGAGATCACAACCTGGGTTCCTTTCTGATGAAATTAAACTAGAAGATGTGCTCCATGAGTTCACCTAAATGTTCTCTGTCTGCTAATAGACATCAGTCCCTGGAAACAGACTAGAGTAAAATGAAATTAAATTCACCCAAGTGTGTACAGTATGCATATCAAATCTCCAGCATTAACTGCTTTGTTCAACACTTGCTCCTTCTGCACTGCTAATGTAGATGCAATGTTTGTATTCACTATTCCTCCATGCAGTCTGCAGTGTCTAATGTTTCTCCTTACAGACTAAGGGTAGACGAAGCTCAGATTACTTACAGATCTCATCAGCTTTGTTGCATGATGAAATCAGGGATCATTTGTTTATCAACCTGATATCAGGCATGTCATAGCACTCAATGTAAATGGACAAAACAGTGGCGCGCCAGGCTGGATATCACAAAAAGCACAAGTTCAGGCACATACCCAGAAAGCTTCACAGACCCAGGATTTCTGCCCCAGTGTTCTCCAAAGACCACTGAAACGTTTTCTCAAGTACAGGCTTATCTACATTATTTGAAGTGATGTATGACAATGGGTCATGTCTGTGCTTGAAATGTAATGTAGAGAATCTCTAGTTTGTGGCAAAGCATTTAAGTTACATATGTGTGCTATTAAATATATGTGATAGAGCCTCCATGCTATTATCATAGTATTATTATAATTTTTTTTCAGAGTATTGTGATCAAACTGAACATTCAAACCTACCAGAAAAAGATTATTTTGGAGATTCAGATTTGGAGAAGGTGACGCAAGTCACGAAATGTATAGGAGTAACTGACACAAGTACTGGAGCACACAGTGTAAGATTTACTGCTGTGTGTGGCATGTGGTAACTGAAGAATTATGTAATATACTATAAAGGTCAAGGTGTGAACTTCAGCTTGATTTCACATGGCAGGATTTCCCAGCACTGAAACAATGCAAGCCCTGTATATGTCCTACATATAGGCACCATTTGTTAAGGGACACTTGAGCAGCTCTAGTATCAAGTGAAACTTAGTACAAAGGTGTTCAGTGGCAAATTATTCCCATGCGACCACTGGCCTAGGAGATCCAGTTTTCATCCTTTTGGCTATCTATCCCACTGTCTGCCCATCCAATACCATCGGCTAAGTCAGTGTGTAGTCATCAAAAAATGCTGGTAAATGGAGCTTACTAATGTAAGAAATAGAAGTTGTTCTTTCTTTCAGTGACTGGATTGAAAGAAACCCAGGTATTTTTACACTCTTAACTACAGCTGCAGGACTGCTGTATACAACTTGACTTAATACTCTCATTTCTCCTTCCAGTCCTACTTTCCCAGAAAAGGCAAGGATATTATTTCACACCTTCTGGGAGTCACTACTAATGTTCTTTTCAGTTTTTTAAGTTCATTTTACAAACAGTAGTGTATCTTTTAAGACTTTTCCAGGATGTTATTTGAGACATTCAACTTCTTCATGTGGGCTTGTGGGATGGATGCTGCTCCTAGGAGAACAGGGAAGGGAAGAGATTAGCTAATTCTCCTCTAAATGCCAGTTCCATTTGAGGAGAAACCAGGTTCAATATCTTTACCTTGGACTAGACATCAGTCCTCTCCTTATCTTTATTTCCCACTCCTGGTCTATTATAGCAGCCCTGTTAATATTCCCAGCACCTCACTGACACTTGTCTGCGGAAGTGAAGAACAGGACATGGTAAAGTGGTGACAACAGGGATGATAGCATGATCAAAATCCAAAACAATAAAACAAAATTAAATGTAACTCAACAAAGGCAAAAAGACAACTTAGTACCACACTTAGTAAATGTGCACCCTATCACTGCCATACAGAAAGCATTACACATAACAGAACTGACAGGCTGAACTGCAAGTGGCTTTTCCTTTCCCAAAAGTGATTATTTTAACCACCTAATCCTCAGATTAACTCATGATGCTATATTGCTTCTTTTATGAAGTTGTATACATTTTTTTTCAAATATACCAAATAGAAGGTGCTGCTCATTTATATAGGGAAAGCAATGGTGTACCTACATTTACATTGAAATTTAGGTGAAAGGTGCATCACTAAAGGAAACCTCCTGATGGTCACCACTTACCATGTTTTGGCTGTCGTTACAGTGGAGCCTTATAATACAAGAACTGAATTTCATTTCAATGAAACTGAAACAGGAGATGCAATCAAGAGGCTTATGCAATGCATCTAACATTAATGAGTGTTCAGCTTGAAGGACCTGACTAGAGATAGTACAAAGTAAAAATGGCTAAAATGTGTCAGGTGTGGACAACACTTTATGCTTGTCCTCCTATGGTACCTCATTATCTATTAATATAGACATCAGTATATACAACACTTTATGCTTGTCCTCCTATCGTACCTCATTATCTGTTAATATAGACATCAGTAATAAAACTTTCATACTACATCTGAGAAAAATGGCCTAACTGATTGGCAGCTTTAACTATGTCAAAAAACAGTTGAGTCAATTTTTGGAGCTCTTTTTCTTATCTTCAAGAAAAATAAAATCTGTCAGCAAGTACTACAAATGGCAATGTCAGTTTAAGAAAACGATATTTTGTTAGGAAATGGCCATTCAAATATAGGGACTTATAATGGAAACCATTTTTCTATCTTGTTTGCAGGTGTTATCATTCTGCCACAATCTAGTAGATAATGAATGGCATGTAGCATTTGCAAAGTGTTTCCTCATTCAGGAAAAAAAGAGGAAATTCATAAAATGTCTAGAAAGGTAGGGTAGTTCTGAAAGCATACAAACAAATGCAGGAAATGTAAATTATTTGATGGCACGTGGAAAGACTTTATTGTAGGCACAAGCCAATCTAAGAAAGGCTTGTGATATATACATACGATATAATAAATTTGTCCAAGCTTGAGAGCATTAAAACCAATTACAAAACTTCATATATCTCCACAGAACCCAGATTTTATGCTATCAGTTTAAGAATCTGTAAAAAAAGTTGCCTAAATATCACATAAAAAAGAAGTTGTAACTAAGTTATTTTTGGCAATCCGTGCACATATGAAGGCCAATTCATAACAAATGTCAATGTCTCTCATGCACAAATTCTCTAATTCATTCTTGTTTTTATTACCCTCCACTCTATAAAATGTTGTAGAGCCATAGATGTATTTGTACTAGTCAGTCATGCAGGCTATAAAGTTAATATAATTATTGACTTTAAATTTTCTTCTTGGAAAAATGCAAGATAAACTTGGAACCGCAAAGAAAAGATAGTGCTGATTTCACTAATAGAAAAACTAACATCCAAACTGTCACTAAGGCTCCAGAATATGGAACATTTGAACAGAAAGGACCTGTGCTGACTGCACTGCTTGATTTTATGTCATAATTAACACCATACTTTACTTTCACCCTACACAGTTTTCTGCGGCCAAGGGAATGGTTTCATTAAACATTCAGTGTCTGTGTCGATCTAATTAGGTTTCATACCAGAGATAACAAAGTCCTATTTCCCAATGTTAAAACAAACAAACAACAAAACAAAACAAAACCAAAACAAACAACAAAATACCCACACAAAACAAACAAAACCACCACAAAACCCCAACAAACAACAACAACAACCAGAAAACCAAACTAGTGAAACTTTTGCACGTAAATGTGCAGAGCCATAGGCTTTGCCCATTGGAGACATATATTTTCCTTCGTTATCTATTGAATATACAGTCAAAAAGATCCCTTTATGTGTCAATAATAATAATAATAATCTTGAGTGAGTCACTAAAAATAATTGGAAACTATTCAAAGAGATAACAGGACAGCTAAGGGCACAATTTTAGGTGATATTTCCAAGACCAGAAGAAAATAACATCTCACTATACAGCAAATGCTTATGTGTAATTTCTTTGTTCAGATAATAATACTTTGTGTATATGTCAACAGAAGATTACAGGAATACTTTTTAAAAATAGTAAAGTGAGATTACTGGATAATAAACGGGACTGTGAAGAGATCCAGTTTTCATATCTACCTGTCACATACACTTCTGCCGTAACCTTGGGCAAAACATATTCCAGCTACACTTGTCTCAGCTTTTCTAGCCATAAAATAGAAATGATACTTCCTCACCTCATGGGAATGAGGTCATGGTCATTTTGGTACCGTTTGTTGCACATATTTCAGAAGACAGGCAGCTATATAACTCAAGTATTATTTCATAAGGGGAACATGATACAATTGCCCTGTGTGCATCTAACTCTGAGGATAAAAAAAATAAATCACTGTGTTGCCCACGCCTTTACCGGATGTTTTCTTTTGTTCCATTTCCATTTGAATGAAAGTTCTGCTACTATTTTCTGTTAATCATATTAACAGATGAAAAGTTCAAAATATATTAATCTCAAATAGTATACTTTACATACAATAAAAAGTATAGTTCTTTAAATAATTTGTTTCTCTAGGAAGCATTTCTATAATATTTTCTTTGGTTTGTGGTTTGTTTTGGTTTGGTTTTTTGTTTGGTTTTTTTCCTAAACCCACCAGTTGTCAACATAATTACCTAAATAGAAAGTAGTTTAAATTTATCATAAGAAAACGTGATTTAAATCTACCGGGACTTCTGCAAAACATTTGACACTGTCCCATACAACATCCTTGTCTCTAAAATGAAGAGACATAGATTTGACAGACGGACCACTCATTGGATAAGGAATTAGCTGGACGATTGCACGCAATGAGTTGTGGTCAATGGCTCAATGTCCAAGTGGAGATCAGTGATGAGTGACGTTCCTCAGCGGTCATCAGTATTGGGACTAAATTATTTAACACCTTTATTCTGCTTTCATGAGACCCCACTTGGAGTACTGCATCCAGCTCTGGGGTCTCCAGTACAAGCCAGATATGGAGGTGTTATTCTGAAGAGTTGCAATTTTCGCATCTATGTTGTGGGGAACCTGGACTTGAATTCCAATAATGAGTGATTCAGGTAGCTGGAACAGATGTATATTGGACAATGTAACACTTATCACTGCACTGTGCAAATATCTTCATGGATCTTACAAAATCCTGAGTTCCTTGTTCTCACCTATTCTGAAATAATTTAAAATGAGAACAGCATTTAAAAACCCATTTTAACAAATTAAATAAATTAAAATCTATTTTAAACAAATGCTGATATTATGAGTCTTTTAACCAAGGATAAAGTGCTGTTAATGTAAGAGTATTTGATTTGCTGTGTCAATGGGTGGAAATGGACATAATACAAGTTGATATGAGATCTGGAAAATTTCGTCACATAAAGGTAGAAGCCCAAAGATAGCCTTCTCAAACTGTGTAGTCCCTGTTATCCTGGTGTGTAAAATAGGGATCAGGCACAACACATTACATTTTGCGTATTTGCACAGAAATCTCATCCAGCAACTAAAGAATGCTATGCCTGGATAGCATGTGGAAGAGACACCTTCCAGGTATGCACTGACATCACCAACCACAACAGGCACAAAACTCAACCTTCCTTCTGTTTCAGTCCCACCGTGAGTGCATGTGTCCCCTGCGGCTTGGTCATAAAAATTCTACCATCCTCCAGAATCCTCAAAGAGGGATTCTATTTAGAAGAGGCCCAAGGTTGTCAGGTCCTCTCATACTACAACAATATTCCAAACCAATGTCTGGAACATACATAACTGGTCATTAACAATTTTTGTTTACTTCTTCTTGAAATCTGCATCCTCATACGTAAAAACAGCGTTAAGCTGTGAGTATAAATTAAAACTGCCTACCTCAAATCATAGAATCATAGAATCATTAAGGCTGGAAGAGACCTATAATCATTTGCCCTAAATTTCAGCGCACTCCAAAGTTAGAGCTGTAATTTTTTTCCCCTCCTGTTTTAGGGCAATAAGCCAAGGGAGCTGACTTCTGAACATACCTAATTTATCAATATTTTTTCACAAATGGCTGACCAACAAAGAAGGTAAGAGCACAACAGTGTTTTGGAATATGTAACTGCCTCAGGCAAAATAATTGATTATACTGTAGCAATCCAAGACTGAAAACATTATGCAGAGACTTTGTTTTGTTATTCGAGCTAAGTTAGTATAAAAATCATTATTATAATGGTCTGTTATATATTGGACCAAGGGAATTGAAGACAATTACTCCATTGATAATGTTCATTGAGTTGTACTTCTTTTTGTATTTTTGCACACACAATTACTCTAGTATCACAGCAAATGTCATTTGAATAGATATTGCAATAGGGTGAAATTCACCTACTCCTTTACATACAGCAAAATAAATAGATTTTGTGCTTTGAACAGAGGTGAAGAAGCAGCCCTATGACCAGCAATTTCAGTTGAACAGTAGATGATCTGACTCAGGACCACTACGGGTGAAATGCATCCACATTATAGAAAATTGATCTATGTCTTCTACATAATTTTAGCTCCCAATATATAACATCTGGAAACCCTATAGTACCACACTTAGAGCCTATGTGTGTAATTAGAAAGAAACTAAAAGATTGTGAAAGAAAGGAAATCTAAGCAGTTGTAAAAGGATATAGAGGAAATTTATATAACAGTCCTCACTCTGCTATCATCTGTCAATGCAATAGATACAATCTTCTCAAAAATCATATAGATGGAGTATTTGATTTTGGGCAAGTGTAGAGGTTTTCTTCTGATCTAAGACTTGGCTCAAACCAGTCAAGTAAAAATTCTGTGAAGAGTGTTCAAGCCTCTCCTAATTATTTTTTGTTTTTAAGTAAGTATTGAGATAAATATAAGGAAGGCTGTGAGTTAATAAGGGAGGGTTCTAGAATGTTTTTTTTTCTTTATAGCAGTCAAGTACTTTCCATAATTTGTCATTATTTTTAAAAAAATCTGGGAATCTGAAAACTCAAATAATTTAATGGGGGAACTCTGTAGAAGTGTTTATGTTGGGAGAGCTAGATAACATATGAGGTGACAGAGATGGTAGTCAAGAGTGAATATGGTGCATTCTTCAGAGACGTTAAGTTTGATAAAAGTACAAATGGTTTCCAGCACGCAGCTATTTAATAATAATTTTCATTTTATTAAATATCTTTTGAGGGGAGTGGGGTGGAGGATTTTTGAAGACATCTATTTTTTTTTATACTTGGGAGTAACAACTCAGAGATAATGCAAAACAAAATGCATGCTTACTTTAGATATCTCAGAAAAAAAATACCTTCTTGACTGCTATTTTAAAGTATTTCCCAGATTTATGATATAAAATAAAAGCTATGTAAATGGCAGAAGAAAAATAAGATGCATGTAAACTACACCTTTCTTTTATTTCACACTCTTTTTCCAATTTTTGTACCAGGTTTGTTTGCTTGTTGGCTTTTTTCCCCCATAGATTTGGCACACAACAAATCTCTGTGATCTCTGCTCAGCTAAAGGTGGAAAAGCAACTGCAACAAAAGAGGTAAGGACTGAATTGTTTGTGGGCCATTTGACACAGCTGTTGCAAATATTATACACTTGAATTATGCTGTGCCCTTTTACATAAAAGCGAATTGTATTTGTCACCATTTGGAGCTGTTCTGCTTTGTTATTCATAAACAAATTATTTTAATCTTTTTAGCTTTATTCATTTGGTTTTGTAGGTTTTGTTTCTTGTCAACAGTTCCTTAAGGACTTTGATTTTTTCAGCTAAAACACAGTCTCTAAGATTTATAAGGGTTTATCTGGCTGTAAAAAGAAATGTGTTTTCTGAGCATAATGTAAAACACGAATACTAAATTGTCCCTGTATCCTCATGTTCTGATTGCCAGAGACTGACCTCAGGATGTCAGATTTCACTCTGTGGGACAATATATGAAGTCCATTTGTTTGATTTTTTAAAGTTTATTTGGAGGCAAAATTTTGCTTCCCTTACTCAGAATGGGTCAGATTCCAGCTTTGTAATATCATTTAGTGTAAAATAGTATGGTTTCATATAAAGTCATTTTGCCTTGGTGGATAATCAGTTGGAAATTATCCTGATGCCTCATTGTGACTGAAAAGCTAATGTTACCCTTAGATAGACACCCTTAGGGTAGACAAAGTAGACTATGTAAGAATAAGGATTTTATATTATCCCAGTTTTGGCAGTGAAGGAATCATTACATGAATATTGTGGCCATTGTGAGATTCAAGATTCAAAGAAGATACTGAAGAGCCATGGGGAAATAGAAATTTGCTAATACAGAGCTCTTCAGTCAAGTAAACGAGACTGTAATTGGAACAGAATCTGAATAAAATTTATATTAAAAGCATAGGAAGACTCATTACCTATTTATAATAATAATTTAAGAATTATTTTTTCTAGATTCTACATGACCAAAAATTCTTAAATGAATTGATAGGAATTGATTCATCCAAATTCTATCCAAATATCTACCCAATACTATTAGATTATTCTAACTGTTCCATCTGAGCTTATAATGCATGAAACATAAGTAAACTTCCTTTTTTTTTTAAGGTCAAATATGCTTTCATGACTAGTAATTTGAACTCATTCATTTCATCTAGAAGACTCTTCAAATGTGCAGAGCATCTCTTTTTCACTTACACAAGGAAATCAGGATGCCCAGAATTCTGACTAAAATTTGATAAATCTATTGTACTGGGATGGGGAAACTGATTTGCATATGCACAACCACCTTAATGTGCATTAAACCAGTGTGCAAAACACCTCTACCTTGTGAATGCACTGCTTCTTAGGCTTCCAGGACATGCTAGACCCATGCTTGTCCCCAACAGCCCAACCTCCTGCACACTAAACTGCCCAGAACACAGGGAAGTCACAAATCCAATAATTAGTGTTAAATCTGGTAGTCCACTATGCAAAGAAACATTATTTTCAGCTATAACTAAGATGCTAGTTGGCTCTGTAATCATTGGAGGCACGAACAGCCAGAATTCATCAACCCAGTTTTCCTGAATTGTAGACTACTTCACTAAGATGATATTGAGTGTATTTGAGTCTTACTCTATAAATAAGTCTGTTGGTTTAAATGCAAACTGGAATAAAATAAGGAGCTGTGTGTCCTCTCTCCTACCCACCCTCACTTCCTCCTTTCCTCCCTTCCTTTTAAAAGAACTATTAGGATTGAAAATGACAAAAAAGCAATATGTTTTCATCCTGTTCTGTGCCGAATCTCGAAATTCAAAGTTAGGAAATGAGAATATGACTGAGCTTTTGACTGCCTGCTTCAGGCTTAACTTGCATCTAATTCCAATATCTGCAATTTGTTTCATTTCAAATGGAGCCCAGTTTCACCAATATTTTCAAGAACTCAAGAAAGGTAAGTGAACAGTGAAATATATTAACGGAACTCAATATGAGGTTTTGTCACCTCTGAGAATAGATCAGAGGAATGCAAGCTACCTTGCTTCTTTTCCTCCTCTCTCAATCTGGCAAGCAGCATGGCAACAGTCATTTCCCCACCAGGAAGAAATAAAGTATCCTAACAGCTGTTACTGCTATCTGTTATTTATCCCTCGTAATATCAGTGTGAAGCAACTTTATCTCTGAGAACAGTCTCTGCCTGACAGAAGAACGGTTGGTGGATGACGATGTAGGTGACAAAGTTGATGAACAGTTAGACACAAACTGGAAAGGGGCCACCTGAGCTAATAACATTGTTCTATGAATACACAAGCACAAATACACTGAGAGTGGAGAATGGATTGAGAGCAGCCCTGAGGAGAAGGACTTGGGGGTGTTGGTAGAAGCTCAACATGAGCCAGCAATGTGCATTTGCAGCCCAGAAAGCCAACCGTCAAAAACAGTATGACCAGCAGGTCAAGGAAGGTGATTCTCCCTCTCTACTCCACTCTCATGAGACCCCACCTGGAGTGCAGTGTTCAGCTCTGGGGGACCCAACATAAGAAGGACATGGAGCTGCTGGAGCAAGTCCAGAGGAGGGTCACAAAGTTGATCAGAGGGCTGGAGCACCTCTCCTATGAAGACAGGCTGAGAGAGTTGGGCTTGTTCAGCCTGGAGAAGAGGATGCTCCGGGGACACCTTATAGCAACCTTCCAGTACTTGAAGTGGGCTTATCCACAGCAGGGAGAGTGGAACTAGATGATCTTTAAGGACAAAACCATTCTATGGTTCTGTGATTGTATGAAAATATTAAGTCACATGTGAATAAGGACATATAGACTATATGGGACATATTTTTTCTTGTTGCTACACCAGAAGTAAACTGATCAGTGTGGGAATTAACCAGTATTTTGAGTTCCATTCCCTATGTATAGTATGCCTTACTTTAAATATTTTCATTATTCTACTTTTGATATGGTTCTTTTTTTTTTTTAACTTGGTATTTATTTCAGTCACAAATGAGTGACATAGAACTGAATGGTGCTTTCAATTTATTTCTGGCAGTGTTGTAACTTATTTCAGTTTATATCATATATGTCAAAAATTTCTGAAGAAAGAGTATTCAGAGGTATAGGCTGTGGACTTTATTAATATTACTCTTATTACTGTTGTTGTTGTTTATAGTGTTTTTTACTCTTCTAACATCATATGGATACAAAAAAAAATCTTACCAGACTTTCTTATATGACTTCCAAAGGCTTTTTTTTTTCAGAATAGTTTGTGCTTAGGACTTTTTTTGTTTGTTTGTTTAAGAATCTAGAATATACAACATAACTATTGTCTTCTTCCTAGAAACTCAGTAACATCTTTATACTTCTTGCATACAAGTAGGCAATAACAAATCTTGTGTTTGGGCCACAGAAACTAACTCTGTAAAGGTTGTAAAATTACAGAAAATTTATTTAATTTCCAACCTTGGTTTCATTACCTTTTCTATCCTTTTTCATCTCAGTCATATGAAAAATCTCAGAGCATATGTACCTACCCAGAAGAAACATTATTTAATCTCTTTCATTTTGGGAACCACCTTTAAATAACACACAGAGTGTCACACAATATCTGTGTAGCGTTTTAGTTTAAACATAATGAACAGTGATAGAACATGAAACACTGCTAATGTTTTTATGAGCTGTCTGTCATATCTCAATTGACATTTTCAATCAAATCCCTTGAGGGTACTTAATTCTAGAAATGGCAGCCAAAGCATACACTTCCATAATCAAAGTTGTGGGGGGTTTTTTTGGAATGGCTAATCAATAATTCCTACTGTCACTTAGCATAAACATTTCTTTTGAGGAATACACTATATCTTCACTCTTTTACCATGCCAAAGATACTGTGGAAGATGATGTGTAACTGCAGTGAGAAAAAACCGTAAGTATAAAAGCAGAGCACTTGTTCTTTGAAATGAAACTACTGGAGCAGGCTCTCATCTCTAGCCAACTATGAACGTTCCTCTGCACTTCGTGTGCTTTCTACTAAAAAATTTTCATCCAAACTTTTCCAACAATAATGTTATGTCTGCTAACATAGAAAATCATCCTAGGGTTTGATTTCAGTATGCTTCATATCAGGCATTTAATTTAATCCAAAATACTCATAAGGGAGAAAAAGCAAACCCACAACAAAACCATTAGAGAGTATATTTCTTTTAAAATTATATGCCATTTGGGACTGAATATAAATTTTCATTTTGAAGGAATGGGTACTAAGCAGGAGAATATTCTTTGAAGTGAAAAAAAACAGTCTGAAGAATAGGTGTCAAGGCTCATTAAAATGGATAAGAAACACGGATTAAAACCCCAGATTAACACAAAAATGTTAGTGACAGAAGTCCAGTAGTTCTATTTTGCCAAGATTATCCTGACAAGAAACAAAGACTAATGAGGTAATTTCTCTTACCGGCCAGCCAACCTGTGAAGAGGTTTTATGATTCTATGATTCTATGATTCTATGATTCTATGATTCTATGAGGTGTGTGCCTGGTAATAACAGTAAAGAAAAAAACAACAAACATTAAAGCCCAGTGAGATATCATTACATTTCTGTTAAAAAAAAATAAAATAGTGCTCATAGTTTACCATGCAGAAATAATGTCCACAGGTATGTGACTTTATGCTGTCACTAAAAAATATATTTAAAATGCAATTACATATGTGTAAAAGCTGCCAGACTAGCAAATAATAAATTTACAGGGGCTTGTGAAAACATCCAAAGCTGGCTCTTCAAACATTGCAGTTCCATTGAAATTGGCAGTTATCCATCTGTTTATCTGTCTGAGGATCTGAACCATTGTTTATTGCTTTCTTTTTTCTTTCTTTTTTTTTTTCCCTAGCTAATTTGGCTTATGTGCTGGAGATAAATATGATTTTGATTTACATAGTACTCTGATGATGTATTTGTAGCTTTTAGTATGCATTTCTCTTCAGATAACTTCTACTTTTCAATGCATTTGTTCACTTCTCCTGGTCACTTAACTACGAATTTAAAAACCATCCATGTACATTGTATGAATTTAAAATCTATTTTCTGAATATGTAATATTAATAAATAATACCTCCCTCAACCTGCATCCCAGGATGCCATTGGCCCTCTTGGCCACAAGGGCACACTGCTGGCTCATGGTCGACCTGTTATCCACCAGGACCCCTAGGTCTTTCTCTGCAGAGCTCCTATCCAGCAGGTCATCCCCTAACCTGTACTGATGCATGCAGTTATTTCTCCCCAGGTGCAGGACTCTACACTTGCTTTTGTTGAACCACAACAGGTTCCTTTCTACCCAACTCTCCAGCCTGTCTAGGTCACGCTAAACATCAGCACAGCCTTCAGGTGTGTGTGCCGCTCCACCCAGCTTTGTATCATCAGCAACTTGCTGAGGGTGGACTCTATCTCATCATCTAGGTCATTGATGAAGATATTGACCAAGACCAGACCCAGCACCGACCCCTGGAGAACACCACTAGTTGCAGGCCTCCAACTAAGTTTCATTACAAGGATGTTGTGGCAGACAGTGTCAAATGCCTTGCTGAAGTTAAGGTAGACAACATCCACTGCTCTCCCCCTATTTACCCAGCCAGTGATGACATCATAGAAGGCTACTATGTTGCTCGAGCATGATTTCCCCTTGGTGAATCCATGCTGGCTACTCCTGATAACTTTCTTCTCTTCCAATTGCTTGGAGATGGCATCCAGAACAAGCTGTTCCAATCACCTTTCCAACGACAGAAGTGAGGCTGACTGGCCTGTAGTTTCCCAGATCATCCTTCTTGCCCTTTTTGAAGACTGGAGTGACATCGGTGATCCTCCAGTCTTCAGGTACCTCTCCGATTCTCCAGCAGGCTTCAAAAATGACAGAAAGCGGTTCAGCAATAACCCCCACCAGCTCCCTCAGCATATGTGGGTACATCTCCTCAAGGTCCATGGATTTGTGCACATTGATTTTGGCCAGGTGCTCTCTGACCATATCCTGTTTGAGTGATGGGGGGTCTTCCATACCCTAGACTCTCTCTCTTACCTCCAGGGTCCAGGATTCCCAAGGGGCAGTCTTTGTAGTAAAGACTAATGCAAAGTATATGTTCAGTATCTCCACTTTCTCAGCATCCCCTGTTACAAGCTCACCCACCTCATTTAGTAGCTGGCCCACATTTTCCCTAGTCCCTTTTACTGTTGACATACTCAAAAAAACTTTTCTTATTGTCTTTTACTTTCTTTGCCAGATTTATTTTCAAATGGGCCTTAGCCTTCCTTGTTGCATCCCTACAGGCCCTGACAATATTTCTATAGTCTTCACAAGAATATAGGAATATTTATTCTTCTTTATTCTATTCAAATACATTTCATAAATTTTTAATCAGAAACTACTATGACCTCAGTATCCATTATCTTTACTAGACCACTTGCAAATGTGTTGAAGAGCACAAGGTGCTTGTGGGACCCAACTAGTAGCCCATTTGTACAGTGAAAAATAAAAATTATTCCTATTTCATTTTTCATAAACTTAGCAGGTCACAAGACCAGCTAGAAGATTTTCCCTTTGGTCTCACCATAGTGTCTTTAAGAATTTTTAGTGAACTTTTCCAATTAATATCCTTATTGAGCTCTAAACACACAGTATCACTCAGATCAAATTTATTAGTGTCGTGTCTGATTTTCTTAAATTATTTTAAAAAACTTATGATGTATTATTTACTTCTGAAAGAGGTATTGCTTCTTCTATATTTCTTGCTTGTCCACGTATCTTTTAATTCCATTCTTTAATATGATTTCTATTAATTCATTCAAGACAGAATATCCTATTTGAAATTAGTATAACATTTTCACCTTCCATTCCAGCAGTGTTTTGAATGCGAGGTTATAAACTGAAACTAGTAATTTAGCAATGTCAAATTCAAATTCCTTTAGAACTCTTGGGTCAATACTGTTTTTTCCTGGCATATTGTTTTTGTTCATTTTCATCAATTTCAGTTAAGTTAGACAGAGTTCCTCAGACTCACCTCACTAATAATGTATGTTCTGTCTTTAAAATCACTGGATGCTCCTTGTATGCCTTGATAATTTCAGGTTCCACCATCTCTAACAGTCATCTGATTTCCAGGACACCTAGAAGGCATTTTATGACAATGTTTTTTACAAGTTGTTCCTTAGAATCTTTTTTTGGCTTGCTTTATTGTGATTCTACATTTAGCTATTAGGAGTTAATGTTCCTTTCTGTTTTATTCAATTGGAGAAAGCTTTTCAACGATTTACCACTTCCTTTAGTCTTCTGGTTAGCCACACTCAGCAGATAACAGTGTTTGAGTCCCTTAATTTTTTTATTTATTTTCTTTTCTTTTCATTCTAAAACCTTAATAAACTATTTTAGACATTCCTCATGCCTTCTGAAATTATTTTAACCTTTTAGCTATGTTTCAGGTAGTCTTTTAGGTGTTTTCCTTACTTTTTTGGGATCTCTTTTAAAAGAAAAATAAAACATTATTCTGTTGAACTATAAACTTCTTTTTTAACTTCTTTAAAGTAGAAAATCACCACTGTCACTACTAAAATAATTCTTAGATCAAATATTGTGCTTTTCTCAAGAATAAATAAAAATATTTCTTTTTTTTATTTGTTGAAGGCAAATTGCTACAAAAAGCATTTGAGCTTAAAAAAATGTAACTCTTTAGAGCACAACATTCACCCAGTCTATGTGTGAGCAATTTAAATCTCAAGTTTTGATCATGATTATGCTTTTCTTACCATTTTACAATCATTTTCAATGTCTTATCCAAGTCATAGATCATACATAGCCTTAATTTTAAAATTTTCAGTTATGATATTTCAAGCTACTGACATTGTGTGCTGTGATTGGTGTGGCTAAATTCTATATACATTTGGTCAAGTTGCCTATTTGTAAGTGGTCTGCTGACCATAGACATTGGTTTTCTTATTTCACTGATCTCATCATTTCCTGCCTTAATTCTATTCCAAATACTTTTGCTGTATCCTATTAATAAATTTTAAATCCTCTTTTTTACATAAATTTCTCAGACATCTGGGGAAATTTTGTCTCTGTCTGGCATTGCACAATAAGCACGCCAAGCAATGCAATGAAGACCTCAACTATGGGTGAAGTTCACAGCTGACTTTTCTCTCCAGAGCTGATCCATTTGTCATTAGCAATTATGTGTGCTGCAAATAGCAGATCTGGTCCAGCTCTTTCTAGAAGTTTGTGAAGCTACCTTTACATCCAGAGGAGAAAACATAGTAACAAAGAACTATTCAGTTTGGTAGCAACCTTGGGAGTTCACCTGGTTCAAGTTCCGGCACACAGAAGAGAGAACACTAAATTCAGACCAGGTTTCTCAGAGATCTATCTAATAGGGTCCTGAAAGACTTCAAAGATTTCACCAGCTTCTCTGGGCAACCCATTTCAATGCTTCATTGTTTTCATAATGAAAACTCTGTTCCTAATGCCTTGTTGGAACTTCACTGCCTTGTTTTGGGACCATAAATTGACACAGTCCCCAAAGACATCACAAGTCTCTTCATCTATATCAATAACAATTAAAAGCTTAGGTCAAGTAACAAAAGATTGTAATTTAAATGGAGTTTAAAATAACAAAACAAAATTAGCAGGTTAGAATTTAAACTGTACAAATTTTAGGTAGTCTTGATTACCTACACTCTATAAATCTGGAAGCTGTACCTAGAATTAGGTGCTTTGAACTGAGCTGTACAATTACTTTGAAGTTTTCGTTTAAAATGAATATTCTAAAATTCTGAGACAGTGAAACCAACCTTTACATTGAAAAATAGAATCATTACGGTTGGAAAAGACCTCTGAGATCAAGTCCAACCGTCAATGTAACACTGCCCTACCTACTAAACCATATCCCGAACTGCCATGTCTATGCATTTTTTGAACACCTTCAGGGATGGTAATTCGACCACCTCTTTGGGCAGCCTGTTCCAATGCTTGACCTCTTTTTTGGTGAAGGAATTTTTTCTAATATCCAATCTAAACCTCCTCTGATGCAACTTGAGGCCATTTCGTCTTGTCCTACCACTAGTTACTTGGAAGTAACTTTCTATCCTTGAAGGCCCCTTACCACCTTCCAGATGCAGGATCAGAGCATCAGATGCGGGCCTTCTCCTCATACACATGCAATTTGTCTGCTATTTTCATCTGTAGGACTGAAAAGATTAGCAGACTGTCTAGGGAGTATTAAGCTTGAGGTAGGATTCATTTAATCTAATACTGGCCATCTGAAAAATAATTATTTGGCTTTGTTGTCAAGACACCATCTATTCTCAACAGCAGAAGATAGACATGCAATTAATCTGAGCAGGGATGGATCACACTCTAGAGATGTATAACTTTTTGTTATGGAGAAAACCTAGACAAGGAGCTTTAACTTGATGTCTAGCTTTTAAACAGCTGAAGTTTTTGTGAGATGTATTTCCCCCAAACCTACATGCATTGAATATCAATAAATCTGAATGTGCACCCTGCTGGGTTCTCATGCTAGGTTGTCAAAGAGACATTCAACAAGTTTTCATGG
This sequence comes from Psophia crepitans, assembly GCA_013399095.1. Classification (NCBI taxonomy): domain Eukaryota; kingdom Metazoa; phylum Chordata; class Aves; order Gruiformes; family Psophiidae; genus Psophia; species Psophia crepitans. The sequence continues at coordinate 34,282 of VWZZ01000406.1, forward strand.
TTTAAAATGTTCTCTGAAATATTACAGATGACTACCCCCTACAGTTTGGAAGTATTTTGGGTTTGTTTGTTTGTTTGTTTTAATTTAGAAGGAAGTAAAAAAAAAAAAGGGGGAAAAGTCTTTGTCTTTTAATGCACTTTCCTACTTTACACAGATTTTTTTTTTCCAATTAAATAAGATGCTTCATTCCACTTTGTGAATCCTTTTGAACATCTGAGCATGATTTTACTATTTAAAAGTTATATCCTATCTAATGAAGATCAAGTATGTTTGAGAGTAGTGCAAGTACTCTGCATCTATGAAGTCAGAGCTGAAGTTCCCATTCCTTTCAGGGACTCATGATACAGTTTTAAAACGTGGCAGGTTATTCACAGGAGCAGGCACCCTCCTGTGAAGGAGAAGCAGGAAACCAAAGCATGTGGAGTTTATACTTTTATTTAGCAATGAAATTACTAAAGACACCCTGAAGGTACAGATTCTAAAGGATTTTCAAACAGTGGATTTTAGTAGGAAATCGGAAAAAGAAGTGGCAAAAAAGTTGACATGTATGTTTGACATATAGATTGATAAATTTAATAACCTACAATTACAGATTATTTGATGACTCAGGAAGTTTCCTTTAATCATGTACTCCTGAATGATACTACAACCAAGAGCTTGGAATCTAAAAAATGTACATTCAGTGCTTTACTGAATGAGTTTCCCTTAGTTTTAAAATTAATTTGTAATTTTTATGGAGATTTAAATGATCAGAAATATACAGTTACAGTGTTTAATTTTATTTCATTAATGAGAAAACCTTTTTTTCTTTTTCTTTTTTTTTTGGGGGGGGTGTGTGGGCTGTGGGGGTGTGACTACTTCTTTATGAGAAAAGCACGATGCTACTAGTCAGTTAGGAGCATGTTCTTTCACAATAAGAAAGAGACAAGCCAATTTTGCCTCCAGTTATATTTGAGAAATCACAGCACAGTGGCTAAATAAACAGTGGTGGTAGCTATTTTTGGAAAATAATGAAAGGGGAACATCTATGAGAAGACAATCTAATATTGATTTTTAAAGAAGAAAGAGAGGTAGTTAGGATCTGTTGAATCCAATTTCTATTCCATTAAGTAATGGAACACATATAAAGAAATTATAACTATCATGAGAATAACAGGATTGCAAGCAAAATAAGTTTATAAAGAATGTAAGTCAAACCTCAGGGAACTTACTTAGGGAGGCTTTTTTTTTTTTTTTTTTTTAAATAAAATTACTCAATAAAATGATAAAATTGATGTGATACATTGTGTTGGGCTTGGAAACAGTCCTGAAGAGTATTTCAGAGCAGGTGAAAATTTTCTGTGATATTTTAAACTAAACTAGCCATTACATTTACTGTAGGGAAATAACCCTAAATTAGTGTGAGAATAGATTAAATGACCCAATTGCAGATGTTCTTCTATGACAGAGAATGTTGTGTATTAAGGGCTTAGCTGAACTCCCATTGCAATCAATGGAAAGACTCCATATGGAAAAGACTCAAATAATCACTTCTCAGTCTTCTGGTAAAATATTCTTTAAGTAATAGATAGTCCAGTTTAAAATGGGTTTGAAAGTTTGAGAACTGTTTTACATCTCAGTTAAAAAGAATAATAGCTGCAGTAGTGTGGATTGGTGTGTATTGTGTTTCATATACCTAGGACACCTTATAACTCCTAAGAACATGTAGACAAACATCTATGCATGGCTTCCCAGGCTTTTAAAGCCACGGCAGGTCTATTCTACCATAGGGCCATCTTGAGGACAACTTATGTTTCTAACAAGAAGTGCAAGAAAAATTAAAGTTGTCAAGAGGAATAAAGAACTACAGCCCTCAGTGTAAGATGTTAAGCTGAATTTTACTTGTTTGATGGATGCTACAAACAAACAAATACATTTGGATGAACTCAAGCTTTAAGAAAGCACATTTCTTTATGTTTGAGTTCTTTGTTTTTAAATTTCTATAAGATACTTTCATTTTTGAACTTCAGGACAAGTTTATCTAACATGTTTGGTAATTTCTTTGATTACAGAATTTCATATGTGAGCTAAAAATTCTCATGTGAGGAACTGTTTTCATGTTAAACTGCTGGCTAAAGGAAAAAATCCAAAGATACCCAAAACTACCAGATATATTTGTGGTTTAGTGCAAAGAATATAGGGATACTTTCAAGTAGCACTTGTGCTTAAAAAGTCAAATCAAGACTCAAGTTTGTAATCCAGATTTAGCTTTTTATATAAAGAAAGTTGACTTCAAACCATCCCTGCTGGTTTTAAGCTGTGTACAACATGCAACATCCAGAAGAGGCAGAAATAGGACTGCTCACTTTTGAAACTCAGCTACCCACAGTTATCCATGGTTTATGTACCACTTGCATGAAAGATGAATGCTGTAGATTCCTCTCTCATTTACCTGACTACCGGGAAAAAAATTGTCAGACAGATGGTCTATTTTAAAGTTTTACCTTTTCTTCTGAAGGTAAATTAGAAGTATGAAAACTTCAGAAGATAAGCTGCTCTGAAGCACTGTGGAACTCTGTTCCTAGTCAGGAGGGAGGGGAGAGAAATTGTGTATTCAATCCTGATGTTTCTGCTAAAGCTTGCAGTAGGTCCTGAACAACTCACTAAAGTAGCTATTAGTTTGCACGAGGAAATAGATTTTTATGGGGTTTTAAATACATTTATTTGAAGTTAATATTATTTTTAGTGAATTAAGACTAAATCCTATAGTGCCTTTTCATGGAAAACGCGGTGGTGAAAGTATGTATGATTTTATGCCCATTGATACTAATGGAAAAGTGGTCATTGATTTTGGTGGTGTGCCATGAGGTCCTGTGTATAAAATTTTTTTCAATAAGATGAAAAATAGAATAGTCATGATAATTACTTGTAATAATTTTTCCTCTTGAAACACCTCTACCTTTTTTTTTTACCTATTTTTTTTTAATTTGGACTACTGTTATGTAAAACCTCTTCTAAGCCTGATCACAAGTGTATGTGTGATCTTCATTTCTGCAATTCAACCTTAGCGTTTTGATGGGATGAAAACACACTAGTAACCCACAAAATGCGAATTACAGCAGCATAAATTACATTCTGTCAGGTATTACAGCTTCCTTAATCTCTTCTTCCCAGTCGCACCCATCATCACTTCTATGCAAGGAAGCACTGTGGAAAGCATAAAACAGAGAAACAACACTAAAAGTGCACAAGGAAATACTAGAAGAGACCACAAATGCAACCTGAACTATCTTATATTTCATTTACACTGAATATTTAAAAAGTATAATTACCTAGGTATTGAGGGCAAAGTGCAAACTATTCTTCAGGAAAATCTACAGTTAAGACACTGTCCTCATTAAAAGGTTAGTACTAATGACTTTTACCCTTAGGAGACACTTAAATGGAAAATGTATTATGAGTAACTTGTTGTTTTCTAAAATATACCCATACTTATTTCTTTATAAATGCTAAGAAATTCAGGCATTAAAAAAAACCTCAATAAAGAAATATAAATGATTCTATATCAGTATTTCATTTTTTAAAAAATAGATATATGCAAAAAGTTGCAAAAGTTAGATGAGAACAAGAAAATTAAATAAAGAACTGCTCTTGACAATGTCATTATTCAGAATCTTTGACTGTCAAAAATAGAAAAATTGAAAATATAAATCGGATTCACTTTCTGTTAAAAATAAAATAAGAAACCAACCACAACAAAAACGGACAATCTATCCAACTAAACAAATAAACAAAGCCAGAAAGTAGAAATAACTTGAAACTGAAGGTTCTGTGTTTACAGTGCTGAAAACAGTGTTCTAACTTTTTTGATCGCAGTGATAATTCCAAACAACTTTGTTAGCTGCAGATATATTTTAAAAATACTACCTCTAGGAGTATGGAAATGGTTGAAAGCAAAGAAGTGTCTGGAAATGCTTCTTTGCACAAGAAATAACTAAAGCTGGCTCTTTTCCCTAAAACTGAATCTTACAGACACTTAGGAATATAACAACTCACCCTGTAGCACATGCTCTGATGTGTAAAATTGTTCATGTGTACAAGCGTCCAAAGGTCTGAAGATTCATGGTTTTACCATGACAGCCCCTGGGATGGAAGTGAATAGAAATATACCAGGAAATATAGATCCTTGGAATGGCATTTGGAGTTTCTGTGCTAACTAACTGTGTGGAAATGACTTTTTAATTATTGTTTTATGGGTTGATAGATTTCTACAAGCATACACGGTGTACGATAATACGCCAATACATCACCTTTGCTCAGTGACAAAGAATACGCAAGGAAAAAGGTGTTTGGAAGATTTGAGTAAAAGTTTAGTGTTTAGAAAGAATAAGGGGTTTATTTGTTTTTTGTTAATAAGCAAATAATTAAGAAACTGGTTATAAAGCTACAGTTATATTGTACAGGTAAGGAAATGTTTATGTGTGATAAAAATATGTTTAGTTATTCGTAAGATGTGGAGTGCTTTATACTAAACTAAAAAGATCAACAAGAGGGTAAAGATGCAATGTGTGTTTTGCAGGTGATAATTGCAGTTTTGTAGGCTGAGCTATTTGATACAGTGTCCAAACACTGGCAATGAGATTTCAAGGACAGCATTAAGAACTTCCAAAATTGCCTTAAAGTGAAGTGCTCATATACAAATAAGAACCAATTACAGAGGATTAAATTTTTTCCTCTAGTTCATAATCACAATCTATTCCTTCTCTCAACAAGTGATCAGTTAATCCAACCTTCAACTGAAAAATACAAATCAATATTCTTTCAGAGCTGACTAGTAGAACAGGCCAGATGAGCTGGGGTGTAATCATGTCGGGCATAACTCGTACCTCAGTGAAGTCACTGGAGCAGTTTCAAATAATTTCACTGGATTCTATACCAAACCCCAAAAAAGTTAAAACTGTGCCTTCAGTAAAAAGCAACAGAAAAGCTTTCTTTATAAATCCATGTAGCCAGAATTAAAATGTCCGGTTTAAATTTTACCATCATATGTGTAACAGACCACTTAAGTGATGTCGTGCATTTAGACACACAAGCACATTTTCATGGTTTTGTGACTTTTCTGCAAATTTCTCTCTATTTTCCCTTCTTTGTTACAGGGTTGAATATTATGGATCAAAAAACTGCATGTCTGTTCATCTACTTGTAATCCTCATGATATATTATAATATTAACATACCTGATACACTGATTAACTCATGTTCAGGATTTCAGGAAGATAATCTCTACATTCATACAGCTTTCTGAGAAACTAACAGGCTTGCTCTTGTCAAGGGGATCAGAGTTTGCAAATAATTACCTGTAAAGCTTATGGAGACAGGAATTATCTTATTCTTATCTGCCTGTACAACCCATATCTACCTGGGGACTGATTCTGAATGGGATTTCTAAGTCTTTAGCACATCATAAATAATAAATAGGCAACAGTAATAAGTTCACTTTACCATACTGAGAGAGTTCATTCTATAGCCAAGATGTTCTTTTGTGTGAAACTAACTGCAGTGAATTTTCTTCTCTGCTGCAGCAGTGTTTAAGATGAGTTGCCACATAAATAAAAACAACTGTCCTCAATATACTTTCTGAACCGCTCCTCCATGAAATCACCCTGAGAAGTGGGATTCTCTCTGAGAATCAGATACTACAGCGTAAGTCAATAAATTTTCATTGTTAGCATATCACTCACAAAAGCACCTCATTCAATGGACAAAAAATTAAAGAGCTGTCTATTGGTGCTGACCGTCAGGTATTTTTTCATCAATGTTTGCCACTCATATATGAATGCATCTCTTTATTTATGAAGATATACAGTCAACTATTAGAGGCTTATTCAGTTTTCTATTGCCAGGGTTATTATTTCCTCACACTGTAGACGGTTTTTTCTAGGCAAAAAATCACTTCCTCTAAACAGGGGATTTAGCAAAAGGGGTAGACATATCTGATATTTGAATATTGTAGCAAGTCAAGTTCTGCAGGAATAAACTACACAAGCTCTGTACAATGTAACATTCTATGTAGTTTCAACTGTATTTCATAGATAAATTAGCAAAGGGCCATCAAATCTGTAATTTTTAACAAAGAATCATTTTTTGTGGTCTTTTACTCCTTTTCTGTACAAAAGGTGAAAGAGTTTACTGCCCTTTCTGTTTTGAAAAGTGTCTTCTAATGATAAATGAATATGGCAATGGCACATAGGGATTTCTGATTATACAATTTGTCTTCAGTGCCACTAGATATAACTTCCTGTTTCTATCTTCTCCACCTCTTTTCTGTTATATCAAAAATGCTAAGATTTTAAAGAAACATTTTTCTCTACAGTATCTTGAAGACATAAGTAAAATTAAATGCAGGTCCTTAAAATGCAATAAAACATTGTTAATTTAAGTTTTCCAATATGTTTAATATTCAGCTCTGCACATACCAAGCTTCATCTGGAAGAATGAAACTGAACTGGGTAAAACACAGAAAATCTGCAGAGATAGACACACATACTACACAGAATTACAAAAAGAACCCCAGCACCACAGAGGAGAAGCATTAAATGTCCTGAAACACCTACTTACTATTTGTGTCGGATAGTAGATTTTAACTAGGAAACAGTCACTGAGAAAACATCTATCTTAATCTAAGAGCCCAAGAACTTTAAATCACTGTAACTTGGTACCGTCTGTTAAAATTAAAAGCATGCAAAACTGACAAGAGATCTTCAGCTGCCTAGCAAATGTGTATAATGTGGAAAGTCACAAGTGATTTGGTATGATTTTATTATTTAGTTTTAAGTGCTTCAATTGCTTAAAAATTATGTATTTAATATATGTGCTTGACTTTTTATTTAATTTTATTTGATACTTAATTATATTTTTTCGAATAACAGTTCAACAAGGAGACAATGTGCTGTAGAGAAAGATTTCACAGCCTGCTCATAGAAAAACAGAGGATCTCATGATCTCCTGGAAAATTTTTTCTGATAAAGCAGTATTACTTCTTTTATTGCTCTTAGTTTCATGCTCAAAGCGTTTGGGGGTCTAGCTTTGGCTTCATATTATTGCACTTTTTAAAGTAGGCCTTTCCACTTCCATTTCCCATCATGGGGGAATTTAGCTGGTGTGGCCAGAAGGACCAAACCACACCACTCAGTGACACATAGTTTAAAACTTAATGAGTGGACCAGGCATCATGGGTGGAGAGCTTTTTCCATTCTAAGATTCTTATTCAACAACACACTCGTACCAAGTCCCCAGCCCCCTGCCCAATGTGGACTGGCAGCACCTAGGACACTCCCCAGGGGAGAGACACTCACTCCAACTCTCCCAGAGTGTGGTGGCTTGGGTCCCTCATACAGTGATGCCACTTCCTCCACACCACCGAGCATTTCTGGATGTGTCACTCCATCCCCGACTGGACTATTATTTCAACTGTGCACTATTTTCTGTATAGATTGTTATCATAAACCTCTAACTGCCCTGTCAGTCATGAAGATGGAGACAATCCCTTTGGCTTTCACCATATCTGAGGCCAGACACTAATGTCTGTCACTGGGCTGTCCATCAACCTCTGGTCTCCCACCTTATCTGTGTTACACAAAGGGTGAAGACAGTGCCAGACACACAACAAAGTTCCTCCACTTCTTTGTTTTGCAGATCGGAGTAGGTCAAACAGTCAGAGCTGGGCAGACGTAGTGGCAGACCCATCTGTCTGAGCAGTGTTTTCAGATAGGCTTTGTCTATGGCTCTTCTACATCTATGTGACTGAGGAACATGAAGCTTACCAGAGAAATATTAATAAGCTTATAGCCAGTCTTCTATGTTTTGGGCATGAGATATGAGATGAAAAAGGGATCCTAATGTAAATGTAATTAGAAAGCAGGTTTGCATACACATCCCCTCTACCTCTGAAAGCTCCAGAAACATTGCACTATTAGCTTTACTGAGCACAGAGCTTGTTGGTGTGGACACTGTAACAATTGTCTACCAGCCTGCTGCAAAGTATCAGTCATTGTCAGTTTGAGATAGTCAGTAATGATGTTAGAACTTAATACTGTCACGGATTGCTGCCAACAATGTACAAATTAAAATAGGGCCATTATTCAGCATACTGCACAGTATTAATTTTCCAGCATAGTTCATTTGCTAGCAGTGGCAGTTGTTACAGCCTTCTCAGTAAATTTAAAAAAAAATAAAATTCCTGCTATTTAAAGATGCCTCCTCATATGGCATAGGCCTGCACTCTCCTGGAGACCCCTTCTGATCAAGGGTTGAATGCCTGACAATTCATTGCAAGATCAAATGAATTCAGAGAGACTTTCCCTTTCATTTTGAGTCTTAAGGTTTTGATCCTGAAAAGAGGTAGGTGTATGAAAAACTTTTCCATGTATAAGAAATCCACATTTTAACACTATTTCTTAATTCATTTGCATAATCATTTAGAGTTTCAGAGGTCATCTTTTCAGAAGTGAAGACTGAAATAGTAGGGATCATTGTAGCACTCCCTGTATTGCTATTCAAATTAAAACACATTTAAAAAAAAAGGAAAACATGCCAAACTCACAAGCCAATTATAGCAACAAAATATTCTTCAAAAACTCAAGAGTATTGACATACAAATACACATTAAGGTATTTTATGCTTGAGATTCAGAGAATAGATAACCAGAAACCAGACCTCTGTGAGACTGTTCACTCTTCTGCCACTAACTGGATTGATAGTCTTGACTTAGTTAACCTTTCCATGTCTCCCTTTGCATTTGTTTAGAAGAGTGAGGATAACACTCATTGGCCTCAAAGCAGGGTATGAAAACTGATACTGAAGACCTTGGACTCGCTCAAATGAAAAGTAGTGTTTACATGAAAATGTGATTCTCCATTCTCCCTTGCCTTGGTGTCACAATGATTTAACACCTTCAACTTTCTGGAAAGAAATTATTGTATTGTGTTGTTTTGTTGAATGGTCTCTATGACTTCATCAAAGGATTTCCTGTTGTTCCCAGTAGGCTCTAAATTTCTCAGTTGGATTACTGCTTAGCAGTCATTTGCCTAATTGTGAACACAGCTAACAAACATTCTTCTAATTGGATTTTTAATTGTAGGTTTTCTATATATGTGTATAGGCACACACCCCGAACACAATGAAGAGATTATTGCTCTGTGTGTGTGTGTGTGCGCGTGCGTGTGCATGTGTGCGCACGTGTGTGTTATATCTGTGGACTGTCTGGATGTTTTCTCTCACCACCACAGAAAGTAAAGTAATTTTAAAAGTCAAGATACAGAATTAGAAACTGAGTGCACAATCTTAGATTACCTCAGAGAGTCCATTTGTTATCTACTGTTAGTTCATATGGGTGCATTCAGCAAATTTATAGCAGTTTCGAGGGAAACAAGTACATGGTGTGACCTTGAAAATACATTTAGAAAAAAGACCCATTCCTTAGTTGTGGCTATACTTGGCAAAGCCAATGAATGGAGATATATGTGTATAATGTGATAGTTTAATTCTGCCTTTGATTACTACCCAGAGAGATAGTTTCTTGGGGTTGGCTATGGCAATTCCGGTATGATTCTAATAGCATCTCTCAGGACTCTCTGCCCTATAAAGTGCTGTGGGGCATTAAGATGGTATGTCTGGACATGCAATAAACGCTCACATAACATTAAGGGAAACTATCTACTTAGCATTGACTTCAAGTATATTCTGAGCTGACTTCAAGTGTATTCCCAGCTGGTTAAACTATACTAGTGAAGTGAGGTTAGAATTTGATCCCACTTATTCCCTCTGCAAGACTGGGATTCTGCTGAGCAAAGGCAGTTACAGATGTATTCACTCATTGCTGAAGCAGAGCTGCATTTTTCTATCATCAAAATTCAAATTTGCTCCATGTTTTGTACAGTAATTTGACAAATTGTTACCTGACATGAACATGAACACATTTCATTTGAGGTCCTGACACTTCCTCATTTCAAAGTAGTGTTCTGAAAGAAATTCCCATAATTAATATTAAATTAATCAACATCCCAGCAATGATCTATGAGTTCTCTTTACATATGTATATATATGCATCCATATAAGGATCTGTCTTATAGTATAATATGTGAGACAAAGCTATATTTCTACTTATGTATACATACATATATACATATATGATAGTAATATTGCTAGAGTGATAAATCCATATTGTGTGTCCGTTAAAGTAGAAATTGGCTTGAATGACCTGGTCTGATTTTTTCATCTGCCATTTTCACATGCATTTGAACCACAGATTAATTATGGGAAAGAATGCAGAAGCAGCATAGTTAAAGTGTGAAGTGCTGTACACTTTCTAATTAGTACTAATATTTCAATAATTGTTTGCAATAAATCAACCAGCGATGAAGTAAAAACTTGCACATCTACTTAACCCACATGCCACTCTTGGTATTTCTACATGGACATATACATGAACACACAAACACATACATGGCGACTGCTCAATAGGGTTTTATGCCATACAGTAAGTTCACACCGAATTCCGTTGTGACTCGTAAGCACCCTTTAGAAGACACTAAACCCGCCCCCAAACAGAGTGCTAAACAAAATGGAAGTGAATTGATTCTGTGCTTTGAATTCCTATCACAGAACTGCTGGTTGTACTTTAACCTTGGCAGAGGTATTGATTGACATTTACCACAGGGGACTTCATTACTTTACACTAGTATATCTGAATAAAAAATGGTGCTTTCCAAATATGAAGAGACATTATCTTCTGTGCAGCAAAACACTCACACATTTATCTATGGCATACCGGGGCACTCATGGTGACCCAGTCCCCAGGTTGCCTGGAGTAGGTAGCACTAGAGCATGCACTGGCTTCTGTTAGGAATATCCACCTTGATTTCTTTTTCATGGAAATTAGGGTGTAGATAGAAGAAGAGGAGCAGCCGAGGTCACTTAAGTGTCACCTAGCATGTAACTCAGATGATGCATATACTGAGAATGCAAAATTGCTTTTAGGTTTTCTGGCCTAGGCTTAGTGCTAGAAACCATCTCCCTCTCTGTACTCTGCTGCTTAACTAAGGTCAGGTGAGATACTCAATCTATACAATATAATCTTCAGTCAATGAACAAGCTTAAGGAACTTCAGTGTTTGAATCAATCTTCTTCTTTCCATTAAAGAGGACATTGGTTTCATTATGAAGATATTTATTGACTTCTGAATAGGTCTTTCCTGCCAGATGGGGGAGGTGACTGTGGAAAGAATACTCTTGCTTCTAAGTATTACCAGCTCACACAAGGGTGACAAGGTTTATTTTGGTATCTATAAATATTTGAAATCTGTCTTGAAAAAAATTACTGTCTTCTACTGAACAATAAGAATGCACTTTCTACTGAAGTAAACAGGAGGACAGCTGAAAACTTGCCTAAGGTTTTCTTACATAGTCATGCAGTTTCTAGAAAATATGCTTTAGTATATTCAAAAGACTAATTTCTACCAGAACTTGTATGTGACTGTCATTTCACTTAAAAAAATTTACAATCAGGTCTATAAGACTACTTGCATAAACAGACTAACCCACACCAAAATACTTACAGGATCACTCTCATAGATTATAAATATTAAATTTATCAGTAAAACAACTGTGGCAAAATTTTACAATAATCTCATTAAAACTTGGTTGCAACCCAAGGTTTGCTGAAACAATCAAGACAAATTTAGTGTGTCGGACTGATCTACAGGTCATAGAAACTGCTTTCTGTTAATCCTTCCCATATAAACTCAGTTTGAAATTCCACCTCAGTCTCCTCCATTTATGGCTACTGTAATGACACAGCAAAGGGAAGAAGTTAGCTCTTAGATAAATGACTTTCAGAAACTGCCAACATTTAAACTAATACCTATGTAAAGATATTAGTTTAATATTAACTGATTAAATAATTAGTTTAAGATTAAGCAGGTAGGTTACGTAGTATGATTGCAATGCACTTTTATTGTGAAATCTTGCTGATAACAATTGTCTGTATACTGCAGTAGCCTGTGTCTTAAATTATCTAGAGCTGCAGTCCCATATGGAAACCATTATAATCTGGACCTAAAAGGATAAATTGTCCACTGTAGAGGGGTCAAACAAAAAGAAAAGCTTGCCAGACTTTTTTTTTAAGTAAGAAAAGAAAAAGAAACAGGTATTTCAGTTGTAGTTACTTCACACATTAAGGAGCCAACTGGGATGTAACAGAGTGAGTCTATACAACAAATAGCAGGTGTATTCCTTCTGGTGAGTCGAATAATCTCTTCCAATGCTTTCAACTGATTTTCCTCTCTACTGGGAATTTCTGGATAGGCCATGAAAATTCTCTGAAGTAATCTCCTATGTCCATATAATTTTTCCTAATGTCATGGAAGAATTGATTGTACTTCAGTAAGCACTTAGAGACATTTTTTCCCTCAAAAAATCTTTTGTATGTGACAATATATTCTTTGCATTCATACATAAATGCAATCTAAAGAAGTGGCCTGTAAGTCCCAAAGAGAATTGCTCAGTAGCTAAGTACATTGTGTTTTGCGTAATGTGTCACTATATGGTCTATTTAATAGGTGGTCCCTGAGTACTGCAATACCCTTTGAGGAAGAACTGGCCAGGACATGAGTAGAGACACTTCCATCTAATATAAGTCTACTTCCTGTAGTATATTCAGATTCCTTAACTGCATTCAAGGAAAATTTCACAGGAAGTATTGCATATGTACCTACATATACCTAAGAATCTATCACCCTAGAGTTTAACCATGTCAAATTTTTGTACCTTTTTATGGGGCTTTCTGAATGGGTCAGCGAAGGTGGCATGAGCTTTACAATGAAATCCACAGGGAAACCTTTTTGCAGTGAGGGTCACAATATTTAGCTGTTATTATATATCATACAGATATAGAGCACTAGTAAGGTGTAAAAAGCGTACATTACCCTTCACCTTGCTCAAAAAAATTAACTTCTGAACAAAATATCCTGAAGTATCTGCCTTTGTCATGCACACACAAAACCACATGTGCATGCACACACACACACAAATGTGTGTGTGTGTGTATCTCTTGCTTTCACTGGGATTCTCACCAGGGGAAAACAAGACATATTTAAAAGGTAAATGTGTTGATTTAAGCCATGATTGTGTACACCAGGCTTATTAAAGGACTTGAGACTGATTTCTTTTTCCTTTCTTTTAAACTGATTTATTTTAGCCAAAAAAGAGATTAAGCAGAATACACACTTGTTTCTAATTCCTGTCTACATAGTTACTTAAAAGAAAGCACTCAACTGTTACCTGAATATAGTATTGTATGAATAAAACTTTTTTCTGTAAGCATTTGTCACTCTAGTTATTTGTTGAAATACTTAATAGGCAATTAGAAACCTATTTCTCTGTCAGTTAAAATCTATAATTCATTGGATGTGATATGATAATTGTTCATTTATAATCTCAAACATTGCACATCAGTGCATTGAGGAAATGATTCAGAATTGTTTTCCAATTATGAATAAACTTAATTGCTTGGAAAATATACTGTCTTTTATAATCTCATAGAGGCTAGCATCAGGAGCTAAGATGACACGACTTAAAGTTCTACAGCTCATAATTTAGCAGTTTAAATGCACAGTTAAAATTTTATAGATATACATCAAGGCCAATGGTGCTATTCATACCCTGCCTATGCAGCATTTGAACCCTAAATTAGGGTTATGGTGATGATCAGATAGAGATAGTGATTTTCCTTGGGCCAGTCTCCAACTCATTGACAAACATGGAGTTTCTTACTCTAGAAACTTCAGCAAACTAAAGGGACAGTAAGAAACAGTTGATTCACTCTTCTTTTCCTTGTTCGTGCTCTAGAGACTTATTAGCCACCAGAAAAGTACTTGATTGTTCTTGCCATCTGGGGACTGATGTCTTATCAATCTCTCTCACAGCAAAATGTGTAGGAAGAAACTCTGGAAAATGAGATCTCTATGAAGATTTTCCTTGCCATCTTAAAAATGTGTATTAAGGGAGCTACAGAGTCATACAGAAAGGTTACCTGTAAAAAAGATAAGGGATAAGATTAAAAATATTGTCCTTTTTCAGTATGCAACTTCTATGATAGTTTGAGACTTGTATCGTGACTCCTTAGTATCCCAGACTAGTTGGTCAATTTGCCAGGGCCTAATGTTTGTATGATGAATACTGTAGTAAGGCTATTTGTTGTAAAGACAGAAGCTCTGCCAATGCCAAAATGTGTCCTACATAGACTTTCGTCTTTTGTCTCCTTTTGAAGAATGAAAATCAGTTTTATCTGATTGGCAGATATGCCATCAAAGTTTGATTCTTAGTTCTTATTTCAAGTGCCAAAAACCTGGAACTGTCCAAAGACTGCATGGAAAATGAGCCGCTTCTGAAACCTGTTAAGCTGGACTACTTGCAAGCACAACCACAAAACAATACCAAAGGAAACACAGTCCCAGTCTAGAGACAATAGCACAATAGCAATCTGGTGAATGGCTGGGATGTTCTTAAAACACTTTGGTGGCAGAAACTCTGTGATGAGTCATTCCTTAACTAACTCTGATCTCATACCCTATAGATGAGATCATAACATCTAAAATAATGCATGTGTGAAGCATATCTATGAGAAAGTCCATAAAGAGTTCGGGGTTTGTAGACTTTCAAAATTTATAAATGAACACACTTTTTTAAACGAGGAATTTTCCCTTGGACAACTTCATTACACTGAATATTTCAACAACCTCGTCCTCACCTCCACACTATACCTGTGTACTTAAGGCAGTCTACTTTTGTTCCATCGGAGAAAGAAGAAAGCAATTCTTAACCAGGGAGAAGCAACAGCCCTCTTCCCTCAAATAACCCTGAGGGATCAAAAGAAGAGACTGTTGTCTTGTAAAAATGTACCAATATCTTACAGTATATTGCTAGATTTGCCACTTTTTGTGTAAAATACCGTTTTGTGAGATTGTTTTTCAGTATTCACTAAAATAAACTTTATAAGAACATTATAGCTGGTGTGACTGTGCAAATACAGTTCACTTACAACCTCAGAGCAGAAAGGTCACAATGAGTTTGCAGCTCAAAAGCATTTCTCAGGTGAGACAGGTAGGAATAGATTCCCTTTGTTATAAAAACTGCATATTGAACACGGAGAGTATGCTCTGACATTTAACAAAATGTTTCTGTTCTTCTCTACCATGCATGCTTAACATAGCCTAATCTCAGGAATATATAATTTGCTATTTTTCCAGTGATACTACGAAGCAAAATGGAGAACACCTAAGTATGCAAAAGGGCAGAAATGTTAAAAATAAAGTTGCAACCTCAGATACATATCTCTAGCAGGTGATGCTACTCTGATTTTACTCAGATAATCAGAATTCATAAGTCATATAGATAAAGAAAAGAAAATTAATCTAGAAAAATTATCACATGACTCAAAGTACAGACCAATTACAAAATATACTTAAGTCAGGCTGAAGAAGTTCAAGTAGCTTGGGATGTAGTACATACATATTCTGGGTATGCGCTTAAGACCTCTAGGTTATGTCTTCTGAATTTGGCTAAACATCTGCCTAATGGAATGGTTGTAGAAGTAGTTGTTACTTCATCTTTCATGTCTTTCCTCTCAAAAGCTCACTGCAATTGCCATTCAATATGGCAGAATGGACAATTTCTGCTCTCAAAGTAAGTATTGAAAACCTGAAAAAAAAGAGAAATTGCAAATAACATTTTCTGAAAAACCTGTGCAGTTTATGCTTTTGTGAGGGTTTGGGTGTGAGGTTTTTTTGGTTTGGTTTGGTTTTTTTGTGTGTGTGTGTGCTTTGATTTTTGGTTTTTTTTTCATGAGCAGTGAATAAAGTTAAAGTGCAACTCAAAAAACCATAAAGTCTGTTGTTGGGCATATTGCTCAATTCACTTATCCTAACCAAGATATATTAAGTGAAGGTGAGCACTGCAAACTTAAAGAAAATAGCTGCAATTCTGGTAATACAATTTGGTTTCTTTCATACAAAAAAACTTGAAAAAAATCATAGAATCATTAAGGTTGGAAGAGACCTCAAGGATCGTCTAGTCCAACCATCCCCCTACCACCTGTTACCCACTAAACCATGTCCCTAAGTACCAGATCCAACCTTTCTTTAAAAACACCTAGAGATGGTGACTCCACCACCTCCCTGGGCAACCAGTTCCAATGCCCGACCACCCTTTACGAGAAGAAATTTCTCCTCATCTCCAACCTAAACCTCCCCTCACGCATTCAAATATTTGTGTTGATATCAATTTAGTGCCAAACCACTTCTGAGTGTGCCTCAGGAAAGACAGCAAATGGAAACTACGCCACCCTACATACATTTGCAATGTAGATGGATTAAACCCAGTGCTATTGACCTATAAAGATTGTGCAAGTGTTGGGTATTGTTTGTTTGAGAAAGGTGATAGATACACAGAATAAATTATGCACTCAGTGAACACAGAAACAGCATTTTCAACAGCCTGCCTCATAGAATGGGGCGATTAGGCAAAGTGGAAGAGAGAATCTGGGTTAGCCTTTGCCACTGGTACGGTTTAAGAAAACATTAATTTTCTACTTGCAATCTGTAAGTCCTGTATTTCAGCCCACTATCATTAATAATAATTTATCTAACCCTCCTTGTTTGTGGGGTTTTTTTGTTTGATTTTTTGGGGGTATTTCACCCTTTTTTCTTTTTCTGGGGGTGGGAATTGTTTTTGATTGATTTGGTTTGGCTTGGGGTTTTTTGTGTGGGTTTGTGTTTTTTTTTTTTCTTGTTCTGTTTTGTTTTGTTCTTTTTATATTTCTTGTGATTTGGCAAGTTAATCTCTCAGGTAACCAATGTATCTAGAGTTTGCTTTGTCTATTGTCCCTTGTTTAGGGATGCTGGTGTAATTTTTAAAGCTATTGTTTTGAGGGGTTTGAGGCTGAATTTGTTTTAGCATTGCTGGATTGTTTCTCGCTTTCTTAGTTTCCCTGTGTCTGTGCTTTATTTCTGCTAGTTGTTTTCTCATGTGCAATCAGAGCTAGATTTAACCTGGATTTACACCTCTATTTTTTTGCATAGGACTGTACAGAATGCTAAATTTCGTTCATTACTTTGTTCTTCCCAAAAACACCATAGCAGATTTTTGCAGATTTAAAAAACACTAGAAAATTCCTAACATGGGCTACATTCAAGTCTATGTAAGGAGAAACGACAAGAGCTGTGAACAATTTAAGTCTCCCTTAACAGTGTCAGTAAAGGCTGATCTAGGATTTCATAAACATACTGACCTTGCGCTGTCCTCTGCATCAGGGTGAACTTCACCCTATAGTAATAATAGCAGTAGTTACAACAGCAATTGCAAGCAGTGCTATTGGACTGCAACCAGCCAGGACAATTTCAGGACAGTTACTATACAGCTTAAATCACTGAGCAAGCAGATGCTTAGCAGGTTACTATTATATATTTCAGTTATTGACAACAAAAATCTCCTGGATACCACCAGGGTTACCCTATTACTGCAGTAAAGCTGCTTAAAACAGAAGCTATCATGAAAAACTACTCAACACTCCCCTCTCAAAAAACCAAACCAAAACAAAACAAAAAAGGCAAAAACAAACAAACAAACAAAAAAAACCCAAAAACCCAACAAAAACCAGAAAACCAAAAACCCCAAAACCAACACAGCAGGGAATAGACTATTATGGTGCCCTTCATATAGGCCAGTGTTATGGAGTTCTTCAGAATATACAGTGGCAAAAGGAAGTTCAATACAGGGCTTGAAATATCGTCTCAGAACAACTGTTTGATTATTCTTGCTGAGGATTTGGAAGAAGCTTGAATGCTTAAATGTGTGGTTCATCTGTACTAAGGAAAGACTGAGAGGTCTTTTTGTTTGTTTTTGGTTTGCATTCCAAACATTCAAGAATATATATAGAAAAGGTGAAATGGTAGATTGATACGCAGATACATAGATATTTACAGTGCACATATATTGAAAGTAGAATAATGAAATCTTCTGAAGAGAAATCCATTGCTTTGCTCAGTGATATGCAGGCAAACACATCTTTCAGGAGTCCCTTTGTATGAGCAATTATTGTTTCTGCCTCTGCATTTTTTAATCCACCATCTTATGCAGAAGTCTGAATTTAGGACATTTCCGGAAAACTAAATACCAGTGCTAGGAAAATTTAACCAAATATTTTACTCTACAGATGGTTACCTAAACCAAGCAGGGGCCTGAAAGCTTCTTCTTAATGTCTTTGAAAGAATTTAGATTGTGAGGGATTCTCAGAACCCACCTGCTTTTGTTCCACAGGAAAAATAGTACTTAAGTGTCTTGCTAGTTCAATTCTTCTGTGTTTATTTAATTAAGGTAAAGATCTACTGTCTGCAACTTATCTGAGAGCTGGGCACACACATGAAATTGTAAGTACTACATTAAGTCACAAGTTCTAAACCAGCAGAAATACATATGTAGAAGAGAGAGTTTATTTCAGAGTGATTCCAAAACTGGGGAAAAATTCTACAGTGGTTTTGGGCTTGAACAGTCTTCCCTTCCAAATCGTCATATTTGAAGATTACTGTATACATACAATGTTATATCTTTTATCTCACATTAAATGTGCGCATATATATGTTTATGAATGTATATTAAAAGCACATGAAATACTGCCTGTTTCTATTCTAGCACTTTTCCGGGAGTTCCTCGAGGTCTATGACTATATGACAACAGGAAGCTACACAAAGAAAAAGGGGATCAAATAAAATGCTCACAAACTACAAGTCACTAACTGTCTAACCAGGAAAATAAAGATGCTGACTTACAAAAGCATTACTTACTTGAGGGATTAGGACACATGGAAGTTGTGAAGAGCTCTTTGCACAAGAATGACTCTTGCTTGGCAACTTTATGAATACAGTAATTAATATAATAATTTTATTTTGGTTTTAATTTCAGTAAATTTCTAGTAATCAAGTATTAGTTTTACCTGAAGATTATTTCTAAACCACTTCTGAGGGCAGAATTTTTATTCTGAAATTGTTTCTTTGTAGGAAGTGAGAGGTATTTGCTATACTTTAAATGGACTATCTACAAACAAAAACTCTGACCTTGACGGGTTTCCATTAAAAAAAATCATATTTATATTACATAGAAATATGTAAAATTGCAGTGTGTAGTTAGTGATTATTGTCATACTAATGTTGACCAGCATGTGAAAATTTCATTGAAAATTATGAAAATTACTACTCATTGTTAAGATGATGCCCTTCTCATACATGTCATGCTATTTTTAAGTGAGTTACTTTTGATAGAATGGATATGGGGTATTCTTATAGCAAATAAATAAATCAGAAGTAAAATCAAACTTAAAAAAAAGGAAAAAAAAACGTTTTGTAATGAAATATGAACATTATTGTCTTGTTTAGATTTTTTTAATTGAAAGTAATTGTGAAATGAAATTAAGAGCATGTTACCAATATGTTCAAATGGAAATTCAGCAGCAACTGACAAGACCTTTTCTACCTGGCTAAGTGTGATTTGTCCTCCTGCAACATATATTGAGCTCTCTCAGGACAGCTGAGTCTACAGTAAGCTTTTTCTGACATGAGTGTTAGCTGGGAGTGAGATTTTTCCCCTCCATTCCTAGCTGACAGAGCTGTGTTCACAGAACATTATAGCATAGGCCTGGTTTTATTCATGACACATAAAGCTAAAAGCATGCATAATTCTTTGCAAGATTGATGCCTTTGATTTTAAGACCTTTAAGGCCATGTCTATGTTTTCAATAGTGTTTTGTATATAGACACCTCATTAGTCCCTGTTTCCAGAGTGAGTCTCAAAAGGACTGCAGAAATAAAAATTATAATTAAAAGTAATAGGTATTTACAAAATGTGTGAAACAACTTGCAGGAATTTATGAAGCTGAGAAAAGAGTCTTACAAAAATCAGGAGGAGGAGAGGATTTTATGATCTACAAAATCCAATAGATATAGCCATACTAGATGCCCACACAATTTGTACCAGTATAAATGAAATAGCTTTCTCCTTTAATAAACGCTTTGGGGAATATGTTGCAAAAAGTTTCTTGTTCCTTTTAATTTGAAAGTAGCCTACCCCTCTTAATTACTGTATTCAGGCAGTCACGTACTGCATATAACAGTTGTAGCCGATGAAGTCATGGAATGCTTTAAATCAGAGCAGGCCAGAAGTATTTAACTAGGAGAATATTATATTTATTGGAGGTTTCTTTATATCACTCTAAAGGAAAAAAGTACATAAGAGAAATGAAGGAAATCTGAGAATCTGCCTTATTTAATGAAAGCAATGTAAATATTTTATTTAGAATTTTTATTTCTTGGATTAAATATGTTTATTTAGGTACTCATAATTGCAAGAAATATTTGAAGAACATTTTCATTTTCAGGACCTCTTCTCAAACAAAAAATTAAACAAAAAAAAAAATGACAACCATCAAAGTAATTTAAAAATAATTCAAAAAAATATGTCATCTTTCCACTGGGATCTGGATGCTTTCACTTGTTATGGAATATTGTAGATGCATTGTTTCATACTGCTTCTTACATTTCAAGGAGGATTTCTACTAAACAATGTTCCTTGGAATATGTTCAAGTCAGTGTCTGCACTTTTTTGGCACTGAAATACTGTCTGATGAGTAATGCAGGAATTTTTTTGTTTGTTTCTTTTGTTTGTTTTGTTTGTAGTTTTTGTTGGGGTTTGTTTTTTGATAGGTTGTTTTTGTTGGGTTTTTTTTGTTTGTTTGTTTTGTGGGGGTGGGGGATATTTTAGAAAGAAAAAAACAAAGCTTAAGGATACCAGTTACATCACAATGCCATTAAAATGCAAGAATTAGGAAAACAGGATATCGTTCAATTCAAATGTCAGCAATAATTTCACATGTGTGCTGGCACAATATATGGGAAGTACTGAAAATTTTAATCAACAGAAAGAGAAATAACAGTCATACATGGGAAAGGAGATGTAAAAAGTCTAAAGTTCTAAAGCATGGAATAAAAATGGTAAGTTGTGATCTACACTCTGTATACTAATCAAATATTGCAAGAACTTAATGGCATTTACTCCAGGATTTGCTTACTAGGTTTGGCATGTGTTAAAGTCTTTACCTGTTTTAGAGAAGCTGCTCCTGATTTAACATGCTGTAAATCAAATTGAAGTGAGATCTGCATTTATTGAGACTAATAATGCAATCTAGTGCTAGCCACAATTTTTCATAGGTAAATATTCTTTCAGAATATGCCAAGTTGACCAGATAAGATGGAGAACATTAGTTTCTTTCAAAGATATTGCTGAAAACATTGTAATTCAGGAAAAAAAATCTATTTTACATATTTAACAACCTGTATCTACATTATTTCCACTGGCAGACTTCAGGAAAGTCTAGTTCCATGGTCACCTTTCAGTCAAGTAGTTCTATTGATGACACTTGCTTTGGTATTTCAAATTGCCATGTGTCTCTCACACCAAGGTACATGATGCTAATGATAGCATAGGACAGATGCCTGAAGGACCACTTGTTCTTGTAAGCCAGGTACAGCACCCATTAGCCTGCTGCTCCAGAGTGAACAAAGTCAATGATCAGTGATTTCTGTGGGAAACTCCCTCAAGAGAGCATCAAATATATTCACTGTGTCCAGCATGGTTAGCCCACTTCAGCACAGAGGGACAAGAGTATCTTGCAACCCCAGAGGTGGTTGTTGAGTTCAGCTTCTGGTAAGTTGTGGGCTCAAATGTTCACATGAGATACAGTGTTTTGATTAGGCTAATTCATAACTGCCAGTCTGAATAATGATCTAGTTTGGAGATCACAGGCAGAAGCAGCAAAGGTAAAAAATAATTTTCACCAGAATATAGGAACTGAACAAAACAAAGAGACAGTCTTGATCTGAACAGCTTACAGTCCCAGCAGATGATAATTTTTAGATAGATGAAAGTACAAATCCCCCATTGAATAATGATAAAAACTTCTGCTTAACTTTTCTGTGGTTCAAAGTTATATTAACAAACATCCACAAATCTCTGAGTGTGGAAGAAACCCCATCACCCAAGCTGCAGTTAATGAAATGGGTGCCTATGCCCCTTACTCAGATGTCATACCTATACACTGCATGTTTTCTGTCCAGGGGTCCTGCTGGATTTATAGCAGGTGACAAAATATCATCAATACAGATTTCATGATACATCATTAAAATATGTATATAATGCTGGTCTTAATATAACACAACATAAAATTTAATAAATTATTAATACCTCTGGTTTAGAGATGGGGATTACCTTGATCCTTCCTCAGCCCTGGAGAGTCAAGAAATTCCATATAGTGAGAGCCCTATATTCCCCATTATTAATAAAGTGAAATTTCTTACCACTCCCAGGAGCTTTACAGTGAAACGTTATACCTAGTCAGAATGCCAGTAAAGTAACATTATAGGAGGTATGTATTTTTTTAAGAACAGTTTATGGGTATTTCTTATAGTACCTGTTAAATATAATTCCACAGATCATGAGAAAACATTAAAACTACCTCTGTCTTTATACTCAGTTGCAGGGGATTTGATTTTTATTTTTTTTAATTATTAAATACACCTCTGCAGTTTAGTTGCCAAGACAGAAGGAAGGTTGATATGCCACCAGTGATTTGTTAATTCATCCATTTTGGAGTTGAATGAAATGACTGTTTGTCTTCTTGTATATTCCTGCTGCAATAGGAAGTGTCTCATTGCAAGCTGAGGCTCTAGTGTTCAAAAATGTTAATACTGCAGCAACTGGTGTTGTGCTGATGAGCAATAAATGATGACAAAGGAAAAAAAAAAATCATTCCTAATGCATTTCACCATAAAGCTGCTGATTTCTTGCAAACTAACAAAATAAAGTATTGGGGGAAAAATAAGCTGGGAGCTTGTTTGTAGTTTTGTTCTCTTGTGTTTAGTTATTATTTTATTTTAATTTTTATTTTAATTTTTACTCCTTAAACCCTCCATAAAGAAGTGAGACGGGTCAGAGAAATAATTTGTAGCAAAGAATGGCAATACTATAACTTAAATAGGGATTAAGTAATGATAAATTTTAGTGGAAAAATACTGAAAAGCATGGGCTGCAGATAAATTCTTCATAATCACTGCTATGCTAATTAAATATCTAGAGTAATGGGACACTTCATAATCATATGACTCTTGTGTTCTTAACCAAATAATATTCTTTATCTGGATGACTAATGCTGTCATGATGGAGAAACAGCAATGTTAAAAGACATAATGTCTGTTACAGAAAGCCTGTTTAAAACCTGAGAGTTATCATCTTATACAGTTTATTATTCCTGTAAAACTACATTTTACTGCCTTTGTTGACAAAAGGTGTTCATGAATTCAGAGCAGACTTTCAAAGAGTTGTTCGGGTAGGCAGGCCAGAAAGTTCAGGCCACCACACCTTGCACAAGCTCATTTCCAAATATGCTTGTGTTGTTCTACAATAATTTTTAATGCAATATTCAGACAATGTAGAAAACCTATTGATATTCTGCTGTGAAACTGCAATGGACACAGTAGTTTCTGCTCTTCTGCCCACAAGTGAAAAATTTTCTCAATTTAAAAAAAGATGTAATCTTTTCAGTAAGTTGTACAACTGAAGAGAGCTATAGTCCTAACTCGATTTTTACTTATCAATCAATATTCAAACCATTTTTATGTAATACACTGATGTTTTCATTCACACTTATCCTTATTTTTTAAAAGAAAAAAGAAAATGATAAAAAAGGCTTCTTGAAAGATTGAGCCAGATGTCAGCCGGTAAAAAACTAGAAAAGCTCCTTTAACTTCAAATATTAAGCAGACAGTCAGCTAGCTTAAGCACTCTTCCACAGCAGTGCCCTAGCAGCTGATGCTCCCCAGGACCTCTCCGTGTCTTTCCTTCTCTTCCTCTGTACAGCACAAATGCTTCTGCACTTGCAGGGTGAATTTGATCTGGCTCAAAAAAACCAATCCAAACCCAAAGAGGTTATTTTTCAGGAGAATCATTTACCCTATCATTTCCTCTGTGGGTAAGCAAGCCTGTGAACAAGGATAGTGAAAAAAAAACCAGGGTCAGAGCAGGCACTTCTGCACCACTGAAAGAAAACTAGCTTCTAACAGTGATTTAACTAACGTCAGTATATTCCAGGGATTGAGGCAGCTCCTTCGCACACAAATTCATCCATACTTCTTCTACTGAAAAGCATAGCATGTTCTTCCTCGCTTTCTCGTGCCTTTAGGTTCTAGTCACCAACGAAACACAAGTATGGGAGCTTACATGAAACAGACCCCTTTCTATGTCATAAACTAGAAATTTGACTCCTGTCGATACAAAATAATGAATATTAGATGAATATGGGCCAGTTCTCTTTACACTGAAGGATTTTTAGAAAAAAGTTTAGAAAAAATGTTTGGATGGTATTTTTTCTGCCCTGGCCTGGGGTCAGACACGTTTTGATTGAGGCTTCTGCATTCAGAGACATTCAGACACATAACAAAACCATTGTAAATTGTGAGTTTTATCAACAAGCACTGCTCAAATGAAGCCTTGTCTAGAAGAATGGGTGATGGAGAAATGAACAGGAGAGCAGCCTTCTAATCTTTTATTTGGATTTCATTTTTGCTACTTTTGTATATTAAAAAGGCATTACCGAAAATTTTCAGCTTTTTGTCACTTTAGGTAATTTCAAGCTCTACAATGACTTTGTTTTCTTTGCTGGAGCAAATTTTACAAGGAAAAATATATATAAATTTTTTTTAGAACAGCTAGTATAATTGAGAAAAGAGTAATCTTTCAGGCCCTTGCTATCTGAAAGAGGTAACAAACTTCAGTCTAAGCACAGGCTGACAACATTTGTTCTGAGTTTAACTTAATTACGTGAGTTTGGGGTTTCTTAGTGCTTGACTAAGCTTTTGACAACTTGTGAAGTGGTATGTGAGTACTGCTGAGACTGAGAACAAGATGTTGTTTTATAAATATACTTGGCAGAGAAAAAGAGAAATTCATAGTGACAATTAGCTTGTAAAGACTCAAGAACCAGGGTATGTGAAGTGAACTGTTTTTTGGCAAGCCCATTCAAGTAAATTTACCTAGCATATAAGCCTGAGGGAGGCCCAAGTTTTTCCATTCAGCCATCATTCATTCTCTTCCCATTTCAGCTTCCAAACCCTGCACTTCCCTCAGGAAAGCACTACTTACTGTGATTTAGCTGGGGAAAAATGGCATCAGATCCTACACAAATCCAAAAACACAGTATCAGGCCATCACTCCTGTTCTCTGACTCAACACAGCTCCTGGGTACAGTTATATGTCTCTCTTAAAAAGGTGAAAAGGGATGGTGGGCTGATAAGGGGGATAAGTAAGCTTTTGATTTTGGCTCTAGGGCAAAGAGCTAACCCTGTGAGAAGGGAGAGCTCTTAAACTGATCAAGGATGACTGCAAGAAGTTGGGGGCAAGTTCCTCAAGGAAAGTCCCATGGTCATACAACAAAATAACAAAGGTCAATACGTTGTAGCCAGGGAAATTCCATTAGATATAAATAAAAGCATCCACAATGTACGCTGCAGCAGGTTTCCCACAGAGGCTGGGAAACAGACCTGAGAAACCTGAGCTCTTAACTTTAGAATTACCCATACTCAGAGCATGGGTGTCAGAGATTTCCACTGGTTTTATTTGATCTTTTTTTTAATTTAAGCCCAGAATCAGGCAGAAACGTATATCATCTCTCTGCTTCTAATATTTCCCCTTTTTTTTTTCTTTTAATAAGCTGAGTTTTGCATATTTTTTTTTTAGTACTGATGTGACATTTGGATTACTTATTGCTTGAGTTGCTTAATCTCTAATCAAAGAAAAACTTTCATGATCTTTCCTGCTTTGTGATTTTTAAAACCTTTCCTTTTTGGGCACAAAATTTTTACAAAGAATTTTTTAACAATCCTTATTTTGAGATTTTTTTACAGCCATTTCATGAATTGTGAATCATAGATTCATAGAACTATAGAACTATAGAATGGTGTGGGTTTGGTAGGGACCTCAAAGATCATCTAGTTCCAATCCCCCTGCCATGCACAGGGACACCCTCCACTAGACCGGGTTGCCCAAAGCCTCATCCAACCTGGCCTTGAACACTTCCAGGGACAGGACATCCGCAGCTTCTCTGGGCAACCTGTCCCAGCGCCTCACCACCCTCACAGGAAAGAATTTTTTCCTAATATCTAATCTAAATCTCTTTTAAACCATTACCCCTTGGTCCTACCACTGCATACTTGTAAACAGCCCCTCTCCAGCTTTCTTGCAGGCCCCCTTTAGGTATTTGGAGGCTGCTATAAGGTTTGCCTGGAGCCTTCTCTTCACCAGGCTGAACAACCCCAACTCCCTCAGCCTGTCCTCATAACAGAGGTGCTCCAGCCTTCGGATCATCTTCATGGCCCTCCTTTGGTCTCACTCCAGCAGCTCCATGTCTTTCGTGTACTGGGGACCCCAGAGCTGGACGCAGTACTCCAGGTGGGGTCTCACAAGAGTGGAGTAGAGGGGCAGAATCACCTCCCTTGGCCTGCTGGTCACGCTTCTTTTGATGCAGCCCAGGACGCACTTGGTTTTCTGGGCTGCAAGTGCATATTACCAGATGATGTTTAGCTTTTCACCAGCCAACAGCCCCAAGCCCTTCTCCTCAGGGCTGCTCTCAATCCATTCTGTGCCCAGCCTGTAGTTGTGCTTGGGATTGCCCCAACCCATATTCAGCACCTTGCAACTTGACCTTGTTGAACTTGACGAGTTTTGGACAGGACCACCTCTCAAACCTGTCAAGGTCTCTCTGGATGACATCCCTTCCCTCCAGTCTGTCGATGTGTCAAGACAAAAGCAAGTATTAGAAAGTTCTAAAATCTGCAACAACAGACATAAAAAGATATTATCCCAACTTACTTTGACATTTTAAAATGTGTTCCTTTTTTGTTTTCCCCTGAAAATATATCTTTAAGTAAAACCTCATTAAAAGTGTGAAACAGCTTCATAGTGTGGTGGATTCTATAAGAATTATTAGAATGTTTTGGAATTCTATTAATTTTAGTAGCTTGCTTAAGAATTGCTGTAAATATGTGCATATACATAGTTAACTTATCTTAGATGTAAATAAAAGAAGATGTGTATGTTTTAATTTCATTAAATTTCAGTTTAATGATAATAGACATATTGCAAAATATAAAAATCTGAACACCCTTACATACACAGGAATAAAAAGAGAACATCTGGTCCAACTCTTTACTCCCAGCAGAGATCAAGTAACACACTTCTAATAAGTTCAAGTTCTAATAATTTCATAGTGTCTTCTATTTTTAAAATAAACCAAACTCAGTCTTCCAGGTTTTCCATTCTTTCTTCAATGGTCCTGCATGCTCTGTTGAATTTTTATTCTCCTCTGCCTGATTCCTGTTTTTTCCTAGCTTTCTAACAGCATTTGAAATGGGAAATAGTTCTGTAGCTACACTATTTATAGAGGAATAATTATACTTCACCTTGTTTTCTACTTGCAACACACTTGCTAGCATGTCAGAACATACTATTTGTCTTTTAAACAGCAGTAGTTGCTTATTTGGACATACTTCCAGCCCCCCATATCTCAGATTTGTATTTTTCCTGTCCAGGTTGCTGTTGTCACCATATATTTTGATTTGTTTTTCTTTATATGTGTAGTTTTTCTACTTTATTATGTTGAACTTAATCTTAAAGACTTCTGACCATTTCATTGATATATCAAGATCAATTTAAATTCACAACTTGTCCTCTAAAGGGTTTGCAGCACTTATTGTTGGATGTCAAGACTGATAAGTCATCTAAGTTGCTAATGAAACCATTAAATTACACAGGACATAAGACAGATCTCTGCAGGGCCACCCACATCAAGGATCTTCCTAGTTGCTTGACAGCAAACTGTTGATAGCTGCTATTTAAACTTGATGATTTCAACCTGATGTGAATCTGCCTGTTGGTATTTTAATCTATACCATATGACACTGTCTGAAAACTAGGGAAATATAGAACTCCATTCAAAGGTAATTGTAAATTGCAGATAGATCAGTGATCTATATTGTAGAAGTTAACGTGCATGAAATTCCGGCTGGAAAGAAAAAGAAAAAAAACACTGAACAATATATGAGTTTTAGTTTATGGTCACAAATTCTGTCATAATATGACATTTTCACCCATATTGTCTTCCATCTTTGTATTCTGTACAGATATTACAAATGATTGCATAGCAATATGCTTACTCTTTGCATTCCATCCAGTCAGCTATGATATTATGATTCTCATCACTCATACAACCTTCAAAATTTGTTAACATCTATCAGCCACCTCCTTCGCTTTCCACACCTGAGGCAAATATACGTTAAACTCTTGTGCCATTATTAATTCAGTTTGTGTGGAATATAGATCATCTTAACCTGAAATGAGAATAAACTCTACAGTATGCTATTTACAATTTTATGCTTCTTGTCATTATGAGCAATTGAAATGCAGGACTTACAGAGGTAAATCAAATTACTTTGGTTTTCTTCTATATCAAAACAAAAATAATGTTGAACTTCTTTTTTTTTCCCTTTCACTGATCTTTCACCCATTTGTCCTGATTTGCTGTGAAAGTTCACTTTGAATATTTGTACAAACTTTAGAAAAATATTTGTCTCCTGCTTATACCAGCATAACATTGCTTTCTAAAAAGCTAGCAAAATAACCTCATTATTTCAGAAGACTGAAGATGCTAAAAACAGCCAAACATTTTGTTTACTGTCCTAGACAAATTTGGACCCAGTTGTGGATGGCCTTGAAGATTATATTAGAGACCTTGAATTTAATATGGTTTTCCATGAATAAAGCAATATACTGAATAAGATAACAGATTTAATGGGTAGCCACTGTTTCCTAGGTGTCACACTGCATTATTCTTTAACAGCTGAGCTCTTCATAGAACTGTGCTGCACTGGTGTTGCTCAACCCAGAGGTGATGGAATTGTGAATAACTGAAGGGATTCTACGATCCATCAGAAAGCAAAAATGTTTTAACCTTACTAGAAATTAAATGGGAGGAATCATGTTGATACCAGTTCATTGATGGCTACTTGGAATTTCTTTGACTGTTTCAACTGGAGGGACCTCACAGGAATTTATGCTATCTTAGAAAATCTGAAGAGAGCAAGAGCTGTATGTATATAATAACAGTCTAAGGATGGAACAGCTTTTCACTGGAAAAGCACATGCTTCCCCAAGATAAAAATCAATTAAAAGAAGTATTCAGGGGGGAGGGAACAAGACAAAATAACAACCAACCAACAAACACGCAACCAAAACCATCAAGCAACCAAAACCAACAACCAAAAAACAGTACCAAGCCAACTCTCAATGAAAGATGTTATAGTAAGTCTTATTTTAGCCTGCAGACTTTCAGAGGGGAGGAGGAGGTGGGGTGGGTGGGAACTAGTGATCACTTTTAATATATTCCTGTATCACTAATATGATAATTTTATCATCCTAATGGCAATTCCCCCAGTCATATCATACTGTTTCTGAAAGAGAAAAGATGTATTTCAATATGTGCTATTGAATTGCCAAATTTTATTTCACGTTATTAAAAGCAAAATTGGTAATAAACTTTGACAACCTCATTGAAGAAGTAATTTTCTGTTTCATTTTTACAAATTAATTTCATGATATATTAAGAGTTTGTTTGTCATACAATTTTAGTACAACTCATTAGTCTGATATGACATTCAGTAACTTAAAAGGAATGTGATATTGCATTATACTGATCTGATGTCTTATTCGGGACTTCATATTTTCTCAGGAATGCCTGTTTGATCTAATAACATCTGGATTATTTATTTATTTATTTATTTTAGAAGATGGGTGATAACTTTAGCTTTTGTTATGTGCAGAAGTAATGATTTGCTAGCCTTTTAAGGGAGGAAAAGTTTCCAGAAAAAATAAAACCACAGAATATTTTAAAAATAGAATGATGTAACAAAAATCAAGATGTATGATATTATCTTTTTTTTTCTCAGAAAACACCCAAAAATGCCTTTTTAAAATGTAGAAACTGAGGAAACGTATGCAGAGAAGTGTTGACATGTTGAGTATAATATCTCTCTCTCTTTCGTTTTATTTTATTTTATTTTTGAACAGTGTAAAGATCACTGTGGTTATCTTGAAGATCACAATGAGATGATCATCTCTTCAAGTGTTTACAATCTAATTGCTTGTACCTTCAAGCTGCAAATTCTGCTGTGACTGCCTGAGCCATACTGATTTACACTTGTCTATCAGGATGCTTGTGGTTGCCTCCACAGAGTAAATTTGCATTGTTTAGTGCTTAACTAAAAAGAATACACAAACTAATACTCTAGAGTGAAAAACTGGGTGATTTTTCTGTGCTCCATTGATTTCGGTTGACTTTTGAATATTTATCCACACACATGAAATTGCCAAATCAGAGTGGCTCACTGGATACTGGCAAGTATAGTGGAAAGACAAATAAGTGTAAGCTAAAAGAAATAACAAGATCATTTTCCTCCAAAGTCCAGTGTTGTGGTGTTGTGATATTAATCATTCAGAAAGCCTAAAAAACCCGTCAGCAATCTTTAAATGGCCCCGTTTGTGACACTTATAAATAGAGGGATGAAGATGTAAATACCTAGAGCCACAGAAGTCTGTAGTACCTAATTCAATTTTAGAGAGATAATGGCACTGACATTAGTATAGGAAATGCTTTCTAAAGTCTCTGTTAGTAACATTCCAAGATAAGATTTCCTTGCTCCTGAATAGAGACAAAGTTTTATAACAGTTTTATACAGAGGACTCATATTGCTCAGCCTATATGGACAGTGCATTTTGATTTCTGTAGGGAATTTCTAAATCAACAATTCCTGACCATATTAGGTGTGGAATAACATTACACAGTTTCCAAGATGTTTCATTCGGACTTTAAGACAAAAGCAGATTGTTAACAAACCCAGACAGTGGAGTGGTCAAAACACACACAAAATATTCATTTATAATATTTCCCAGTAAACAGACATAAATTTTATAATACAGGACAACTGAGCATGTACTAGAATTCCCTGCTGTGATTCTGGACCACATTTTATTCAAGGTAACATAGTATTTGAAATTAATGGGACACAAAATTATTTTAAAGTCATGTTTCTTCATCTTGGGCTTTTGTTTTTGTTTTTTTTTCCTTTGACAGGAATTAATATACAGATAAATAAAGTAAGATGCTGTGAATTACATAATATTTCTCAGAGATGTATGTTCACTTTGCTTGTGTGGTGCTTATGCACTATAAAAGTTTTAAATTTTTTGCCATTTACTGGGTGTGCTATCAAGAGAACAATGTCCACATACAGATCCTTATTTCTCTGGAGTCATCTTGGCAATTCTCTGATATTAAAGCTGTGTCTGACATAACCCAATAATTCAGGCTTTGTCTATATCATTAAGGGATAAATTTATTCCATTTCAAAATACATGTCCAACAGAAATGAGATACTTCAGTTTCTGAAGATACCCACCTCTTTTGATTAACTACAGAAGCAGCATAGATTACTATCATAGATTAAACTTTTAGGTAGCTAAGGTTAGATGAGATCTATCTCTTATCCTTTCCTAGTGACAGAATACCCAGAGCATTATGAGATGTTCTAGCAAACCTTCAATTAGAAATTATTCTGTTGTACAGAATCAGCAAACATCTACATTAAATCATAATGCACACTCAGGAAATGTTAAGGGAGTTACATTCCACACTCCAACACCTTTCTATGCAACTTTGAACATTCCTGATTCACCTTTATGATGCAGAAAGAAAGAGGGAGATGGACCTGGAGAAAGAAGGCCGGAGGGAGGGAATGAGGGAAAAAAAGAAGAGAAAAGAGTAACAAACAAACACAAAAAGTATAGAAGCTGCATAAACCCGGACTCTGAAGACACTCTTTAGGAATGATATCTTGGACATGAGGTGCACTGAATGGGTTCTGTGGGTCCATTTGCATTACCCTCTTCTTTATGTTTTGTTCAAGATGACTTACAGCTTTCCTTTCACCCATTGTGTATACATTTGCAACACTAAGTACCAGTGGATATCTCACTGTTTGCATTCCTCAGAGTAGAAATTTTGCAGTTAACATCTGGAGATAGAATGGTTGAACTGGGGGA
Organism: Psophia crepitans; assembly: GCA_013399095.1. Taxonomy (NCBI): domain Eukaryota; kingdom Metazoa; phylum Chordata; class Aves; order Gruiformes; family Psophiidae; genus Psophia; species Psophia crepitans. The sequence goes on from VWZZ01000406.1 coordinate 66,563, forward strand.
AAAAGAGAGATATGATACTCTACAATTAACTTCATAGGGCAGCAAGAATAAACCTAATTTATTCACATAAATTTAGCAGCTCCTGTATTCAAACTATGGTTTCTTGAGTAACTTAACTTACCAAATCACCTGCTCCTTGCAAAACCCCCATGTGTTCCCTTTCCTTCTTTTTCCTCTGCCTACTCTTGCTGCTGCTTCTAGTAATACAGTCACACTCTCATGTGAGCCCTGGCATTCATAGGATCTTCCAGATCACCAGCTCAAGGGAGGAAACCATCTGTTGTTTGTTTCATTATGGTTCATCTTCTGCCAGGTTAATTATCTGCATTAGTTCATGGCTGGTGCAAAAAATATCTGGTGTTGGCACAAGGTTAACAGTGAGAATCTGTACCTGGGGGTGCTAGTAACTAGGGCTTCCCTCCTTCAGTGAACATGAACAACCACATTACCTCATGAGGTGGGTTGGAAATGCAACTGCAAATTGTGGCTTCGTGATCAGTTTAATACAATCTAAAAATGTGTTCACGTATGTTCATACCACCTCCCTTGTGTCAGCATTGATGGTTATGTAGTCTAAAACTGTGCCAGCATATAGTAAATGACTAGTTTTCTGTATTAGGATGTATATATATCCAGAGGTTATAAAACATAAGTAAGATACTGTAGAATTTATGACTTGTATTTGTAAATTGACCTACTGGATTCACAAAGCTCCTTAAACCGGGGCAGAAGTACTGGACGCACACTCTTAAGATCTGAACAGTGTTATCAGGACAGGTAGCAGTGTGATGGCAGCATAAAAGGTCTCCATGGTACTGTAAACATTCAGCGATGTCACAATATTAGCACACTAAACAGCTTTGCTATTTACAGTTCTTGTTTAGCAGTATATGTGATCAAAGGCTGAATTTGAGGACAGTGAAATATCTTAACTCTAGTGGCATACATAGCTCGGAATTAAACAATTTCTGAAAAATGTTAAGTTGCTATTCTTTCCGGTGTACCTTTCTTCTCAACAGTTTTATCTTCCTTAAGAATTTCTTAAAAGTCATCATTAAAGTGAAGTGAAATAGCAATAATTCACCGTCTACCTATATACACACTTTTCTGCCTATTTTTTTCAGTAATATGCTGACTAATAAAACCTAACACCTGTATGCAGATAACTGGAATTCTGCAGCTTGTGCTGCACGAGGAACTTCTATAAGAATGCGAGGTGTGTAACAATGATTGACTTGAAGATTTGTCTGACTTTCACCTTATCTGTGTGTGTGCCCGCGTGTCTGAGACTTTATTGCTATGCTGAAACACAAATGCAACATCAATTTAATCATTATATCATGCTGGGATTTGCCTGACCTAACTTTTGTTAGACAGCAGGTCTAAGGCATTATCTCAGTTCCCTCCCATTGTTATAGATGCCAACGACAAGTGGGATGAATCATACATACTCCGTGGTGTCCAAGTGTCTCCACGTACTGAAAAAGGTCGGACTAGGTTTGAGATCATGCCTTACTTATCTAGCAAAAGCAGAGTAAGATTAATCCTTTGTCTCTAATAAACTTTTCTCATGTGAACGGCATACCTATTAGCACTAGTTTTATATATATATATATATATACATCAGCATTAGTTTTTGTGGCGTGCTGAGAAATACTGATTCTTACTGCGTCCAGACAGAAGATGATAACCCTTCCTATTGACTTAAGCCAGCAGACCTATCTCATACACCAATTAAATTCTTCACTTTTCTGCTATAGGAAGTGGAGGGTATGTTTCTGAAGTAATCCAGGAGTAGCCTGATGCAGGGATGTCTTGCACTTATCTCTTGTTAACAACTTTTCTCCAGCTTTTGCTATGCTGGGCAGTATACAATGCAGGACATGCAAAGTTTCCGCTTGTACTTTACCTTATATATAAACAAACCACGGTTGTACTAGAGAATGAAAAGCTTCATACTTGGTGGTATTTAATATGTCACAACTATCTACTGATTGTGTCGAAATACCACTTTCAGCTCCGTAATATGTGAAAGGTTCTCAAAGGTTAAAACTTCAGGCTGCAGTTACCTCTGGCTTTTTCTAAATAGAGGGATTTGTTCCTAAACTTCTGAAAACCTGAAAAGCAAGATATAGTCTATCTGTTTGGCAGATGCGTGCAGCTTTCAGATCAATGGGGCATTGTAGTAGCTGCATAATAGGCTTCATGGAATGCTGCCTCTGCAGTTTATGAGCAGTAACTTATAAAAGGTGGGTAATAATGAGTGGTTTTCATTACATGTATTTTAAAAATCAGTGTCAACACTTTTAAAAGAAAACATTGCTCAACTCATACACGTATTCAAGTTGAATGTGATTGCTTCATACTGAAACACCTGTGGGGCGATTCGGTTTTATAAACAGTGAAGTGCACAGAAAAGATCATGAATAATCACTGCCTAGTTAAAACAGTGATGATACAAAGTATCAGCCCTTTCTTTGCATTCAAAGAATTCTTTCTAGACCTACTGCAGTTGAGTCTTTTAACATAAAGGAGTAGAAAATATCCAATATTCGGCATTAATACCTGGGAAAATGTAAAGGCCCGCTGCCTCCACAGTGCTTTCTTAAGGCCAACGCTTTAAACAGGCTATCAGGATTTCTGCTCTAGCGGTGACTTTTCTGACTCACTGATATCAGAGTTGCAGTCCTAAGAAGCACATTATCATCAACAGCCAACACACCTTATCATACTCATCAATCAGAGGGGACTATCCATTGTAGTGTGTGACTACAGCACCATCGCCCTCTGGGTAATCACAACTTCTCTTTCCATGCTTGCGCCGCAAATCACTCAGGAATGGCAGCTCTTTTGTGAGCAGAGATATACAGATCCAGGCACAGAGCAGCACTCCCCTGAACTCTCTATCTGCAGCCACAGGGGACTGGGAGGACTGATTGGCCAGGACATTTTCACTCAGTAAAACTCATCTAAATTATAAAGACTGAAAGAAACAGACCCTGCATGAGCTTCCACATGCCAAAGTGGGGCTTTTCTTTTTTTTTTTTTTTCCATATTGCGAAATATAAATCAAGAAACAGATTCACAGAAAGTGAATAATAATGATTTTTTTACTTTTGCTTATGCACAAATGCAGCTTTTTTACATTTCTCTTATTCAATATGCAGAATCCAAAGATTAAATGTACCTCTAAATTATATTTTTTAATCACTGTATATGCTTAAAGGGCAGATTAAAATTTCTAGCCCATAAACTGTGTGTTTATATTGAAAGCTTTTGTCTAGTTCACTTTGCTAGTCACTAAAATAAAAGTATAGAATTAAACACAAACTCTCCTATTTCTTTTTGTAGATTATATAACTATTGCAGAATGTATTGGAAAAAAATAAAAATAATATACAGTAAGATTGGAAGGTATTTTTGAGTCTTTTAATCCTACATACCTTCTTTCCTACCCAGAAATTAATATACCAAATATACATAGTGGTCGTCTTAGAATATTAGAATTTTTCCTTTACCTGAGACTACGAAAAGAAGTCCTTTAACTGAAATAATGACATTAAGAATGTCTGCCTTCTCAAGAGGAGAGGTGGTAAAAAATGGGAAAATAAAATTTTAAAAAATCTTTTGAACACCTGTGAGCTGTTGAGTTTAATTGAACAAGAGTCTGGTATAAATGAAGTAAAGTTTCACTGACTGACTGATTGCCTGTAAATTGCATTTCATTATCTTTTTCTCTTTCCATTATAGGTATGAAGAACTGTGAATTAGCAGGATTATAGATCTCAAATACAAAAATCTAACTTCTGGTCTGTGTGTGATATCATATGGACAAAAGACATCAAGAGAAACATATTTCTTCTGTTAAGAGAGCACTTCCGAGATTTCTGGGAAAAAAGTAATGAAAATGTCATTATATTTTCTTTCTTCTTTGTAGAACTTCTATGTGTGCACAGATTTTGTTTCCCTGTAGCAAAAAGTTCCAAAATCTATATTTATTAATTTTGTAACTTGATTCAGTTTTAAAAATGTAATGATTCGAGCTTTATATCATTAATTAGTATTATTAAAAGAGTATAGCATAGTCTTTAGGTGTCTATTCTACATCTTTAAAAAATTAAGAAATTTCCAAGCAGAGGACTACGTTAAATTGAAATTTAGACTGAAAACTAATAATATTGGAAGGAGGAAATAAAAAGAACAGACCTTGTTGTAATTATCAACAATGTACTAACTGTAGGTCCAGTAACAGTTAAACTGTTCAGAAATTTTTCCCTTTTTTTGTGTGAACTTTGCTACTGACAGAGAATTTACTACAAATCTATATACACCATTTTCGTGGTTATTTGACCTAACAGTCAAAGGTATGCATGATCTCAGTTAATCTAACTTCACCTTTGTAATCACAATTTGTTCAGCTCAAAATTACAGCTGTTGGATTATATTTGTTTGCAAGACTAAAGAGCCTTCTATTATCTGTTCCTCATGCAAGTATTCAAACTGTGATATCATCTTCCTGGTAAATGAGGCTGGCTTCTTGAGCCTCTCAATAAAACACATATTTGCATTAGACCAATGTGCTAATCATTCTTTTCTGAATGCTTTTCTGTCTGCTGTAATCCTTCAATCATGGACAAAACAATTTAAGAAGGTACATGGCTGTTACTAGTGTGCTGATGACAAAGGTAATACCTTTCCTGCTACTTCTTGATACTTCTCTGCTCACAGGTCTATAGATCTATATAGATCCATAGCTTTTATGTGGTATTGCATGTCTGTATCCAATGGATAATCCACTATGACCATCAATCCCTCTCCAAATTTCCTTTCAGTGCCCAGGTAGAATTTCCCTCATGGGTTATATTTTCTATGCTCTCAGTTCCTGAAACTGTGGCCAGATTGGGCTGTACGTGTATACTGAACATTTAAGCCCAAGTTTATCAAGCGGTCCAGAATAAATTGCTATCAGTAGACCCTTTTACTGGTTATCATTCTGAAAACTATCATATTTCTTCTTCCTGATAGTTGATGAAACTATAAAGCAGTGTCAGGTCATAAGTCAGTTCCTGAAGGATTTCACTGGAACATGGTTCCTCACAATGATTTCATATTTTGCCGTTAGATTTGGAAGCCTGTCAGTTTTGCAGATTTCAATCCATTTCATGTGTCATGTGAATTTTGTATCACTTTTCTATGGGCCTTGTCATGTTACTTATTCATATGGAAATATTGTGATTTTTATTGCAACTCCCTCGAGCTTAAATGAAATTTGAGTTCTATATTTTCTGAGTTTTCATAGCTTCTGAGCTATGAAGTTTTTACAACTTCTGTCATATGCTGATTGTTTTTCCGTTCTAGAATTACAGAGACAAAACAGAACCAAAAAGCTGTCTCATGAAGGGGAGGGCATTTTAAGCACATCAGTTACTAATGATATGTTGTATTTTAAAGGTTAGAGATGTAGATGAAAGTGATTGCTGTCCAGTGCACTATCAAAACAATATTTTACTGAGAGCTTTTATTGAATTGTTACCTAACCATTTTAAAAACATTACTATTTTTCTGTATCCTCCCTTCCAAGCTTCACGATTAAGCAGGCATAGTCTATGGATAGAAGGAACATACTCATTTCACTTGCTCTAGATTCTCCCAAGGCTCAGTTCAGGAAGGCTGCCTTAACTTGTTTGCTATGAATATTCATGATACAGAAGTCCTGGGATGATTCTTTAACTGATGCCAAAACCAAGTTATTTCTTTACCTTAAATAATTACTCACTCTGGTTATTCTGAGATGCCTCTGCTCAGCAGAGTTGTCTGTGTGCTCCCTTGTGTCAGGAAGACTCAGAAGATTTTTTTCCTCCCTTAGTTTCATGTCCACATTTCTTACCTTGTCTCATATTGTATCCTATTAGCTAGTTCTCATCTTTTTACAGTTATGTAAGCATAAGACTGTAATTGGGGAAGTCAGTAAATATATTGCCATCAACTTATTGCATAAATATTTGCTGAAATCTTGCTGTCATCACTGGGACTCAAGCGTACTCTTATGCTAAGTAAGTACTTAAAGGTTTGCAGAACTGAACCTTTAGTTAGGAGTTCTTCCTCTGCCGAATCTCATTACCAAACTGCTTAGTTGTCTGACAAATTGTGATAATTCAGGACTGAAAATCATGTGACAGATAGAAGCTCAATGCAGTAAAATTATAACATGAAATACAGTAAAAAATAGAGGTGATAAGAAGAAATTGTATCTCCAAGGGTTTAAAAGTCATAAAAACCTTAGATAGCCATCTGAGCACTTAGCTGTTTATATTGACTAAACTTTGAACTTTCAAAAGTTTATTTTTATGGTATTAATATTACCAGAGAAAAATAAAGTAGAGAGAAAAAAATTGATTTACTAGGCTAGTTCTTTTAGAAGATTATTAATGGGACATAGAATCTTTTAGCTCTAGGTCATCAGTTTTCATCTAATACAATTTTTATGGATTCATAGATTTCCAGGCCAGAAGAACCATTATATTTCCTTAGTCTACCCTCCTGCATGACACAAACCACAGAATTTCAACCTGTGTTTTCTAAATCAAGCACTTACTAGCTACTAGAATTAAACAATAGTGCAGACAGAGAACTTTGTTGTTGTGCTGTGACTTCCGAGTTGTCTATACGAAATCACATGGCTTTAGAATAATATTGAATAATCCAGAATTTGTGCACAAATTCCCCTCTTCTACCTACCTGCTTCCACCATTGTTAACCAGAATGGATAACATAGACACAGTGCCCATGGAAAATAAGCTGCTGTTACAACATTGCAGGTGATTCTTAAGTATGGTGGAATCAATTGCCTATGTTAGATTTCATTCCGTATTGCACTGGCTTTATCATTAGTATGAATTAGAAGCAGCTTGTCAGTCTTCAACACTAAATTGTTCAGAATATTTTGGTTGGAATGTTTTTCATTTCATTTAGGAAATGCAAATGTCTTTAGAATTAAAACTTTCAGGGAAAAACAACTTACAGAGCCAGTGGTCTCAGCATCTAGCTCACTGAGATCCATGAGCTTTAGGAAGGAATTCCTCTTTAGCTATACCAAAAAAATGCTTGCTTGTTTTTCCAAAGTGAAATTGTTGAGTTTCATTCTTCTGCGAAGGAAAAAAAAAAAACAACAAAGCCACCCAGACTTTTTTTTCCCCAATTCAATGGTATTTTTTCACTGAAGTTAGAATCAGTTCTGCAGCTGGTTTTCCAATAAGCTTAGACAAAATGAAATTATTCTGCATATCTTATTTTTCATAGACAAGGGCTAGTTTTAATTGTATTTTATGGTATGCACTTCTTTGTGGAAGAGCTAAGATTAAGCAATATGTCAACTCAGGGCAAAAAAAAAGAATAATTCCAAACACAAAAGAAATTGTTACTTGCTTTTTTTTCCCCATCAAGTGAATAGAAGAGAATAATGTTTCAAGTGAGGGTGGAACTAAATATTTCCTCTTCAGTAGATAAGATCTATTACCTCATTTGTTTTCTGATATCACCAGCATAGGCTATAAACTTACAGACTGTTTGTATATTTATTTTAATTTAAAAACCAATTTCACATACAATTTAGCATTGAGATATAACTTAATTACATTTTCTTCTTATATCTACAAAGTGCATGTCCACATATTGACTGGTGTCTATTGGCATAGAGCAGTAAGGGAAATTTTTACTTCTAGTCTTTAATTTAAAGCTGTGTTGAAAAACCTTCCTGATTTATAACTAACTACTGAAAAAGGGACAAAACTCTCATTACTTTTCATTGGTGCTGTTAGTTTGAAAAGTGTCTAGTTCAAAAATAGACCAGGAGTAGCCTGAGTTCTGTGAAGACATGAACAGCAATTGTAGAGGCTAAGCCATGGGCAATGCCTTCTTTGAAGTAAGAGAATCTCAACACCGCTAATCTCTTTTTAAATACAAGTACGTACATTTAGTAAATAACACAATCACCTTAAAAATAAATATTATGGTCTCATGTGGGCAGGAGCCTCCTTTTCTCTGTTTCAGGATGTAGCAATGTCCCCCAGTCCTTATCAACTGAGCCCTTCCTAAAACAACTTGTTCAGTTCCACCACAGGAGCTAGAGGAGGAGTAACTCAGCTGGAGTCTGTTCTGCCTGCTATTTCTGAAGGGTCAAAGGAAGAACTTGTTTCAAAATATTTATTCTAACAACCACCTAAAAAAGCTATTATAACACTAAATATATTTATTTATTAAATGTTATTTATGTACATTTAGGTATTATACCAGCCCTAGCTGCAGAATGCAGAAGGCTTTAAATTTTGTAGTTTTTACCTTTCATATCTAAACTGTTATTTAATCTCACCTTTTAAACATGTTGCAAACTCAAGACACCCCTTGGTAATAATGATATAAATGCAGGTCAATGTAAAGGATAGTATTATAGAGGAAAAGCTTGCAAAGGCGTTGTAGGTATACTTTAATGAGAATACTTTATTAAACAAGAGCTGCAAGTTCTCAATCTGTCTAAAATTCAGACTGGTTTAAGGTCTTAAGGGGACACCTAACTGCAGCCTTACAGTACCTAAAGGGGGCCTACAGGAAAGCTGGAAAGGAGCTGTTTACAAGGGCAGGGAGTGAGAGGACAAGGGAGAATGGGTTTAAACTAAAAAAAGGGAGATTTAGGTTAGATATTAGGAAGAAATTCTTTCCTGTGAGGGTGGTGAGGCACTGGAACAGGTTACCCAGAGAAGCTGTGGAGGCCCCATCCCTGTCAGGTTGGATGGGGCTCTGGGCAACCTGGTCTAGCGGAGGGTGTCCCTGCCCATGATCTTTGAGGTGCCTTCCAAATCAAACCATTCTATTCTATGATTGCTTTAATTCAGGAGCCTAAGGGGACAATTTTTAAAATTTCACATGATACCCAGATACCTAACCCCCAGTTAGATTTAGTGGAGTTGGATCTCTGCTTTGGGTTTTACCTTCTACATTTCCCTGTTTATGTGAATTTAAGGGGTTGAGAGCATCTTAAATTTAAGGACTTGAGTTTGAACACTATCAACTATACAATCAAATATATGTAAAGGTAATATATTGGTTTACTCAGCTGGAGAGTGCACAAATGCACTAGAAAAACAAGTACCTTGGTTGCATGTGAAAGAATACAACACATGCTTCATAGACGTGTGCAGTATTAAGAAAACAGAAACTTTCTCTTTGTAAGATTCTTGTATCTTGTGTAAAGCGAGAAAAAATACCTACATGCTTTTCCTTTCTCTGTCAGGTTTATGACATCCTGCTTGTCTTCCATACAGTTAATACAACAATTGTTTGGACAAGTATTTTGCAACATAATATTGTAAATGTTGATAACTATTTAGAAAATGCTCTATAAATTTGAGCCTTACAGGGTATCAGGTCTGCAAAGCAACTTAATACCTTTTAAGGCAACAGTATCCAGACAGCAGTTTAGTTTTCTTGATTATGATGTTATTAGAAAGGGCAATTGTGGTGGGTTGGCCTTGGCTGGATGCCAGGTGCCCACCAAAGCTGCTCTATCAGTCCCCTCCTCAGGAGGCGGACTGGGAGAGAAAATAAGATGGAAAAAAATCATGGGTCAAGATAAAGGCGGTTTAATAAAGCAAAAGCAAAAGGCCGTGTGTGGAAGCAAAGGAAAACCAAAAGATTTATTCTCTACTTCCCATCAGCAGGTGATGTCCAACCACCCCCCAGGAAGCAGGGCTTCAGTAGGCATAGTGGTTGCTCTGGGAGACAAATGTCATCAATAACTAATGCCCCAACCTTCCTCCTCCTTTTTCTCAGCTTCTTATTGCTGAGCAGATGTCATATGACTATCCCTTTGGTCAGTTTGGGTCTGTCCTGGCTGTGTCCCCTCCCAAGATCTTGCCCACCCCCAGCCTGCTGGTGAGACAGGGAGGGGAATGTTGGAGAGACAGCCCTGATACTGTGCCAGCACTGCTCAGCAGCAGCCAAAGCACTGGTGTGTTACCAACACCTTGCTGGCTACCAAGGCACAGCACAGCGCTGTGAGGGCTGCTGTGGGGAGAATTAACTCCACCTCAGCCAGGCCCAATACAGCAATAAACCCCTGGAGGCTCTTGAAACACATGGGAAGTAATAGGTTTTCCTGTTTTGATATAGTTTTTCCAATGTGGTCTGTGGCTCTTATAATCATGAGGAAGCAAAGTTTATATAGATCAGTTGCTTTTAATGCCAATGTATTTTCTGCTTTTCAGAAAAAAACCAATAAAGCTGCCTGAAGAAACTGGAAGTTTGGTTCATTAAAAAGTTGAAAATGTCACCATTTTTTTTATTTTCTGAATCCTATACTTGAATGTTTTGGAGGGTTTTTTTTAACATCTTTAGGATACACTTTACTAGAATTGAGTTTTAAATCCTCCACTTTCAGAGCTGGCTCTAATATTAATAAATGTATCAGAAAAATTCTTTTGTATTTCTTTCAGCTCTTTCTCAAGGAAAGATTGTGCTAAAAAAACCCCACCCATATTTTTAAAAAAAATTAAGTATCTCATCCATGATGAAAAGCCATTTACCAACAACCAGAGGTTTTGAATTAAAATTTCCAGTTGTACTCACTGCTGATTAGGAGTTATTTTCATTTTAGTAGAACAAGAAAATGCATTGGTAGAGTAATTCCAAGAATAAGTTTTTCAAAGACTTCAGGTTTATCTTCATTTTTACCTACAAAACTCCAATTTGTACATATGCTTCTGTATTCGTAATCTCCATGTGAGATTGCGATTTCAGATACTGCTTCTAACATAAATAAATTGTATCAACCACAGAGTAGTATGAGTCAGTTAATCACCTCTGCATATTGCTTTTCTTGTGTTAGAAGGAATCAACATTCCATATATGCAGTGCCTTGCACAGATCTCCTGCTCCGAAGAGGTTGCAATAAGGTTACCAGCGCTGCCTAATTGTTTGAGCGCAAGTATAAAGTTCCATTTCTCTTGTAGTGCAAGCAGTTCCAGTCTGTCTGAACACTTTGCACACATTTGCACTCTGTACAGGCAGAATTTGTTTATATCTCTTCTATTCAATTTTTGGTTTTTGTACAGTGTTACACAGATTTTTGTCATTCGAGTTTCTATAAAGTTGTATAAAAAAAAGACTAGTGTCCTATACCAGCATCTCAAACAATTTGGAAGGATTTTAGAATATTTTGGTAGGGTGATAAGTTTTAATGCACTACTAGAAAGTACCACATGGTACTGTGATCCATGGTATGATAGGCTGTCAGTCCACTTCAAGTATTATTTTACACAGGGTTTGAAATTTGAGATTTGTTAGTTTAGGGTGCAAGTTTTTCTCCATGCAGAGGGCCAATGGCCGTTCAGATGAATCTATTCGTGTAACCTGCAAAACTGACTCTGTATGCCTGCTTTTCTTCCTCTTCTGCAGAGAAGGCAGGGAAATTGAAGAGTACATTCTGAGACACATTTTTATTTCATACACACATATGAAATTTTATTGAAGTCAGAAGCCTTGCACATGTGTAACCAAGAGCTAAATGTGATCTCTGTCCTCTGCCTATAATGGTTGCAGAGGGACCTGCATGAGTAAACTTTATGCTTGACTTCTTTTAAAAGTGAGTATAAAAGGTAGCAGTAAATTTAAGCCCACAGGGAACATTCCACATTGTACTATATGGATGTTTCATAGCACACTACTCATGAAAATTGAACTTGATATGAGTTATAATTATGACAAAGGTGAGAGTGTGATTCTCACTTTGAGCACTCTTCCCCTTTGTCCTTTATCTGTACTTTTAGTCACTTTTAATAGCTAGGGAGATGTTTCAGGCCAAAGGTTTTCACATATGGTAGAAACTAATTAATTAGTTAATAATATATGAATCTTGCCCTATATTATGAGTGCAACTGCCCAGATAGGAAACCAGAAATATTGAGGATGCTAAAGGTTTAATTGAGACTTTCATCCTGGCTATGTTCAGTGACTCTGATACTTCAGTATATTTAATCATACTCATATCACAGTTTATAAACTATCTGATGGTCTTGAACTCAGCAACTTCCTACTCATCTATTAACAACTAGACTGTTGTTTTGGTATTTGAGAGCCACATGAAGATAACAGTCACAGTTTCATTTCTGTTTCAACATAAACATCTTTTCAGTCCTAGCTCAGTCTGATTTAATAATTTTTTCCCCCAAACTAGGAGAAATTAGTCTGAACCTTACACTTTTCAGCTGCATTCTGAGATATTTTGGTGTTAGTTGAAGACTGCTTCTCATTTGGGAAGCCTAAGCAGACAGTTTCAATTATAAGAACAGTAGTTTCAAACGTCTACTGGGATTGTAAGCTATAATACTGCGTAAGAATCACAGATAACTTCATATTTTTATATATACATATTCAGTTTCAATTAAAACTTCATAAACTTGTGTGATCAAGTTGGAGTATCTGTGGAATTTGATGTGGTACGAGACCACTCTTTCACTGCTGGCTCCTATTCTATGGAACTTAGGAGAAGCTAGCTAGGATTTTCATATGAGAATAAGAATTGTTGTCTAGGTCTACAGACTTCTTTGTTTGTTTGTTTACTTGTTGGTCTGTTTTAAGAAGTAAATAAATTTCTACCTGTTATGGCTGTGAAGAAAGCCTGAGAGTATCACTGAAGCAACGATGCTCCTCCTAGCTTGCTGAGAAAGTGAAACGATAACTCAGGGGAGACAAATATATTCACTTCAAAAAAAGCACGACCCTGCAGACAGCAGTCTCCTGCGTGGTACAGTGATAATCAGTTCAGATTCAGAGACACTTTACACACCATGAACTGTCTAATCAAAGCAGCACTGAAAACTGGCTAGGCCAACACACTCCACTGACATCTGAGGTAAATTAACATGTACTGAGCTCTGCATATTTTTATCTTAACTGTTTCTGGAACTCCATTTAGTGTATGTAACCATAAGATGTCTTTACTCCATGTATTCATCAGCCACATAGTATATTTGGATAGCAATGTTGATCACTGTAAATATTGTAAATATTTCCACTGTACCTCAGTGCATTTAAAGTAGAAAAGAAGGAGTATATATTAATAAATACCACTCATTTAACTCTGAACAACCTCTTACTTTAGATTCTTTAATATTTTTATGCATTATATTTATTGTAATAATACCAGCAAGCTGCATATATCTGAAAGCCATTGTTTTTAGACACAGCTTTAAAAAAAAGAAAATATTCCCGCATTCACAGTGTCTCAACAAAATTCTAAATATTTATTCTTAAAGAAAGTATCTAAACTACACAACCCCATTCTCTAAGTTTTTCATACTGGCAACAGAGAGAAGTAAGGTACTACTTAAGTCCTTATCAGTCAATACTGTTCTACTTAATGTAAGTATGTCTTCTCTTCATAATATTAGGAAATCAAGCAGCACAAGAAGTAAAGCTAGGTATTTACTCTGGAAAACTGAGAAAACAAATAGAAATCATTAGACACTTCTACCTACTACATGAACACATGTTCACATAATGCAGCATGATGAAGATGATATCTACGGGCTCACAAAAATTTCAAGCTAGAGTAAGACACCATACAAGCACCTGAGGAGTACAAGGAATGGATTACTGTCTGAGATTTCATCTCCAGTTAATTGTGATTTAGACTGAGTGGAGTTCTTCATTCACACCCAGACATCTTGAATTAACAATTTTCCAGTAACATAGGCAGCAGTATAAGCTCAAGTGCAACCTTATACGCTGCACAGCAGCGTTGGAAGAGAGAAGTGACAATATGTAAGAGGAATGACTCTGTAGACACCAAGTTCAGTGCAAGAAGGAGGGGGAGGAGGTGCTCCAGGCACCAAAGCAGAGATTCTCCTGCAGCCCATGGAGAAGACCATGGTGAGGCAGGCTGTCCCCCTGCAGCACATGGAGGTTAATGGTGGAACAGTTACCCACTAAGAGCCTATGTATGACTATAAGTCAGAGCAGGTGGGTGCCTGAAGGAGGCTGTGACCACATGGTAAGTTTGCGCTGGAGCAAGTTCCTGGCAGGACCAGTGGTCCTGTTGGGAGGATTTGATTCTGTGATTCTGTGAGGAGTCCACACTGGAGCAGGTTTGCTGGCAGGACTTGTGACCCCCATGGGGGACCCACGCTGGAACAGTCTGTTCCTGAAGATCTGCACCCTGTGACAGAGACTGATGCTGGAGCAGTTTGTGAAGGACTGTAGCCCATGGGAAGGACTCAAGTTGGAGTTCATGGAGGATTGTCTCCCGCGGGAGGGACCCCATGCTAGAGCAGGGGAAGAGTGTGAGGAATCCTCCCCCTGAGCAGGAAAGAACAGCAGAGACAATGTGTGACGAACTGACCACAACCCTCATTTCTCTTCCCCCTGTGCCACTGCCAGGGAGGAGGTAGAAAAAACTGGGAGTGAAGTTAAGTCTGGGAAGAAGGGAGGGGTGAAGGGAAGGTGTTTTTAAGATTTGTTTTTGTTTCTCATTATCCTACTCTGATTTTATTGGTAATAAATTAAATTAATTTGCCCAAGTCAAGTCTGTTTTGCCCGTGATAGTGAGATAGAGTGATCTCACTATCTCTATCTCAATTCATGAGCTTTTCCTTATATTTTCTCATGCCTGTCTATTTGAGGAGGGGGAGTGATAGAGAAGCTTAGAGATTACCTGGCCTCCAGCAAAGGTCAACTCACCACACTTGCATATAACACGAGACATGAATTCAGACAGGATTCAACTGTGACAATCTGCAACTAGACAAAAATAGTCCATGCCAGGTCCTTCAGCTATATCATGGCACAGAACCTTTGTCATACTGCCAGAATTCACCAGGTTCTCCAAGAGACAGTGTTTGATATGTTGAGATAGAGTCTTTCAAATTGCAGTGAATAAATCTGTGAAATATAGCACTAACAGTGAAAGAATGTCAAGCAAGAATAAGCTGCACGAATCATTTAATACAAGATCTGAAAGGGCTTTGTGCATCAGAATAAGGTTGAGGAAGTTAAGAGAGCAGAAATTGTACACAAATCTTTGCTGCCAAGGAGCAATAATCACATGGATATGAATGAGAAACTGAGACAGAAGAAGATTGTAGCTGTGTTTCATTCACTTGATAATCTCACTTTAGAGTTTAGCAAGTAAAGAACAAACCTTTTGTAGTGAAACAATTCATCTGTGCATCAGTGGTCCTGAGTGTCCTGCAGCTTGCCGGTGTATTCATGATCTTGGTAGACTATCTTATTTGAATTTAGCCCTATCTGTCTGTCTGTCTGTCTGTCTATCTATCTATCTATTGAATGACAAAATGGTATGGGTTGGAAGGGACCTCAAAGATCACCTAGTTCCAATTCCCCTGCCATGCACAGGGACACCCTCCACTAGACCAGGTTGCCCAAAGTCCCATCCAACCTGGCCTTGAACATTTCCAGGGATGGGGCCTCCACAACTTCTCTGGGCAACCTGTCCCAGTGTCTCACCACCCCCACAGGAAAGAATTTTTTCCTAATATCTAATTTAAATCTCCCCTCTTTTAGTTTAAACCCATTACCCCTTGTAATACTGGACACAGTACTCCAGGTGTGGTCTCACAAGAGCAGAATAGAGGGGGAGAATCACCTCCCTCAGCCTGCCGGTTACACTTCTTTTGATGCAGCCCAGGACACAATTGGTTTTCTGGGCTGCTAGCACGTGCTGCCGGCTCATGTTGAGCTTTTCATCAACCAGCACTCCCAAATTCTTCTCCCCAGGGCTGCTCTCAATCCATTCTCTGCCCAACCTGTAGCTGTGCTTGGGATTGTGCCGACCCACGTGTAGGACCTTGCACTTGGCCTTGATGAAGTTCATGTGGTTTGCACGGGCCCACCTCTCAAGCCTGTCAAGGTCCCTCTGGATGGCAGAAGGATATCTATCTATCTATCTATCTATCTATCTATCTATCTATCTATCCATCCATCCATTCATACAACTTCCATTGTAAAGCTATCTGGATGCTGATGATTACATTCCTATATAAGACTCTCCAAAAAAGGCTTACTAAACTGACCAAATGTAATTTTACACATTAGATAGTTAGACTCAACAGGTTATTCCCAATCCTTCCCCTCCTTTTCATGAGGGTAATGTGCTGGGCAAATGTTGCATACTTCCCTATGCAGAGATCAACTTCTGCTCCACTTGTTTGTCTGTATCATTACTTGAAACTGATGTGAAATCTTCAGTTTTCATTAAATCATTAAATGCACAGGACTGTTTAAAATTAATGTTGGCTCAGACCCTCAAACATTTTGAGGTGTCTCCTGGATATCATCTAGTGTATTTCTGCACTGTATATGAAGAAATGATGTTTGTATGATCTGACACAAGATGCTTGATTCTGTTCATCATTCTCTTTCTTTCCCCCATACTGAAGAAGGAAAAATTCACTATTATTGTGAATTATTAGAACTTGTAGAGATAACCTGGTCTTCATGAGAAAGCAAATTCCTCAGGAAAACATATATTGCAAACTAATAGAAGAAAAGCAAGAACGTTAAGCAATTTGTGTTTATTCAGTGTTTGGAACTAATGACATTTTCATGGAAGAAGTAAACTCATCCTAAACATTTCTTTCTTAAAGGAAAAAAAAAAAAGGCATCTGAAACAACAGGTGTAGCTTCAAATGTCTACTGCCATCTAGAAAGCTAGGTTGAAAAACTTAGTTCTGGACTCAACAAATTAAGTGATTTTTTATTAGATTTATTACACCCTCTAAATCCTGCTTTCCTCTTCCATGTAACTTTCATGAAAGAGAACCAAGAAAGAAAATCCTTTTCAATATATTTAAGGAAATAAAAACAAATGTAATTTTCAAAATATACAAAATAAAATTGTGGGACTTAGTGTCTTGGGTTGTTGGGAAGGTAAAAATATATCCATATTTGGGCACATTCATAACAGACACAGTCTCTAGTAACCTCTGGACATTATATTTCTTATCCAGGAAAGGCCTTAAACTACATGTTGTTGGAGGTCAGAAGATGTAGTAGGGAAATGATTATTTGATATCTAATAATAATATATTATTTTTATTTTTTTTTTACTAAAAGTACAGTAGTGGTCATTTTTGGAAAAAAGGATACTGGGCTAGGTAAGTCTTTGATCTAATACAAAAGATCTCATACACACACATACATTTATACAGGTATATACCTATACATACACTTTGAATACATTAAATTAATTTTTGAAATTCAAATATTAATACCAGTTTTCAGTAAAGTTCTTCTGGAGAAAATAGTTCCTTAACACCTGAACTGTAAAAGCATATCTTACAGACATACTATATAAACATTCAACAACCTATCCCATCTACTATCAAAACTAAACTTCAACAAAGGACCCAACAAAACTTCAACAAAAACCCAAACCAAAAAACCTCAAAAAGTTGTTCTGAAAAAGCCAAACAATTTTCAAAATCAGAGACCAAGGAGGCACACAGATGATTAATAACTCTACAGTTACCTTGAATTAGAAATGTACAATACACTGCCATGGAAACTGTAATTGTGAAGTGTGCCATAGCCTCGTGTGTTGGCACTTCAGTAAACTAATCCATGAATTGAACTCAGCTTTCTAGAGTGAATGAAAAACCCAACTGCAGTATTTACCAAACAGGAGCTCCTTGAACATGAGATATGCAGTTTGTAGACAGATACTCATTTAAGAACAGCAGCTGCCACTCATACCACACCTATGAGATAGTTATTAATCCCTCTGCTGAGGGATATTGCTCTCATGGGCTCAGCAGTCCAGCAAAATCAGGTAAAGTTGCTCAAACTACCAGTTAAAGTATTATAACTAACTCAGCCTGATTTGTTTTGAAGAAAATATTAGATGTCAATCACCTGAGAAGTGCGGTGGTGAGAGGGTAGGTTCCCACAGAAGGTCAGTGATAAAAAAACTAGTGTTGAATTCTTAAAAGCCCATGTGGATCCAGGAAAATGTCCCTCTCCATAGGGTTATGCAATAAACAAAATCTTAAGAAATGGAACAGGCTGCTTCATATACAGAAAATCACAGAAAAATCTTTAGAGAACAAATTTTTAATATTATATTCTCTTTCTTCTTAGATTTATTAAACCATTTCTCAAAATCTTCATATTTGAATTACAAAAAATGATATTAAATCTTGCAAACCCAGAGGTGTTATACTTAAAATCCACATTCTGCATACAAAGAAGAGACTGTAAGATATCTGAGCCCGCACTGCCATCCTTAATCATGTGAAACATATTCTGCAATCAATAAAATTAAGCAAGATGTATTGTACTGAAGTTACTTGTCATTAATATCATGTGATAGTGATAAAGAATCTTATATTAATTGGCCATGTGCCTATGCAAAAATCTGACTCTCATACAGTCTGAATATTTTCACACATAATTAAGCACGCACAGATGCTTGCAAAGAACCAAATTGAAAATCACGAATTAAACCATAATTTCATTGATATAAACTCTAAAATTCCTGTAGCTTCAGCTGCATTGAGATCCCACCCCTGGATCTGCAGCTTCCCTGACCAAATCTTTCTTTGAAACTCTGAATGTTAGAGAGCGTTCTTTTCCTTGAAAAACTGCAAAGCAATTTTATACCAGGTTGACTATATAATATGTCAGGAAATGAACTTTTTTAAAAAGAAAATATTACGCATCAAAGCTGTCCTGAAGATTAAGAAATGGACTCAGTCAATTCCAGGAAACTAGAAAAGCACTGAGTAGTTAGAAATAAAAATCAAGCCAACCCTCAACTTCTTAATTTTTAATTTACACACAGTAACTCTTTCCCATCCAGCTTTCACCTACTTCTAATCTACAATATTGCAAAATCTTCAAAGTTTCTAACATAATTCCTAAATTTTTCTTCAATGAAAAATCGTAGTTTAAGCTCTGGTTTAATAGAAACAGAACTACAAGAACAATGAGAATTAAGGCTTTGGTAGTTATTATTAAAAGTTTTTACCTTCAGTAATATTTTTCTTTGTACTTACATTTTTTTTCTGTGCTTTTCAGATTAAAACATTGCCTATTTAATAATTCATAAAGTAGATAAATGTACACCTAATAATTTTTTGCAATAAAATATCATCAGAGAGTGTTGGTGACAAAAGTTGATGGGAAAGGGGTGATAAGGAAAGCAGTAAAAAAATAAAGCTATCAAAATGTTTCACTTTTTAAATTTTTTTCTGAAATAACTTGCAAAAGCTGGTGAAATTTGTCCAACAGCATCAGCTGAGATTGCCGGATGCAGTAAAGAGATGTTCTCTTTCTGCCTAGTAACTCTAAACTGTGAACAGGCTGTCTAAGTTTAAATCCATACAGCCCATTTAAGAACAGAAATGTTAATCTCCCTGTTAATTGAGAGGCCAGGCCACCCACTGCTCCAAATCAGTTCTTCTGCAGAACCTTTGGTTAGGGCCATTCTGCTTTGCATTTAAATATTTATATAGTTGCTGAGAGAGAGCCCACAAGGAAACAGGACTAAGTGCTAATATTGATGATTCCCTTTTTAAAGGGAGAAGAGATGGAATGACTGAGTGCCAGGTTTTGCTGTGTACATGTCTTATTCTGAAAAAAATATGAACATTGTCAAATAAGGAGAAGGAGCAGCTCTCCGGTACTTTGTAACTCAGTGGTCCTTGTGGAAGGTTTCAGTTTAAACCAGTTGTGTATATACGGACACTGAATTTTTATCTTCCTCGCACTAGTGAGTACTCCATTTTCTGGATATAATTAAAAAAAAAAAAAGAATAAGTAACTATATAAATTATTTGGCTCCAAAGAAATAAAGAAATCATTCACACTGTCCTACTTATAAGCTCTCTGAGTGCTTCAGTTTCTGAACAAAAACACAGCCCAGTGCGTTTATTATATTTTCCCTTTTTTTGGAAATGGATGGCAGATGACAAGATACTAAGGCATCATAACACAAAGTCATGAGATTTATTGATTCAGCTCAAAGCTGCCGGATTTTCCATACATCAGAGCTTTCAAGTAGTAGTGCACTCACCCCATATCATATCCATTAAGGAATTTTTTATTATTAAAACTCTAATAAAATATTTATAACTCTGTTACAAACCCCTCATGGTTAAATGAATGCAATTCTAAGCACTATGATTATCTAACACAAAGTTTTACACATACATCTTGTTAGGAATTTATTTTATTTCTTTCTTTTCTTTTTGCCAATCCAGTGAGTTTTAATTTCAGAACTATCAAAGTTTTCAGGCTATCTACAATAAGAGGCTCCCTGACAACTGTCTTAAATGTCCATCTCTTTCCAGCTAAGCCTGAGATTTAAATCTCCCTTAGGGCTATTTGAACATCCTTTTGTGAATTCAGAAATAATTAGATGATCTCTTATAATGAAGCAATTTATATTAATAAAAGAAAAATCACAACCTATCTAATGAAGGTTGGAGGTGAACTCTCTTCTCCCTTGTTACCACATCTTAATGCAGCATCTTTGTGCTTCTGGGAAAGCAATTGGAAAGTATTCTCAGGAGCTGTCTGTACTGGAAAGAACATGAGAAGGTGCACATACAGGACAAATGCATGTCATTTCAAAAGAGTTAGCATATTTTAATGTACAGTCAGCAGTCTTCTTTCAAGCAGATACATTTTGCTAGTTCAAGCGTAGTTTTAAAGCTATTTAAACCCTGCATCTCCACAGCAGAAAAGATTTAGCTACTGATCAAAGTAAGATGATTTTCAATCAACTTCATCAGTTAACATGTGAACTATCAAGGTATTTGTATTTACTGATGCCAGAAGAGATGTTTTTTATATATGGTTTTTCAAGGCATCCACAGAATCAAAGAAAAAGCTCAATATTCTGGAAATGCTTTAGTTTCAGCCTTTATTTCTTCTTAGAGTTATTGTATAAAATAACAATATGAATTTATGTAATTTTTCGTGTAGCTTATAATTTATTATTATAGATTAATAATTACTAATAATTATTCATTGCATAGATAGGATAATTTTGAGAAGATAGAAGATTTATTCACTGTTTTAAAAATCATCTGTATATAGATAAGTGCTCCTGCAGTAAAGAAAAATCTCTCTAGACCATACTAGTGTATCTTGTCAGAGCATCTGTACATATAGAAGTCACACCAGTTTAACTACGTAATTTTCTAAGCCCATTACTACAAAGATGATCAGAGGGTTGGAGCACCTCTGCTATGAGGACAGGCTGAGATAGTTGGGCTTGTTCAGCCTGGAGCAGAAAAGGCTTCAGGGAGACCTAACTGCAGCCTTCTAGTACCTAAAGGGGCCTACAGGAAAGCTGGAGAGGGGCTGTTTACAAGGGTATGTAGGGATAGGACAAGGGGGAATGGGTTTAAACTAAAAGAGGAGACATTTAGATGTAGTATAAGGAAGAAATTCTTTCCTGTGAGAGTGATGAGGCACTGGAACAGGTTGCCCAGAGAAGCTGTGGATGCCCCATCCCTGGCAGTGTTCAAGGCCAGGTTGGATGGGGCTTCAGGCAACCTCGTCTGGTGGAGGGTGTCCCTGCCCATGGTAGCGGGGGTGGAACTAGATGATCTTTGAGATCCCTTCCAACCCAAACAATTCTATGATTCTATGATTCTGTGATTCACAAATATGAAATGACAATTAAAAATCTCAAATTCAGGAATGTTAAAAATATTCTTCTCTCTAAAAAGTTTGTGCCAAAAAGGAAAGGTTTTTAAAAAAAAAGCAGAAAAATCATGAAAGATTAGAAGTAGAAATAAATATATGTTTCTGCCCAAGACTCTGGGTTTAAATTAAAAAAAAATAATCAAACAAAACCAGATGCTTTTTAGTACATAAACTTGGTTTCTGTGCAGGCTTGACATGTTAGGCTTGCAGGCAAATTATGAGGCCTTGTACCTGGCCTGAGGTTAAGAGAACTGAGCAGGACATGGAAAAATACTAGACATGACATAAGAAATTGTATGAGAAACTGACGAAAGTTTCCTGCCATGAAGAATGACCAGACCTCACAGATGATTAAAGTGGGAGTTAAATAAGAAGCAGTCAAACTTCACAGAAAACTGGAAGAACCTTTTGGGCACCTTTTGGGGAGTGCAATCTTCAAGGCCAGCAGCTAATCACAGCAGCAATAGCATACATGCAGGGACTACCAAGGTAACAGAAATACTAAATATGGGTTCAGGAGAGTGAGGTGGGTGCTCTCCCTGGATAGTGAGGCAATGCTTAACTGAGGAGATCAAGCATCCTAGCATCAGCACGTTCATTCCTGTTCCAGGTCTGATGGCATCAGCCCTAACTCACCACTTTATAACAGATTATGTAATTCATCTTGTAATAACAATGCCCATGGCCTGGACAGGTACACGCTTTGCTGGGTTCATAACTGGCTGGATGGCCGGGCCCAGAGAGTGATGGTGAATGGAGTGAAATCCAGCTGGCGACCGGTCGTGAGTGGTGTTCCCCAAGGGTCGGTGCTGGGGCCCATCCTCTTCAACATCTTTGTTGATGTTTTGGATGAGGGAATTGAGTGTAAGTTTGCAGTAAGTTTCCTCAGTAAGTTTGCAGATGACATCAAGCTGGGGGGAAGTGTCAATCTGCCGGAGGCTCTGCAGAGGGACCTGGACAGGTTGGATCGCTGGGCAGAGGCCAACGGGATGAGGTTTAATGTGCCAAAGTGCCGGGTCCTGCACTTTGGCCACAACAACCCCAGGCAGCGCTACAGGCTGGGGGCGGGGTGGCTGGAAAGCTGTGTAGAGGAAAAGGACCTGGGGGTGTTGGTTGACGCTCGCCTGGACATGAGCCGGCAGTGTGCCCAGGTGGCCAAGAAGGCCAACGGCATCCTGGCCTGTATCAGGAATAGTGTGGCCAGCAGGAGCAGGGAGGTGATCGTCCCCCTGTACTCAGCCCTGGTGAGGCCGCACCTCGAGTCCTGTGTCCAGTTTTGGGCCCCTCACCACAAGAAAGACATCGAGGCCCTGAAGTGTGTCCAGAGAAGGGCAACGAAACTGGTGAAGGGTCTGGAGCACAGGTCTTATGAGGAGCGGCTGAGGGAACTGGGCTTGTTTAGTCTGGAGAAGAGGAGGCTGAGGGGAGACCTTATTGCCCTCTACAGCTACCTGAAAGGAAGCTGTGGTGAGCTGGGGGTCAGCCTCTTCTCACAGACAACTAGTGACAGGACAAGAGGGAATGGCTGCAAGTTGCACCAGGGGAGGTTTAGGTTGGAGATGAGGAGAAATTTTTTCTCAGAAAGTGTGGTCAGGCATTGGAACGGGTTGCCCAGGGAGGTGGTGAAGTCACCATCCCTGGGGGTGTTTAAAGAAAGGTTGGATGTGGTACTTAGGGACATGGCTTAGTGAGTAATAGGTGGTGGGGGGACGGTTGGACTGGAAGATCCCTGAGGTCTCTTCCAATCTTAAAGATTCTATAATTCTATGATCTAAAATTAAAAATAATTTACTTTTTTTACGTTCAGAATGGATCCTGACTTTCTTTTGTTCTCCCCATCTGACTTGCAGTTCTGAGTTTGATCTATAGCTCACATAGTGCAGGTAGAGTACAACAGATCTGCAATGCTAATCCAATCTTTTCATATGGCAATAAGAGAACAAAAGCATGGCGAGAAGTGTGGACTTCCACTCCTTGTGGTATATGCATGTGATAGTTAAAATACTTTTTAAGAATCTTTGCTTTACAGAAATAATATTTACTTTTGTAACATAAAATATATCATTATTTAAAATTCACGATAGAAAGAAAACTAATGTTCTTTATCCTGAAATACAAAAAGACAGGCACTAACACATCAGAAAAAGGAATTCCATAGCATTAGCAAGGGAATAACAAAAATTGTAGAAAGCACATTGTCTTGTCCAGCTGCAGAGAATAATCCCTTGTTAGAATAATTCACTGTGTGGTTAAGTTGAGCCCATAAATTAAGGACTGCCTTAAACTCTGTAGGATAGTCACTATCCACACAGAGCCATATATCTGATAAAAACACTTTAATAATAAAAGGTCAGGTTTAAAAAAAAAAGGAGGTACAAATTAGCATCTGTCAGATCTATGCAAATTAATTTTCTAAACATTAAAGATTAATAGGAAATGCATATTCTGTACATATAATTGAGGAAAAGTCTGAGGTAGATGTAAACATTTGAATAAAAATATTCTGACTTACGTATTTCCCTAAAGTTAACTGCTAGAGAGAGTCCAGCGCAGAGCCACGAAGATGATCAAGGGAGTGGAACATCTCCCTTATGAGGAAAGGCTGAGGGAGCTGGGTCTCTTTAGCTTGGAGAAGAGGAGGCTGAGGGGTGACCTCATCAATGTTTATAAATATGTTAAGGGTGAGTGTCGGGAAGATGGAGCCAGGCTCTTCTCAGTGTCATTAAGCGGTAGGACAAGGGGCAATGGGTTCAAGCTAGAGCATAGGAGGTTCCGGGTTAACATGAGGAAAAACTTTTTCACCGTGAAGGTGACAGAGCACTGGAACAGGCTGCCCAGAGAGGTTGTGGAGTCTCCTTCTCTGGAGACATTCAAAACCCGACTGGACGTGTTCCTGAGTGATGTGCTCTAGGTGGCCCTGCCTTGGCAGGGGGGGTTGGACTAGATGATCTTTCGAGGTCCCTTCCAACCCTTGTGATTCTGTGATTCTGTGATTCTGTGATATGTCTTTTATGCCCATTCTCTTTTATTGATCACAATGTAGAAACACATATCAGACTCCTATCACGGGCTCTCCTTGTTTAGGGGAGAAACTGTGGCATCTCATAGAAAATATGGTGCTAGCAGTAAACACANGTTAGAGATCTTGGATATCTAATGCATGTCTCATTACAATATTTTTGAGTTAATGATCAGTATTGTAATATAGTTGATTCTAATACTTTTATAAGGTCAGGTAAGGTTTCTTTTCTCCACAGGAAACTGAGCTGTTTGAGTTTCTGAGACTGAGCCACAAAGGATCAATAATGGGATACAATTACCTAAATATAAATTGCATTTCCAACTTCCCTCGTTGACTAAGAGACTTGCCCAAGCTTGCCAGAGCATCTTTGAAAGGAGAGGTTATTGAGTGTGCATCGCTTCAGATCCAGTGCCCTAACTAGATTAAGCTCTTGTATATAGAAGACTGAAGTCTATACCGGAGACGTCTTAACCTTGCTAAGTCTATCCTGGTAATTCTTTGTACCGAATATCATATAAGCACAGTCTCAAAGTCCTAGCTGGTTTAATGGGTTTTGTTTTACTAATTTCTAGGAGTACGAACCTTCTCACATGCTGTCTAAGAGCAGAGTCTTCCACAAATAACACTTCAATCCCTTTAAAAGCCAGTTCATTTGCGTTCAAATGCCTTTCTCTGAAATTATGGTGGCACTCCTGTATGTGACATTTCAGTGTGGAGAGTCACTTTTGTGTATGGAGAAATAACAGGGATTAGCTGGAGTGTAGAGGAAGGTAGAGGCAGATGAAGCCTTTCACCTTTGGAGTATTGGCAAGGGTTGTGACATTACTTAGCATGATGTGAATATTTGTTTCTCTTTGAAGATGTAATTATTGGAGATGTGTCTCTGCACCTGCCTGTGATTGTTTAGGTGGGTTTCAGAAGTGACTATACCCTCAGCTGAACAATAGCAGCTGATCGAGTGTGTACTCCCAGGCCATTGTAATGTTGAATAAAGAAGATTAAGTCAAGCTGAAGGTTAACATGGATTTAAAAACAGCTTATGTTATCCAACATTTTAGTGGAAAAGGAGCAACCAACACGCAGCTAAGGGTTCACTGAGTATGAACTGGGTGTCAGGCCCCACATGGCACTGATCTCCTGATCAATGCTGAAGCACAGTGCAAGAGCCTAAGCCTTGAAAGCTGTTTCAGTCAAGGAGATGTTTTTTTCTAGACCCCCGCATCTTCCAGGTGCTGAATAAATTTGCAGCCTCCATGCTGTTTTTCACTTGAGTTGCTTGCAGCTTTCCTGCTGCACTCCTCAGCCTGCATTGCTTTACTAGAGTGCTTCATCCAAAACAAAATAAAGGAAACTTTAGTCAAAGACTGGGGCAGTGGGACTGTGTGCACATTATGTTTTTATATAATCTGTTTTTGGGGGTTTTTTTTGTCTTTGTACTATAAACTGTACTTCACACTTCTAGATGTCTTGGTTAAGGTGGCACTTAATATCTTGTTTCACTCAAGCCCCAAATGCTTTAGCCCTTCCCTTCCCCTTAGAAAAAAACACAAAAAACCCCAACCCACAATTCAATAATAATTCACAAGAATTTGGAGGAAATAGTAAAATGCAATTAAATACTAAAGGTGTTTTTGTTTGTTTTGGGTTTGTTTTGGTGGGGTTTTTTTGTTGTTTGTTTGTTTTTTCTTTGGTGTGTACTACCTCATTCAAAGTACAGAGTTAAAAACTTCTAGGCATAACAGAAGACCGTAAGATGAACTTCTGGTATTTGGTTTTCTAGCATCATTGGGCTAGCATCATAGCAGCAATAATAGGTAATCCATACTGAAAACTACTGAAGAAAAAGAGAAATAGTTTGTAACGTAAAGCCATGTCCACAGCTTAGATCACAAAACTTAAACCAGAGATTTAAATCTTTTCATAAAGTTATGTATTGATTCTTAAAGAATAATGCAAAGACTTAATCTATAGTGCTGACAAGGTAAAAAAAAATCAATAGTGACCAAGAAACTTGATGCAAAAAGCTGCTGAAACAATGATACTGTGAAACTAACCATCAGCTAATGCTCACAGTTATGGCTGAAGCAATAAGGAGTAAATACAGTCTTATGCTGATATACCTATTCCCCAATCCCTTTGCTATCACTGTCAGTAATATTCGAAAATGTCCAAAGGAATATGGAAAATGTAAGTAACAGTACAAATATTTGGCATGAAAGATTTGTAGTTCCCCCTTCCCTCCCTTTTCCCCCAGTTACAGTTCAAATCCATGTGATACAGGATTGAATAGACTCTGGGGGAGATGATAGCTCATAAGTAACAATATATTTTCAAGAAAACTTAGTGCAAAGGCAGGTTTGAATGGCAACTTAAAGGAACCAGATTTCTCCCAGAAGACACTGAAGAACCACCATCGTCATCTCTTTGGGAAATTATCTGAAGGAAAAGGAAACTGGAAGAAATGGATCTTATGCTTTGGTTGAATTATTTAGATGAAAAAAAGCCTTACACCTAACCCAAAAGGGTGGGAAGTAAAGTTTCTGAATCTAAAGTATGTAGACAGTTATTTACCCCTATCCATGAGAAGTGCTTGACTATGAAGGGACTAAAATGTATATCAAGTATTTGTACAACTCGTAGGAAAGTGCACTGACTTGAAGAAGGCAGACACAAGTATTGACTGAACAATGGGCCCAACTCTAAAAGATTTAGGGTCGCATTTCAATTCTTAAGCTCTTTTACATGTGTTTTCTCTAGATATTTTTGTGTTTGATGTATGGTAGTGTGAATGTTCATAGAAATTAGTATTCATATGCCTGTACTTCCTTTGAAGACATTTTTCAATCTGTATTCACTTACAATATTTCTTATGGTAATCTGTGTTTCACGTGTATAAATGACAAAACTAACCAGCATAACGCAAGCTATTACAGTTACAGTCAGAATGCTACTTGGAATTCAAAGTATACCAGTTACTTTCATAAGGAAACTATATATCTACGGTTATATAAAATACAAATACTGACACATAATTTATTCACCTAATACCATTACGTGCGAATTCTCCATTATGAATTCAGAAATAATTTTCTTTATTAAAATAACTTTCAGCCTAAAAAATTCTCTCTGTAAAAAAGTGAATGTTGAGTAACAGAATCTAGTGAATATTATGAAAGGATTATGTAGCAGGAAGTTTTAATAATTATTGCTATAAAATTATTCACTCAGTACAAATGACCATCAAAAAAGAACATTTAAATTATGCTAATTTACTACGTACTTTCTCTTGTGACATCCTTCCCACTGACAATATTATGTAACAGAAAGCCTTTAGTTCTTTTTTAAACCTGAAGCAACTATAACAATTTAAAGGGAAAAAAATCTTAAAGGCAGAAAAATCTTATGTTTAAGTAGTAAAGAATCAAAAGCTTTCTCACTCAGTAGTTCTCCTGTTCACATTTGCATGTTATGCAAATGAATCTTAAAATGCCTTTAGCTTTGAAACAATTCAGATTAATTTTAACTATCACCCTGTATCATCCCTGAATAATCGTCAAGGTGTGAGCTGCATCATCTTTCTAGGACTGAGACTTGGCGCATAGTAAGATATTAAAAAGCTTCTTTTTCTTTATTTTCCTTTTTCTTTTTTTTTTTAATGATCTTTAAAATAGTGTCTTTTTTCATCAAAATATACATTGGAGAACAAATGCATGACAAGTGACAGAAAATGCCTGTTTCTCGTAAGAATTTGAAATGTTGAAGGAAATCTTATTAGACTTGTGAACTGCACTATGTGCAACCCTTTTTGTTTGCTCTTGCCTTTCACAATTAAAAATTAGACATAAAACAATCTTCATCATAAAAAATGAGGCAAAGGATAATATAATACTCTCATCCAAAGATGATCTACCTTTTTCCTTCTCTAGTCTGGAATTGCACAGGATTAGTATCATCAGAGGTAACATGTGAGAGCTTTGAAGACAAAGATCCAAACCCATGAATGTTGAGCAAAAGCAGTTCATGACTTCTGAATTAGAAAAAAATGAGAGCCATGAATGCCAAAATGCCAAAACATCCAGACTACTCTCTAAAAAGACCCCCACCAAATGATAAGTAATACCTCTATAACTCAAGAAACTGTTTTGTTTTGTTTTGTTTGGGGTTTTTTGTGATCTGGAAATGACCCTTAATATCTGGAAGCAAGACTTAAGCAATAAAAATTATCTGTGGTGTGGGATTCCTGAGGGTGCCAGAGCACTGGAACAGGCTGCCTAGACAGGTTGTGGAGTCTCCTTCGCTGGAGATATTCAAAACCCGACTGGATGCAATCCTGTGCAACCTGCTGTAGGTGATCCTGCTCTAGCAGGGGGGTTAGACTAAATGATCTCTAGAGGTCCCTCCCAAACCCTGCCACTCCATGAGTCTGTGATTCTGTGATAGGAACACTGGCAAAACAGAACGGAGATCCATAAAGTTTCAGCAGCAGATTTTATGCAGAAAATGAATATCGCATTTTCAGGGATTTCATTCATTTTTATTATATCATCTGGTAAGACTCTATATATTTAAAAGTTTTCCAGACCTGGAATATGTAGGGAAATTCACATTTTAATTGCATAGCTGCTGGAATTTGAAAATTACTTTAGAGTATGCAGAGACAGTTTAGTATTCATGGGTGATATTTTGGTGTTTGGGTTGAGTTGTGGGGGTTTTTAGGGGGGGAGGGGGGAGATTGTGGGTTTTTTGGATGTTCTGTGTTAGAGAGATGGGTGGGATGAACTTTGGACTAAGTGCAGTTAAAATAGGAACATTTAAAATGTACCTAGCAGAAATAATTTTTTTAAACATAATTAATTCCTGCATATCTAGCTTAAAGAAAACATTTTGCTGACCATGTGTTGGCATTATCAGGCAGTCAGCCTCAACTGCTGTTTTTTCAGCAACAGTAAAATACACTTTTTTGTGCTAGTGTTTATACCTCCTTTCTCCCAGTCCATATGTCTTTCTGTGCTAAACCCCCACTCTCTCTTGACAGTCCAGGCAGTCAGGAAATGCAGCCTTGTGACTGTACCATCTCCTTCCATTCATTTTGTGGTCCATTTCAGTGGAATGATCTGAAGTAAAAAAAAAAAAAAAGTAGAAAGCTCTCACTGTTTTCTAACCTTTCCTAAGAGGTGACCTTTCCATTAGATATGGTATAGTGACCTACACTGTTGGAAACCTTTTAAAGACAGTTGGTTTGCCATTCCCCAAATGGATTTGTTTGTCTGGAAACCAAATCATTAGCTGTCTGCAAGTCAGTTCTTTGCTGCTCCTATCAAAAGCTTTGAGGCTCTTTAAGTGTTGGAAGTTAGCCAGCAAGATTTTATGTTGTGTACAAGTTCTGTTTCAGAGCTCAGACCTGAATTCTTTATAGTGAGATTACTGTTATCTCAAACACTCAGTCTCTGTGGGAGTGAGACTCTGGTCCATTCCAGGAAGGGAAAAGAAGGGTGATCTTAAGTGAGATTAACCATCTCAGTTCAGGAGAAACTTGAGTCTTATGGTATCACCATCGTTGCTTGAAGATGTCTGTTTTAACTGCTTGAGCCTAAATTCTTTATATTCTCTTTTGTTCAAAGTATTTGATTTTACATGAGCCCAGAAATGTATAGGTCTTTTTAAAGAAAATGTTCTGATTTTTGTCTTTATTTTCTTTTGGTGAACTCTTTTTTATTCTCTCCTCTCTCTTTTACAGAAGAAAAAAAAAAAAAGAGTAGTTAATATTCTCGTTCCTTACACTGCACTCTTAATTGTACAAACTATAACTACTATTGCTTATGTACAGAAAGCTGGGGAAAAATCCTAAACCAGGCAATTTAGCTGCAAAAATACTAAATGAACACATATAGGCCCACACTGAAACAAAACAAGCCTCCTACAAACATAGCTAATCGTAACAACTCACGACACAAAGTGCTAATGGACCCCCTTATTTCTCCAGAAAAACTAAATGATAACTTACACTGGTTCTGTTTGACTTCAGTCTCCAGACAGACTACATGTCTCCTACCCTATACAGCACTGTGGTCAGTGACTGGCAAAGAAAGTATCTGTGTCAGGTTAAAGCCAGTAAAGAACTTACTTCTGCAATGTAATCCTCCGATGCCCATTGCATTTTGGATTTCCTGTAGAGTGCAAAATGGCCAGAAGAGAAAAGACAACTTGGCAAGATGGGGATCTAGTCTCTGCAGAAGATTGCTCTTTACATTTCTAAATCACAACCACGTATTTAATGTTAATAGATTATATATACTTATCAATGTAAGCCATTGTACACATTCATGAAAATGCTAAGTCAGCAGCCTTAAAAGAAAGAAAAGAAAAAGAAAACAAAAAAAGAAAAAAGAAAAAAAATGGAGTGGCCCAGAGGACGTCTGTAGTGATGTGGAGCTGTGAAGAGGGATCAGTTGCTCACCGTACCTTACAAATCACAAACTAGCATCAGGTAGAGGCAGTGGGTAGCAGTTTCAGAAAGAAGAAAAGCAAGTATTTCTTGACAGTCTGTAGTTAAGCTGTAAAGCTCCTTGGCTCAAGATGTGGGAGTGCTAGAAATCTGCAGGAACTCAAGGGGCAACTGGAGAAACTGCATGGAAAGCAAAAAGGCCTGTGTAATTAAAAAATATGATCATCGTTTCAGGATGTAACTGAGACATCAGTTGTTGGAGCCTGGGAGAATATTGTGAAGAACTACCACTACTTACTTAGGTTTTTTAAATATGTTTATATATATACACAAGCTGTAATTTGTTCCTGGCATCTGCATTTCACCACTGCTGGCAGGAGAATACTCAGATAAATCAATCTTTTTCCTTATCCATTATAGACAGTTATATATTTTTATAACATTTGGTTTATCCTTAACAAAAAGTATTTTATTGTGTGCAGATGCAATGGGTGACATTCCACGTATTGCCTCAGAATAAGTGTTTGTGGCCAACAGTGTATCTCCAGGGTGTAAATCAATTAGTTAAATCTATGTTCTTCATGTTCTAAAGTATTTTCACTTTTAGAAAAAACAGAATTAGTCGGCCTCATTTGTTCTCCATGAGACAGGGCTCAGAATTTCAACTTTTTTTTTTTTAGTGAAGTACAGTAATTTCTTCATTCTGAATTGGAACTGTTCCCAGCTTTGTATATTCTTCAGTAACAAAACTGAGAAAATAGAATTTCATAAAATGAAAGTCTAGAAGTAAAAAACCCAACACCCAAAAAAAAAAAACCCAACCAAAAAACCCCAAAAACCAACACCACACAAAACAAAACACCATTTAGGTATACTTTATTTAACTTATACATCAAAGAAAATTGATTTAACAGAAATTTTCATGGTTTGCTTGAAGAATGCTATCCACCTAAGATACCTGAGAAAAATTACACTTGGAAAAAATTTGAAATCAGCAGTGTGATGACTCCTGATAAATTCTGACTATATTTCACAATTACTTTTGGTGTGATCCATTTTTATGACAATATGAATATTTGTGTGATTCTTTTGATAAATTGCACAGATTTGTGCATGGCAAAGGAGAAGATGAATTTTTTTTTGTAATAATATTTTTGCTTTATTGATTTGGTTTCAAATCTCACTTCCCAAACTGAAAAGGTGCAAGAGTTTTGTCTTTAACAAACTTTCACTCATTTTAGTATAATCCTTCTGATTAACAGTATCTACTCTAACAAGATATAGCACTCCAGCAACTGTGACGTTCCTAAGACATCAACAGTGGCATGAGTCATAAGATATACAATTGTCAGCATTAATTCAACATTTGTGAAGTTATATGATTAACGGTCATCATAATTTCCTACCTTCTTATCCCAGCCATTAGCAACTTTAAAAAAAACCTAGGGAAAGAACACCTATCTCATGAACTTGAGTTTACAGAAATATTTAGTCAAGGGGTCAGTGAATTACAGAATCACAGAACCACAGAATCACAAGGGTTGGAAGGGACCTCGAAAGATCATCTAGTCCAACCCCCCCCTGCCAAGGCAGGGCCACCTAGAGCACATCACTCAGGAACACGTCCAGTCGGGTTTTGAATGTCTCCAGAGAAGGAGACTCCACAACCTCTCTGGGCAGCCTGTTCCAGTGCTCTGTCACCCTCACAGTAAAAAAGTTTTTCCTCTCATTAACCCGAAACCTCCTGTGCTCCAATTTGCACCCGTTGCCCCTTGTCCTATCACTTAGTGAGGCCGAGAAGAGCCTGGCTCCATCTTCCCGACACTCACCCTTAACATATTTATAAACATTGATGAGGTCACCCCTCAGCCTCCTCTTCTCCAAGCTAAAGAGACCCAGCTCCTTCAGCCTTTCCTCATAAGGGAGATGTTCCACTCCCTTAATCATCTTAGTGGCTCTGTGCTGGACTCTCTCTAGCAGCTCCCTGTCCTTCTTAAGCTGAGGGGCCCAGAACTGGACGCAATATTCCAGATGCGGCCTCACCAATGCAGAGTAGAGGGGGAGTAGGATCTAAATTCTTTAGCATGCTTCATTTATTAGTTTATACTTCAGGGTGCCTCATAATAGTGTCACCATAATATTAAAAAAAGTTTGGGACACCTACTAATAGATACAATTTGCTAATTCCCTTCCACTACTAAAATGAACAAATCTAACAGGTAGGAACTTCAAATGAAGTTTGAATGCAAAAGCACAAGTTTCACAAGCTCTGTGGGATGCCTTCAAGTAGAGTAAAGGGTATACAATATGCATAGTAAGTTATACTCAAGAACAGGTCCAAAACTGATCATCCATCTGACTGTTGATACACAAGTAGGTATTTAGGTATGATAATGCATGCATTCTTGCGTATAGTACATACTGTAAAAAATCAGGTATTTTATCCAAGGATATTGTCGGTATCACATGGTTTGGATTTAGTTTTAGGAAATTCTAGGGGTCTTTTTAAGGAGGAAATGTTCAAAATTGCTTTGGAGTCAGAATCTGAACCATCTTGTGTGAAAAAAGCCACGGAAGTGCTGCAAAATATTTCAAATGCACTCTACTTTTTTGAAAATGCAAACCTCTCCACCCAAAAAGAAGGTACAAAATGGAGGTTGCAGATCCAAGAATCTCATCCATAGATATAATGTAAGTCAGTGAATTACCTGCAGGTGTATGTCTGGTTCTGCCATTACTCTGCCAGATATAGTATGCATCAAAGCTGATGCAAAGATTAACGCTAATGGATAGATTAACGCTAATGGATAGAGAGGTAGACTGCAAGAAAAAGAAAGTATTCAGTGTTTTGTTGCCTGAGGACTAGCTCCTCACTACATGCCCTCACTATGCGGAGATTATTTTTCCCTTATTAGATTTTACTTTTACCAGCTTATAAGTTTCATTTTTAACTTGTCTGTCTGAAGTAGTTATCTAAGTTTCCTCAAAATTAAGGTAACTCAAATTAACCCACTAATGACTCTTTCCCATAAATCTATTGTGTATGCATGATACAAACAGGCAATATGAACACTCTTTTCAGACGTATTCACCATGGCTCTCACTTAGGTAAGCATAAATGGTATATATGTTCAGCATTTTGATTTTTTTTGCTTTCACTTCGAGACTAAAGAAATGGTTTATGAGAGTCATTTATTCATCACACTCAAAACTCAATCTTTTGGGAAGTGTTGCTTCTCTTTGTCATAACTGAAGCACCTGCACAGTGGTTACGTTTGCAGTTGACCATGCATCGTAACATTTATTGGTTTCAAAAACAAAAGCCAGATAAGCAAAGTATCAAATCTAGACAACAGTTTTAACCAGAAATTACAAAGGTTTTGAGGCAAACTTTCATCTTTCATAAAACTTCATTGGATGTGACAAGATATGTGAAAAACAACAGAAAAGAATGAATGTTAAAACTGAACAAAATCAAATGTTTTTAAAAATGAGACAAGAAATGGTAGATGGTCTCCAGTAATTAGTGAAACAGTAACCTAGGTTTTAAGATACCAACTTGCAGTTTTCACTGCAACATACTGGTTTCTCTGTGACTCTGTTCTCTAGCTATAAAGTGAAAATAATAATAATAATCCTTTCTTTTACAGAGAAAAAGCTCAACTGTAAGAACAAATACATTAAAAACTAAGGAGCTCAAATACACTGTCTGATACCTATGTTGCACTTTCAGACAGAAAATGTTTCACATAAATGTGCAAGTAAGAAATATAAAAAAACAACCTGTTCAATTTGTCACAGGGTTTTGTTTTAGACTCCAATACTCTGAACCATATTCATGGTAAATATCTAGCTAACATCAATATACCTTGAATTAGAATTAGTTAGATGTATAAACATCTAACCTCAAAGGACCTCAAAACTTAGTACTTTTTTTTAAAAAAATATATTTTTGTTTGTTTATTATTTAAGTGCCTGCTTTTTGTAATAAATCTTGGAATATTTCTGTCCATATACATCAAAATTATCTGAAGAGTAAAGCTTCAGTTTCTTCACTTTAGCTGGAAAGTGGTCATCTTCGTAGAGTTTATCTGCAGGAATTTTGTGCTAATATTCAACCGATTTATTCCTCTCTGAGTTTCAGTTGAATATTTTTGAAAATAACCTCTAAGTTCCACTCTAGCCAGGTATTCTTCAGGCTTGATTTCTTCCTGTTTCACATATTCATAGATTTCTTTTTTCCTTGATTTTTTTCTGTCCTACCTACCTATACTGTTACACAGATAATTTTTTTCAGTTCATTATGTTATATTTATTATTTTAGCTACTTTCAATCTATCAGTATATAATCCTAGCTCTGAAAATAAATGCTGCTATTGGTTAAATTCCAACAATTAGTTAATTTTATGTAATTATGTATGATTACAATAATGAAGACAGAAATGATAAAATATTTTTTCAGAATAAATTATTTAATGTATCTAACCTTTCTACCAGTCATCATAGAATGTATCTTACTGCAACATTTTCACTTAAACTCAAGCTTTGGGAGTATGACTTATCTCTTGCTCAGAAATCTGTCAGTTTCTTTTTTAAACACTGACTCTTTCTTAAAAGTTACCAAATTCCTTCTTATCACATTTTGGGTACACTGTAACATAAATAAATAACCAAATTGACTGTAGTGCATTGTGAGGGCCAATTCAGACCCATTCCTGGGGACTAACTTCAGCTATTAACTTTTTTTTTCTTTAATGACAAAGACATTGGCAACTGTGGACTGAAGTGGACTGAAACCACAAAATTGTTCCCATGGGTAATTGAATAGCTGAAGTATCAAAAAGTCTGCTGCTTACTCAGAAGTCGACCCCCAACGGAGACAATGTTTAAAAATTATGTAGCATCAGAGAAGCTGGAGAGTACAGTCTTTCAAATAACAATGCCACTGATGATGATGAAATCCCCTTTGAAAAAGAGAAAGACATGTTTGGTATCTCTGTTAGTTTTCTTGTTATCTCTTATTGTGGCACCACAAAATTCTTGTCTAGAAAGCATTAGGGAACAAAAAAGAATGGGAAGAGTTTACAACATAAATAACTCAATGTCTCTGATTATTATGACAGTTGAAAAATGAGTACTGTATTGACTTTAATGACCTACAAAGAAAATTCGATCTGTAGCATTCAGCTTTGTAAACACTTGAAGATTAGAAAATGTATTTAAAAAAAAAAAAAAGAAACCACCACTTTGACTCTTATCTCATTTCTGAGACGTCTCCGTATCGTATCTGAATCCAAAGTTACACTTCCCATTCCAGACACAGCTCTCTATAAATATATAATCTCAAATTCAGCTCAAACTTTATTAGATTTGAGTGTTGTTGGTTTTGGTTTTGGTTTAAAAGAGAGAGAAAGAAGTGCTTTCCACAAAATTCTTTATCCCCTAAAGAATAGCAAACTATGTGAAGAAAACTAGGGCAAATTTACTGATATATGGCATTCAGATTTGTTTCAACTGCAGTCTTCAGACTTGCTGTTAGTATAAGTAATTAGGGTGCTTGTCAAATAATGTATTTCATGACACTCATGTCCCATGAATCAGGTTAATTGTGGTGTTCATAGCAGGCAGGACAGGATATTACTTATGCTTTTTAAATTGTCTGTTTATCAAACTCTGATGTTTCACAAAAGAAAGGCTATATTTAGGGTCACATCCAAAATATCAGACAAGACAGAGTGTATCTAGTCTAGTCCAGTACATTTTAAATAAATTTATTCACTTAATTTGCTCAGTTTAAATTCAAATCTGACCTTCTGTGTTAGCCAGCCATGACAACCATAAATAGCTAAATATACTGAATGTATTGGGAGTATCTGACATCGATATGTTTCTTCATGGGTGGAAAAAGACATCACAGTTGTGGGTTTTTAAGTACAGTACAGCAAATAGAATTTTTCATCAGATAAAAAAATTGTCCTAAGGGGAACAATGGCGTTTGGGAATGGACGAACATTAGCCCCATCCTTATCCAAACACACTGAGGCATGAAATATATTTAAGGAAACATTTTAACGTCTGTATATAGATGGTGGATAGGCAATGAGTGGCTTAATTCATAAAAACAATAAGCTCTTTTATTGTAAAGATTTATACAAGCAGACTCTAAATCAAAGAATAAATTCTATAAATATAGCACAATTTCAGTTTGAAGGGAGATTTATAAGTCATCTAGTCCAATCTCCTGCCCAAAGTAGTGATAAGATCCAGTTGCTCAGGTTTGTGTCTAGGCAACTTTTAAATATCTCCAAGGATGAAGACTCTGCCACCTCTCTGGACAACCTGCTACAGGAATTAGCCACTGTATTTGCATTTTTTTAATTATTTTTTTTTTCTTCATAGCTAATTGGAATTTCTGTTCCTAAAACTTTGAGTTCTGTCCTTTTGTTATACCTGACTAGGAGCCTTTCCTCTGCAAAACCTCTCCTTTAGATAGTAGATAACTGCAGTGAAGTTCCCCTTGAGTGTTTTCTTTTCAAGACTAAATAAAACCAGTTCCCTCAACCTCTTCACAAATCCTGTGCACCATCAATACTTTAGTTATCTTGGTAGCCCTCCACCGGACTCCTTCCAGTTTGTCCATTATGTCTTTTGCTTTGGGAGCCCTCAAACATATCTGCAGCACTGCAGATATGGCCTTAAAAACAAGGAACAGAGAGATTAAATCATTTTCTTTGTTCTGTTGGATAGGCTTTTGCTAATTCAGTTTCAGGATGAGATTAGTTGCATATTTCACTTTAAATCAATACTTCCTCCACAGAAAAGTGAATATTCATTGAATATTTGCGTAAAAAGAACTGGAAAGAATACATGAAGTGTGACAGACTGAAAACCTTGTGCTTTATGTATTACGATCTATTAATACACATTTGGCATAATTTAATATGCAAGTGTTTTGGGTTGGTTTGGGTTTTTTAATTATTTTTAATAACAAAAAATAAAACCATTTTAAAACTAATCAGTAACATTTATGCCGATCAAACTGACCTGGAATATGACATGCAGATTTATTTTTAAATTTAAGAAAAAGAAAATTATTGTTGTGCATGACCAACTTTTATGAAAGACATTTATTGCAGAAGAACATTAATAACTGAAACTAATAGCTTTTAGTAGAACAGTTGTACCTTGGAAAGAACAGGTATTACCATAAAACATGCTAATGAATTGGTTGTAGCATGATGAGGTCTTGCTACAATGAAAGAGTTAAAAAAAAAATCTAAGAGTTAACAATACAAAATACAAAGAGAGCACAGCTGTTGAAGGCAGAAATCAACCAGGTGGCATGAATAATTTTACCAATAAATCAGAGACAAGGAACTTTAATAGTTATGAATACATTTGGGAAAAAGAAGTTTAACTATTGAATATTATCCTGTGCATTTTCCTGTTTTGGTTTTTTTTTGGGGGGGGGGGTTTATGCCTTTAATGGTTCTTTCTCAATGTGGTTAATTCACTGCTTATGGGCAGGCAAGATTATTTTATTGAATACCACACCATTTTTTCTAATTTTGTCAGATTTCTAGATATGGTCTTAAGACACTAGTATATTAATGATTCCTATATTTTGAAATCAGACATTGCTGCAGAAGTCCCTCA
This sequence comes from Psophia crepitans, assembly GCA_013399095.1. NCBI lineage: Eukaryota > Metazoa > Chordata > Aves > Gruiformes > Psophiidae > Psophia > Psophia crepitans. The sequence continues at coordinate 105,412 of VWZZ01000406.1, forward strand.
GAAATACTGCACAGTTGTTCCGTCTTTGACAAAAAGATATACTAACTGACTGCATCAGGATCTTCCAGACTATTTCCTTTGGCTTTTTTAAAAACTTTTCCTTTTTTGCTTATTTCTGTGGATGATGTGGGTCACAACAAAGAAGAGTGTGTCTTCTCCAAATATGCATTCATGTGCTTCCATGGGTATGAGTAAAGGGTAGGACCGTCTGAAAACAGAAACCGTTGATGTACAGGCAAGGTGGAGGGGTGAGCCTTTTGCTTCTGTATTATGCTTAACTTGACCCAAGACAGTCATTCTATTTTCTTAACCTTCTGTACCAGAAAGTCTATGGAGCGGTGAAAAAACAAAATAAACCAGAAAGATGCACACACTGACTTTACCCAGGGACTCATATATTAGTTTAATACATGCAAGTTATAGAATTCTGTTAGCAGATTTTTACAGACTTTGTTGTTACATATGTTACACACACACACACAAAAAAAAAAAATTAATCACATCTACCTTCTCACCTTCCCTAGATTCATTCAACACCAGCTAACTGGCTTGGAAAGAATGACATCAATACCACCCTGTTTGATCTGATTCAGTGCTGCTCTGATCAGACAGACATACAGTGAGGGAAACAGAAGACTTGCCTGGCATTCATCAGCTCAAGTCAGAGTTTAGAAACAGGCCATTTACAAAAGCAATGGGCAGTTATTAAAGTAAAAGTAACTCTTCCAATGAGTTATGTTTAGTAATACCCAAACATATTAGACAGATGATTACAAATGTTATGCATAGGCTATAAACACGTATGCTTTATGGGTGAAACAGTCTCTGAGTGGCATATCTCACGTTATCAGATGCATGAAACAATTTACAGGAGAAACATTTTACCTTTAATTAACTCTAATTTCTCTAATCACACTGCTAATTAGTGGTAAAAAAGAGCGTAGATTAACACCACCATATTCATTCATTATCTTGAAATCATTTTCCCTCTTCAGTATTTTCTGAGGAAATAATTTTTATGTTAGCTGGGTTGGGTTTTTTTGTGCCACATAAACACTATATATAAAGCTAACTGACTGCGAATGATCACCATTATGCCCTTGGAAGTGTATTTTTGGGAAGAGCAGTTACAACCTTTTTTGTGTTCTAAATCTGGTTATCCCAAACCCACCAGCGCTGAGCTGTACAAGAACCCACTTGATGTAATACACCACCTACAGAATGACCCCCTGACCTCATGCCTTAACTGACTGTCTCCTGAAGTCTGATACCTCTCTAAGTACTGGAGGTATTACTAGTCAGCTGCTACTCGTGGACTTCATAACTAAACAACCACATTTTAGATGCTCAGCAAGGTCTTATTTGAATGCAAAGGTGGAGAGGTGAAGATCTGGGTTACTTCTAATCCTTGTGAAACAAGCAGCATAGTAGTGCAAAATGTCTGTGCAACCTCTACTGTAGAGGAATCTGAAAATAATTTCCAATTATTGATTCCATTCTTCATTTCTTCCATTGACTCTTGCAGAAAAACAGAGATCATTTTGTAGAGGATTGCCATGTTTTTATGAGAATCATCCCTGCATCAATTGCACCGTATCTTGTTCAGCTTATTTCTCCCAGTTAAACTTAAAACTCCTGTAAATATTTTAATTTTATATCAGATACACTGCTATAACCTCTGTCAGGTGTGTTAAAATTGTGTTAATTGTGTTCTGTTTTCTGGAAAAACAGAATATATGATATATGCCAATTTTAATTTTCTAGCCAAATTGTCCTCAGTTATTCATTTCTTCAGCCTTAATGTAAATTATCAAACAAGGATCTTAAATACATTCAAAACCATGTTTAATATGTTTATTTCGAATAGCTTTATATGAATTAGAGTTTAATACTGTTATCCTTACAATGATAATCTGTGTTATAAGCATGATCTGATCACATTTCCTTAGTTATAACATTATCTTTAGGTTTTTGGGTTGGTTTTGGTTGGTTGGTTGGTTGGGTTTTTTTAATTATTCTGTCACGACTAGATCTGTAGAGATTCAGCAGTCCCAGAAATTCTTCTCAAATTTGTCAATGAGAGGTGAATTCCATAATTTCCATTCCTGTGTGAAGCTTTTCTGTGCATATGTATTTGGAAAGTGATACAAATTTAAAAGAAAAAATAAGACTTAATTTAAGCTTAGAAATTAAACAAACATACAAAAAAACTCCCAAAACATTTCCTACAACGATATTGCTGTTGGAACGTTCTAGATAATTCCTGCCTAAATAAGGTCTAAATTTTGAAAAGGAGAAAGTAAAGATTTGAGCCTTGGCATTTAGTTTTGGATACTATTAAGGCCATTTTCATTTCTTCTTTAAACGAGTTCCAGATGCACAGAGAAAATTCTGAATTTGGTTTCTACTCTGCCAAGTAAAGATGCATCCTTGCACTTTAAAATTCCGTATTTCCTAAACCATGCCTGGAAAAGTCACATAACTCTGTGGCAGGCAATCACTGAAGTGGCCTAAGGCCATACTAACAGAGCTTTGAAGATTAAAAGTGTAACATTGAGCTTGATGCAAATGGAAGAGAGGAGACTGCTTAGCATACGGAGTACTGTCACAGTGAACCTTTGAAAAAACTGTCATATGTAAGGCAGCAGTGTGTCTAATGCACTGAGAAAAGCCTATGTATTGCTGTTCCAGGAGCGCAGCAGGAGTTACCCAATGTGAGCTTCAGATTTCTATATCAAAATCAGCACTGGAAAGTTCCTCTGTCTTCTTCTTCCTCCATGAAGTACAATTATATGTTTTGGTTCTGGTAAACCATACTACGCTTGTACATTTTTATACCATAGCCATTGCTATGTACAAGACACCTCATCCTGTGAACCAGAAATATGTCTGTGCAAAATAAAGTTATAAAATTTAGAAAATATAGTTGAAATAATACAAAACAAATCAAAGAATAAATAAAAAAATACATACATTGGTTGTAGTTGGTAAGCTGTTTTGGATATTTTTTGGTGGTTTTTTCAGTCTTACTTAGAATAGGTTAGACACCAAAAATCACAGGCTCACTTTGATTGCCCACACATAATTTGCCATAGTATATTATCACATGCTGTATAGATAAGGAGAAGGAGATATTAACTGTGGATCCAGACACCTGCAGACACCTTTTGCCAACAATAGCGTGTCTGGATCCAGGTTTGATCTGGCTATTCAGATTTCTTCAGGGCCTTAAATACTAATTTTCTGTGAATGATCCATAACCTGTGAAGGCACCTTTTGTACCAGCACCCAAATAAATATTCTGATAAGTGATCTGAGAATTTCTCATTACCAGCATTTCTGGAACTGGAAGATATTTTTGTTCATACTCTGGGAAAATTTTATAGCACCTGAAGTGGACTCCAGGGTGAAAGTTGACTGTATGTGGGCAATCCACTGTGGGGCTTGATACTAAATTATTTGCGTGGCCAAAATTCCCTGTGAAACTGAACACAGTCCGCATAAGTAATTTCAGTTTCTGCCACAATAAAGAAAATTTGCCATTTAAAATTTGTAATAGTCCTGTTGCCAAGATCACAACCTTGTGATCAATCCAAAATTAAATCAGCACATACAGTGGTGAACAATACTGAGATGTAAGTTCTTATGGATCACACTCTTTCTTCTTTTCTTTTCGGTTCCCTCTGCACCTTAAGCATAGTTTATTTACAAAATACCAGGGTTTCCTTATTTTCCATTTTGAGTTTATGGGCAACTGATCTTTGACGTGTTTGCTTTTAGTATTTCTTTTCCCTTTCTGGTCAATAATAGTGCAAAACAGTCTTCGAAAATGATTTTATTGCTTTCTTTCTAAATTGCAGTAAAACCAATCAAAAAGTAGTTGAAAGTTTCCTTTATGGAGCTATTGGATAATATGCCTTCATTCTGATGAAATACTACGACTTTAAGGACAAAGATCCTGATTCTGTTAGATGCTGAAGTCATTCAGCTGCCTGGTTGTTTTGGATGCTGAGCACCTTTCCCAGGGATGCCTAGCACTTCATAGGATCAGTCCATACCAGCACTGCTGCGGTAAGCTCTTGGAGTTTCTGTCATATAGGCAATAGAAAAATGTGATAAAGTGTGTTTAGATGAAATACAGCAACCTAGTCAGCTGTTAATACTGGCAGTGGTGAGTCAATTTGAAGTCATAGCTGAAAGGATTCTAGCACTAAAATTGAAAAAGTTTTGGATCAATATAGTTAAATAAGAACACAGTAGACTTACAGAGGAACAGACCACCCAGTTTTAAGTCTATGAAAAGTAAAGGAATTGGATTGTCAAGATTGCTCTGTTTAGCTGGCCCTGCAAAGTCTTACAGTGTTCTAAAAAGCTATTCTCCTCTTTAGGGGAGATGAGCAAAGCAGCATTGGCTAGCATTTTTTTTTCATTATATTTGTTTTCTTTATGCTTGACTGCTCTATACAATGCCATTCCCTATAATACTGAGCAATCTAGCTTGCAATTTTAAAAGCATCATTCACAATAAATAAATGTATCTGTCAGATCTCAGAGAGAAATACAAATGTGCCCTGTTTTCTATGAGAGAAATATGCAATTGAAAAACTCCCTGAAGTAATTTTCTCTCAGGTCCATCATATACTCATACTTAATAGGCTTTTTGGCCCAGATGACTGTAGTTAGGCCTTGGAATCTTGTATTAGAAATTCTGCATAGGATATATAGGAAATAAATTTACTAGAACAGTGATATGAACTTTGTATCAAAAACATAGCATATCTGATTTTCACATGCCATTTCTTTTCTTTCTAACTTCACTTCCAAATCTCCTTGACGCAAAGATGCAGAGCATGTGCCTAGGAGTAACCAGCTTGCAGGTGCCTAATGCATACATGTATGGGATCGATGTAAATTGCAATACACCTGAGTCCTTCTTTCTGCTGGCAAACACTTGACAGAAGAAAAACAAACAAAAATTGTAATTTGGGGTCCACAGTATATTAGAATCAGAATATAGTAAAATTCAAGGTGATAACAATATTCCCCTCATTTAAATATGAATTAAAAACAAACACTGAACTAAAAAGCCAGTGTATTGCCTGGAACAGAAAATTGCAACAAAAACAACAAAAAACCTGATGAACACTGTAGTGCCCCCATACTGCTGAACATAGATGGAGTTCTTCACAGTTTTAATTGAGAAAGTTGTGTTCTTTGGTTCAGAACTGATAGACAGAGTTTTCTGTTTGTACTCATGCAGGCAATTTCCACCACTCTACTCCACTGAGCAAGGAGAATTTGGGCCCATGAAGTAGTAAAGGGATTTGACACCATAAATCTTTTAGTCACATTAGGAACTGCAAGGTTTCTAGGAATCCATCACCATGACCTTAATCCTTATCGAGAATCTGACAACTCCAACAAAAGGATCCACAGTTGTGGCACTTTTTGTCCACTTTGTGTCCTCTCCCGTTATCTAAGTGGTCTGTCGCTGAAGTAACTGAACAAGTTTTAAGAGACTTATTCTCACAGGTATGATAAGCATTGTTACTTCCCTTTTGCAGCTGAGGATCTGAACCAAAGGCAGAGATAGCCATGGAGTAATGAAACACTTAAGTACGTGCTCACCTTTACACATCTGAGAAGCTTGCTTTACAAGATTAAATCAAAGCATGCATTTGAGAATTTGTACAGACCTACATAACTTGCCAAGGTTCACACAGATGGTTGTAGCAATGTTGAGTGCTGAACCGCTAGGGCTCCTGAATGCTGGTGCAAGGTGTTAACCACAGGTTCCCCTTCTGCAAGTATGTAGAAAGATCTTTATAGGATCAAATCTTTACAATAAAACCATTAAAATCCATTTAATTGTTTGTCTGACAGTTGTTTTATAACCTTAGAGACAGAATTTGATTGGTAGCTGAAACCAAATCTAAAGTTATCTGTCAAAGAAAGATGAGGAAAATTCCATTATATAAAGTAATGCCCTCCTGCTGGCCACTTTTCTGTTACAGGTATTATTCTTTCACTTTCCAGTGATGGGAAAAGCATATGCATTTTTGCAGTATATGTCAGATGTAAGGGCTTCCTCAGGATCATTTTATCTCTCTTTTTATGAAAGAATTAAATTCTACAGAAGAAAAAAGCCTATTCTCTTTTATTTTGAATAAACTTCATAGTAAAGGTAAAATCCATAAGTATTCAAATGGACCTGAAAATTTACTTTTGACAGTATTTGATCTAAGTAATCTAAAGGGTTTTGGATAATTAATAAATAGCAGATTTTAATTTGGCTAGGATGACTACATTTTCCCCTTCTGACCACATTACATGCCAAGAAAAAAATCAATATTTTAAGGGCAATGCTTATTTTTCAAATCTTTGTTCAAAAGTGCTTAGCTTAAGATTGTCTTGCTTTTAGCAATCAATGTCTCACACACTTCAAGATGCTGAAAAGTATTGATGAGTATTTACAGATGTCAGGAGATTACAAGTCACTGGGCTATCCAGAATTCAGTTAATAAACCAATATCAGAGTAATAACACCTTATTTATTTGTAATAAAATGCGGTTTATGTACATTCAGACGTGAAACTTTAACTGCAGAAAGTCTGTGGAACAAATTTCTTACATCAGGAATCTTATCACAAAACAAAAATCCTGACATTCAGGGAATAGCTTAGCTTTATAACTCATTTTGGTTAGAAATATTAAGAAAGAGAATAGATTCTGTAATTTTTCATCAGAAAGAAACATTAGAGAATCAACTACAGCATACTATTTCCTTCCAAGATAAAAATGTGTTAACACTGAGAAAAAAATAAATCAATAAGCTGCATGTATCAATGTAATCTTGTTGCTTTTAGTGTTGTATCTCCAGTCTCCTGTGTTTTCCTCCACAGTCATCTTTATCTTGTTTGTGGTACTGCAGCCTTCTCTGTGCTTTCAGACGACCAAATTTTCTTAGACTCCCAGGTATGCTACAAGAAAGTTTTGAGACAGTTTGTAGTTTGGCAACCTATTTTTCAGGTATCATTTCCTGTTTCTGATCTGTCAAGGCAGTGTGAAAAACAAGGGTCAGAACTTGCAGTACATATATTTTGTTCTTTGCTGTCAAGTTTAACCAAATGTATCAAATTAACAGCAACTTGAAAGAATAATGGCCACTTACTGAAAAGAAAAGGTTTGAGTGATTTTCCTATGTCACTACTACAAAAGTTGTAGGGCTTTATTTTTTTTACTTACTTTGGGACAATTTTATATAAGGAAATTACTTAAAAAAACAAACAAACCACCAAACAAACAAACAAGAAACCCAACACCAACCCACAAATCCACAACAAAAAGCCACAAAAAAAAAACAAACAAAAAACTCCCACAAAACTAAACCCTTAAAAATTCACAGCAATCTGATCTATAATGTGTTTGCTTTTGCTGAGGAATATAACAAGTTGAATTATGAAATATAATAAACTGTGTTTAAGAATGGCCTGTTAAATCTACTAGTTTTATTACAAAAATGAGATCTGTAGAAAGGAATTTTGTTCTGTACTTAATTTTTTTTTCTCTCTGTATTTATTTACTCTGTGGTACCAGAAATTTAATAACTTTACCTTTCTTCCTTTTAAATACTGATTGCCTGGATGTGTCATAGGTATAAGAAGTCCTTATCATCTTCACCTGTGATGAAGCAACCTGTGGATTGTCAGGTATTAGCAACAAAGTCTGAGTTTCCAAAGATAGTTCTGTTGGAAATTTCTATTATTTTAAAAATAGTGTGTTGCTGTTGCTATTGCTGTTCTCAGGCCTTGGCATAACACCTCTGTAGACATTCTACCAAATTTGAGTAGCTATGGCCATCAGCGGGATAAAAAAAAACAGCAGTTCTCAATGTGAAAATTGCCACAAAAGTATAGTTTACAGAACTGGTAGAAATGAGACTTCACCAGTAAATTAAATTCATCAGGGATCCTTCCCAGCTCCTCTGGCCAACTCTCATGGCAAAGTTTATTCTTACACTCAAAAAAGCGTGGCCACCTTCTGCTGCTTACTGGAAATGGTCCTTAGCCTGAGCTAGCTCCTGAGCACGGTGAGGAAAATGCTAAAAATCACAGAGACTAAAATTGTGCCATAATTTAACAACTTATGAATTTCTGAGTGTGGATGACTGCGTTGCAGGGCTCAGTCCTTTGTCCTACTTCTCCTAACCTCTCCATCACACATACAATACGGTTTTTCTTCATGCATGTTTTGTTATCTCACCAGTTCTCAGCTCCTTAATGTAGGTTATTTTTAAGATTTTTATTTTCATTTTGTATGGCAACTCCTGGGGCTGTGCTGAACCCCTTCAGAAAAAGAAACCCCCCAAACCCAAAGCAGATTGTGGTGAGTTGACACTGGCTGGAAGCCAGGTGGCCACCAAAGCTGCTCTATCAGTCCCCTTCTCAGCAGGAGGGGGGCTGGGAGAAAAAATGAGATGGAAAAAAAATCATGGGTCAAGATAAAGGCGGTTTAATAAAGCAAAAGCAAAAGGCCATGTGTGGAAGCAAAGGAAAACCAAAAGATTTATTCTCTACTTCCCACCAGCAGGTGATATCCAGCCACCCCCCAGGAAGCAGGTGTACTGGGTCTGGCTGAGCTGGAGTTAATTTCCCCGTAGCAGCCCTTACAGTGCTGTGCATTGGTAGCAGCAAGGTGCTGATAGCACACCAGGGTTTTGGCTACTACCGAGCAGTGCCGGCAGACATCAAGCCTGTGTCTCCAACCCTTCTTCCACCCCCTCAGCAGTAGGCTGGGGGTGGACAAGATCCTGGGAGGGGACACAGCCAGGGCAGCTGACCCAGACTGGCCAAACAGATATTCCATACCANTTTTGGGTTTTTTTCTTTGCTTTGCTTCTGCGTGCAGTCTTGCTTTTGCTATATTAAAACTGCCTTTATCTAAACCCATGATTTTGGAGTTGTCTTTTCCATCTTATTTTTTTTCTCTCCCCTCTCTGCCCTGCTGAGGAAGGCAATGATAGAGAGGCTTGGTGGACACGTGGCATTTAGCCAAGGTTAAACCACTACAGCAGGGCTTCAGTAGGCATAGTGGTATCTGTGGGAGACAAATGTCATCAATAACTAATGCCACACCTTCCTCCTTTTTCTCAGCTTCTTATTGCTGAGCAGATGTCATATGACTATCCCTTTGGTCAGTTTGGGTCTGCTGTCCTGGCTGTGTCCCCTCTCAAGATCTTGCCCACCCCCAGCCTGCTGGTGAGACAGGGAGGGGAATGTTGGAGAGACAGCCCTGATGCTGTGCCAGCAGCCAAAGCACTGGTGTGTTACCAATACCTTGCTGGCTACCAAGGCACAGCACAGCACTACACAGGCTGCTGTCGGAAAAATTAACCCCACCTCAGCCACGTCCAATACAGAGACAAAAAAACCCCAACATCCACATTTCTGAATACAGCTAAAGAGATTCTTGGAAAGATGAGTAGTCCTCCTCTTATCAGCTGAAATAGCTGGAAGAGGATGACATCAATTGCCAAAGGTTCTTTTTTTCTATCTTATACCACTTTAGATCTGCAATATGTAGCTTTTTTAGGTGTTTTTAAAATTCATCTTGGGCATATTATGAAAAAAAAAAGATATATCTATTAAGAAGGTATAATGCCAGGAAGCCTATTTGTTTGTAGGATGAAAAAAATGCAGGTACAGATAGACCTGAAGGGGCGTAAAGATGTGCAAAATGCAAGGTTTGTTGAAATATCAGTGATGCAGAGAAAAGAAACAGAAATGCTACAATCATGACCCCACTACTTACTGAACTGGTCAATAAGCTGATCTAATTACCAAACCACTGCCAAACATTGCTTGGGTAGAAACCATTTTCTCTGTGCCCAGAGCAGTCTAGCACGTATGGAACATGGACGACGGACTAACAAGATCTCAGAGCAGAGCAGCAAGTGGTTCAAACTGCCCATGTAGGTGCACAAACATTTATATTTCCTCCCCTCTCCCTCTCCTTCTCCCTCTCCCTCTCCTCTCCTTCTTTAAATCCTGCTCCTTGACAGCTTCATTGGATGTCTCTAGCTCTTGGACTCACTCCATAATCCCTTAGAATTCTCTTTGTGGTGCAGATTAAATCCAGGATTTTATCTGTCCCAGAGTCACTGCTAGTCATGACTAGCAATGGTTTCCTCTCTGCATCTGCATTCATTCAGCTGCAGTTTGGTTAGTGGGCTCTGGAGGCTTATGTAGATATAGAATATACAGGGCTGATATTTCTGGCAGACTCTAATGCTACTTCCTTTTCTTTTGTTCTCCATTATTCCTCACTGTTGAAGGAAGCAGATGCTTGTGATGTTTGTGTTGTGAGTTGGAGCTGTAGCAACTCAACTGCTCAACTTCTTGTCAGTGCTTCAGTCTCTGTGGGCATCATTATTTATACTTCCAGATGAATACGTGACATTCTGGAATTCTACAACATGAGAGTGGTCAAGTACAAAATTCTTGAAAGTGCAAAGACCTCCTTTTGGGTACTGGTGTGTTATAACAGTCAAGTGAAAGATATATCTTTTCCAGAGTTATCTTCCCCCTGCAAATACTGAGGGTTTCCACTGTGTAATAAAAATAGGCAGAAGAGAGAAAATGTAAATGGAATAAATGGAATTTAAAAAAAAATAAATCATTGTGGTTTGAAGCTTTTTAAAGATGCTGTAGACAATAATGAATACTATGAACATATACACTGATACATAAATGTCTGACAGAGCAATCTTAAGAAGATACTTGGACTTCAAATGGACCTGCAGTATAATGATGGCACTCAGTTTAAGAAATATGGAAGGAGTTCAGATGTGAATAATTGAAGAGGATTAAATACAGGGTAAAAAAATGGTCCGCAAATAGAAATGAACTAGACATTCTTCAAATTTGGTGGAAAAGAATATTCAACTTTTTTTCAAATAAAACAAAGTTTCACTCTGACTTCTTAGTATTTCTAGAGCACATCTTAAACTACATTCATCCTATGTGGTATTTCATCAGTTTGTGCTCCTCTTACATCTTGTGTGATTCTCATTTACAGTAAGCCCTGTTGTTACGTGCAAAGAGGCATTGCTGTTTACTAAAAGCAATAGCAAGGTTATTTTAAATTGCCAAAATAGAATGCAAAATGAATAAACAAGAACACCTTAAAATTGCTTCATTTATAAATGGGAGCAACCCCTTTATCAAGAAACAATACAAAAGATAGAGCTAATAATCTTCTTTCATCTTAAATGAGTTAGTACTGAGAATCAGGGTAACAAAGATATCCTTTCCTTATAATATCACAGACAGTTAATACCTTGAAGAAATCTACTTTCTACAGCTTCATAAGAAAAACAACAAATATCCTTGACATAGACTGGTTTGGTATCTGCACTGAAATTCAACCCTAGAGATTTTGTGACAGCTGACAAGCACTGGGAATACTTTGAGTGACTTGAATGGTTAAAAAGTACCTCAGTACAACTAAGTATTAAAAAAGCAATATAAAACTTATTTTATGTGTTGGACTTCTCATTTGAAAACTTAAGGTTCTTTAGTTTCTGTCTATAATATACACATTTTTGTGTCAAGATTATCTACAGACTACTAATGTTCCTATTTGGAAAGTTTCTGTTTGCTGATGAATTTTCTCATCATGCTTTTCTTCTATGAACAGCTGTAAATTTGGCAAAGACATATCTTTACAGCCCTGAAGAGTTTATTTGGCAGGTGGCTTTTGTTTTTTACAACTTGTTCTCTCTTAGACAGTAAATATTGCTGTGACTTCTTTCCCTCTGTGATTCTGTATGTGACACAGACATCTATTTTGTGAATTCAGATTAATAGTATGTCCTGTTTGTACACATGTAGTTCTCTGTAATTGCTCTTACTAAAATTAGTGAATATTAACAGTACTATCCTTTAAATTCCACCAGGTTTTTTTCCTTAAACAAGCTCACCATCCCTTGCTCTAAATTGAAGGCTAGAAATGTTGGACTATCTGGTTCAGAGGAGTCTGGCAAACCGTGGCCTGGAAGCCAAGTTTCAGAAAAATACCTTCCTTTACCCTTTCTTCTCTGTTGCCTTGTGGTAGAAATAGTAGTGAAGTGAAAGGTCCAAATGCACTATGACACACCTCAGTAGGACAGTGGAAATAGCCTCGTGACAGAGATACCTGACCAAATTTTGCTATCACATAACCTCGGAGAATATCACGGCCTTTTTCACAAATCGTATTTTCTACTGATGGCAAAAAAAGCAATTCAGCAAACCTGATATCCAGTTCACAGCCTTATACCAGCATCAGACAAAACAGGTTAAAGAATGTTTGTTTTCTAATCTGTGTCTTTTTGACAATACCTACTGTAATACACAATATTGTGTACCATAAAGATACAATAATAGGTGTTATCATATTGCTAGTTCTTTGCCTATATCTTTTTCCATCTCTCTCAAAGACTACATAAGGGGAAAATAAGAATAAAATAATATATATTCAATTTAACAGTGGTGATTAAAAAGAAAGAAAACAAATTTTAGACATCAATAAATAACACTGTGAATGCAACTTCTAAGTGAACATATACTCTTGAAGCTGCATAGTGGAAACCACATTCTACATCATGAAAATTGGTTTTGAATAATTGGGTACTCATTATCATAACACATTTTGGACAGTGCATTTTCTTGGATTAGTCTCTAGTGATCCCCTTTACTCACAAAACTGATGCCATTTGTAACTGGCATGATAACTACCATATACTGTGGAATGTAAAGATAGTTATTATTCTGTATTCATACTGATTTCAGAAAGGTAGAATTGTACTGTTTTATCTTGAGGCAAAAATGTATGTCTCTTCAATTGTATTTGTAAAAATTTTCACTAAAACTAAAATGACATTGTAAGCATTAGTGTTCTGAAACATGATTTTTCGTGTCATAATTCATATACATTTATAGTAAAATAGAGAAATATTTAGACTCATGTAGTGAAACAAGTTTATATATTCATATTTGAGCTTGGGAGTTCGAATAAAAAACTGATTTGGTCATGAAACATCCAGTCTTCATATATCTTTTGGGACAATTTCAGTGTCAAAACTTTATTTCCTACAGGCTTTTATTAAATCAGCTAAAGAGGCAAAGCAACTATATCACAAACACAGCTATAGAGCACCATGTAGGAAAAGACCTCCTCCCTAGAATCCTAGTCACCTGTGATTACAGAAATATCCTAAAGGAGAACAAAGCACCTGGTACATTTATGCAATTGGAATTCACATTAATATATTTATATTTCTGTTCATATTTTCCATTGCTTAGATTCTAAACAAATCAGTTTTCATCTATTTCTAAATGTTTTTGAAGGGTGTTGTATCTAATGACAAGTTAAATCCACTGTATAACAAGGCTGAGAAATATTCTCTAGTACAACAGTACTACAATAATAGTTCCTGATAAAGTTTAATATCCATTACTTTCACTGCTTTATACACAGTGGCGATTGAATTTCACTCTTAACTCAGTTAACTACAGGTTACCTAACACAGTTGATGTAGAATCTGTTGAAACATATCCATATTAAAATAAAAATATAAATCTCTATAGTTATGTAAATGTGAGAAAGCCCATTCATGGTCCCACAGGAACTGACATAAGGAAAGTCACTATGAGTAAGGTAAGTAGTGAATTTGTATCAGTCTAGCTATTACTGCAAAGCAACTGCTTTTCTGGTTCATTTTCTCATGGCAAATGTGAGGTATCGCAATTTACTCTCTTTGACTGATGGTATTCTACTGCACCTTTGCCATGGAGTAAAAAGATGCATATAGATATTATAATAGAGTATCTGTCATAATGTAAATCCTCACTTAACGCACTATAATCTGTGGGATAGACAGACCTTAATAGAAGTGTTCCTACTTTATCATAGAATCATAGAATCACTAAGGTTGGAAAGGACCTCCGAGATCATCAAGTCCACCTGTCAACCTAACACCACTATGCCTACTGATCATGTCCTGGAGTGCCACGTCTACATGTTTTTTGAATGTCTCCAGGGATGGTGATTCAACCACCTCTCTGGGCAGTCCATTCCAATGCCTCACCACTCTTTCCGTGAAGACGTTTTTCTTAATATCCAACCTAAACCTCCACTGACGCAACTTGAGGCCATTCCCTCTTGTCCTGTCACTTGATATTTGGGGGAAGACACCAACACCCTCCTCACTATAACCTCCTTTCAGGTAGTTGTAGAGAGCGATCAGGTCTCCCCTCAGTCTCTTCTTCTCCAGCCTAAACAACCCCAGTTCCCTCAGCTACTCCTCATAAGACTTGTTTTCCAGCCCCTTCACCAGTTTTGTTGTCCTTCTCTGGACACGCTCCAGCAGCTCAACGTCCTTCTTGTATTGAGGGTCCCAAAACTAGACACAGTACTCCAGGAGCAGCCTCACCAGAGCCGAGTACAGGGGGACAATCACTTCCCTACTCCTGCTGGCCATGCCATTCCTGATGCAGGCCAGGATGCCATTGGCTTTCTTGGCCACCTGGGCACACTGCCGGCTCATGTCAGCTGTGAACCAGTGCCCCCAGTACTAGGTATAATTACTAGGTATAATTTTGGTATCAAGGTTAATACTGTTTTTCAGTCAATTAGATCCTGGTAGCAGCTTTGGTGAACTTCTGCCACAGGATATAATTTCAGCGAAATAGAATTGGCCCAAGATCTTATGTTATTCTTAAAATACTTTTACCTGCCTCTTCCTGCCTGCCTGCCTCCCTATCCTTGAGGTTCTCAGGTGTGGTCACTGTCACAGGCATGGCAAAGAGAAAAGGATCATGCCTGCTCCAGAAGGCAACTCTCAGACGTTTTGATGGAGATAGCCACAGGAAATCAAACTGGCTTGAGCAATAGTTTTCTGAATCTATGTTCCAGGTTTACTAGTTATATAGTACATTTTTTTCTTATACAAAATTATATTAAATTCTTTGGAATTGTGTTGACTTCTAACACCAGTTAGTTAAGCACACTGAGGGAAAAATCTATCTAGACTTAGCTTAACTTCCCTTTAACTGGAAGATATAACTCAAATTGGCTTCCAAAATTTTTAAATCAGGACTGAGGTATAATCCCGAACTTAATGAAGTCAATAACAAAGTGTCTCTTGCCTTCCAGGTGAAGCCTGGATTTCACACACAGTTGCAGTTTTGAACTGAATGAGTAAATTAAACCTTAAATCTGCTTTTATTTTCTGTTTGTTTCTTTGGTACTTTTTCCTCCTGGCTTTGTATTTTTATGTCATTGAGGGATGACTTTGGGAACTTCTTCTCTCATGTGTTTAAAGAAACTCTTTCAGGATTTGCACACATATGATAGCAATATCAGTTTATATATCATCCTTCCCTAGACATAGAAAGAAACAAGGAATTGGTTCTGTATTGGAATTCAGTCAAATCTTGTCTAGATAACAAGTCTCCCAGTTCCACCTACTCCCCTGTCTCCTGGCAGAGATGACAAAAATGCTGAGATCCAAACACACAGAAAAATATTAGCAGATCTAGAGGGATCTCAGGGGGAAAAGGAATCCTAACATGTTTAGTCTAGGATTGATATCTTGTTATATTTGAAAAGAGATCAGAAAATACAGGAACGAAAATACAAAACCAAAGGACTGTACACATATTGTAAAAAAATGGAAAAGATTCAGCAATAGAACTGAGAAAATAGCACTTTTTCCCTTATATAGTCTTACATTGAATCAAATATGACATGAAGTTAACCTGTGACACATGTTGAATGCCTGAGATAATAAAAAAATAATTTGTTACTGTGATACCTTCATGACTGACAAACAATTTGAACTTTTTTTTTCCTGCTAGAATATTTTTAAATTGTACCCCTCATAAAGCCTGCGTCTTGCCAAGAGACTTCTATGAGCTCCAGTGTTGTCAATTTGCTTGTTTGGGTTTTATTTTCCTTTTTTTTCCCCCAATGTATTCTTAATGTAGAGATTTTCTTGTATATTGTACTTAAAATTATTTCCACCTTTATACAAGAATTCAGTATAAAGTTGGAGAAGGAATTAATGAAATATTTTAAATATTTCTGAAGAAGCTACTTTTATGCATTTTCTTTGGGTTTTTTTTCAATAAATATTCAGAAAACTGGAATAGACTACACCAGAAGAAAGGAAAGGCAGTTAATTTGTTTATTTTCCAATTGGTTCCTCAGCTTTGTTATGCATTAAGGAAATTCCATGGTAATTACTAATACAGCATCTTTCTGTATGATTACACATTGTCTGCGTCTGGGCAAATACACATAACATATTCTGAATATTGTGAGAGCCGCCTGTTCTTATGACTCATCTGAATATGGCAGTCTGAATTCCCATAAAGTTCTTCACTGATCCGTGCTTAGCCCATGCACATCACAGGAAGTCACAACAACATCGATGTTGCTGCATCTTCATGCCAGAATGCTCTGTTGATCTTTCCTTGTTTACTGCTGAATTCCTCTTCAAAGAGTAGGCTTGAGTATATAAACAATGAAGACCTTAATATATAATTAATGTGTTGTCTAATTAAATACTAACCAAGTATGTTGTAACATTTCAATTAAGAGTATAGAAAATAATTAATTATCATCTTAAATATTTAACGTGAGCATACCAATTAACAAAATGTCACTTCTATAATTTAAAAATTGTACTTGGCCCAATTTCAAATTAACTATAAATTTTTACTGGGGTGTTTTTTGGTTTGATCCTCCCCCCCAAGGCAAGAAGGGCTTTTATCTTTCAGCACAGGGATCTGGTAAGTTTATCAGAAGTACAATCTTTTGAGTCTAACTAATTTCATACACATATAATCCAGTATAATATAAACCAATATAATAATTTTACCTTAAAAAAAAAAAAAAAACAACACAACTTTTTTTTGCTTGGTTGGTTGTTTTGGTTTTTTTGTCACAGGACTGATTTGGACGTGAATAGTGTAAAATCCCCCTGTTAACTACTATTTCAAGGATATTTACTTTTTGTATTAAATGATATGTTTTAGGTATATGATCAATGCATTTCATTTCCTCTGGCTAGCAAGAGGTAAATGGTATTAAAGTTCCTGGAACTAAGCTATCAATACCAGCTGGATCTTAGCCTTTGAAGGAATGTTTTGAGTCTCAGCTCTAAACATTGGACAGCACTGGAGACAACTAAGATCCACAAGAATTTAGCAGGAGTGGGCTGGAAGACACATTACAATATTTTGATTTCTTCAAGAGGTGTTACTTGAAATTCATTGCTGGCTTCTTTCCTCTTCTTTAGTGTTAACAATGAGGTATTCCAATGCCCAAGAAGGAGTAATAACAGCAGTTCGAGTCACACTCTGCATAAAGACGTACGTGGCAATGTAAGATGGATGGCAGTGTTTGCAGTCACCATCTGTCTCTATGAAAATAAGTCTGGCATTTTCCACTCCTTGCATTCAGAGATAATAAACATTTCCTGCAATGCAGTAAAGTTTAGAAATAGATTCTCTGGATCATTGTGCTGATAGTGTTGTTTCAAAAATAGAGGCTAATTTTACATTTTAGGGATCACCACAACACTAGAAAAAGGAGAGAAAACATCAAAATCGGTGTCTAAAATGAGAACAGAATGCCATATTTAGGCACTCCAGAGGAAGTCAGCGTCACTATGACACATCACATTTCCTTATATTTAGAGAAAGTCAATGGAAGTCCAAGTTTTGAGAGAACTGGAATGTCTAAAAAACGTTTTGAAAAATTTGAAGCTTCTGAGCCAGATTCCTCCAGAAGAGTTTAGCCTGATGCTTTTAACCCTGAATGGAAAGAATGCAACAAAAAAAATAAAAAATTGTTGGGTACTTCTTTTGTGAACCTCTGAAAATTCAGAGTTTGAAGAGTTGTGCTATCATCCATTTCTGAAATGGAACTCTGAAACGCAATGCAAAGGACTTCTTGAAAGCAAAACTTAGGTTAGGCCTTCATTTATCCTGTAAAACAGTTTATGACTTGCTTATTTCTGTAAATACAATGCAGACAGATTGTTTATCTGAGGAGTGTCATGCATTATTTCAAGGCATAAAGTCTAACAGTATTAATTATAAATGTCACCTTAAATTAATAATAGGCCTAACAATAATGGTAAACAAACCAAGTATTTAATATACTTTTGTATTTCATGGAGCATAATGCGTCAGTGCATAGGTTACTGCCTTTCATAGTTATTTAACTTTGGCCAAGGTTATATACATTATAACTGTTATGAAACTAATATAATTATATCATAGTTTTAGCGCAGCAACAGTACATATGTTTAGAGAATAATTTAAATGACAGTTTGTTTGCACATTATGAATACTCCAGCCCTCATTTTATGTCATTGTAATTTACTATAGAAAAATCTTCATGTATAGGTATTCAAATGCATATGGGATTTCTCTTCATATCATATAGCTCTTATTTTCCAGTGCTTAATACTGAACAGTGTAGCACAAAATATAACCCATTATGTTTGATTTCCTGTACAAGGTTCCCTTTAACTTTTCACTGCATGACTGGTTGAAATGTGCAAATTATACCCTTCAGCAGAGTATTCTGAGGGAATAATATTTGCCTTAGGAGCAGTGTGGTCACATTGTATTTCCACGGCAGAATGCAACACTGAACTACCTGTCCCGACAGAGTTCATTCATCACCTGGAGCTATGCTGTGGTAGAGGTCAGAGCAGTAGAAGCTCCCTGTTTTACAAAGTGATGGCAGAGTTGTCCAACTACACTTAAACAAAGTGCTGAAATTCTATTCTGAGGGTTTAAGTTCTTTATCTTCAGGGAAAATTAATATGTTTAACATCTAAGGATAGGAATTCATATTCATCTAGTTACTGGAAGACATAAACCAAGGTCTGATTAATCAACTTGAAAAGTTCCATACAGAAAAATTGTTCTTTAGCTGTCCACTGCTTGATTTTTGTGTCTTCCTGTCAAGTATCTCTTGTAAGCTCCTGTCAGAGACCAGTTATTGAGTCAAGTAGATGGATCAGCGGCCCTTCACACTGTAATGTTTGTAATAATTTAAGGGTATGGTTCGTTTCATACAATGTTAATGATTGGAGTTAGGTGTCAAACTTAAGCTAATCATCTAGGCTCCTTCTCTGGGCCCTGAAGCTAAGACCCTCTGAAAGTAAATTACAAACTCCCAAAAGGCAATTCATCACCACTGCCTTTGTTCTGGGATAGACAGAAACACCCTCTGGAAGAACGTGTCTCTTCATTGTCTGCACAGAAAGCTAAGACAAGACATTTCATTTTTGATAGCCAAATTTACATAAAAGCAATCTCAAACTTAATCAATTACTAAATATAAATCTATCACTTGAAGAAGTGCTTCACAATAATGAATACAACAAGTTTTCATAAGGACGTTGGGTACAAACAAGACTCAGCAGGTCTGAGATCCTTCTCAGTTCTCACATACATGAAATCTATGTTGCATGCAAGTCAGCAATATTTCTTGTCTGGATTTTTAAATTACATTGGGTATCTGCAATGCAGACAGTTACATTGTAAGATTTTTAAAACGTAGATTTAGTCATACTAAAAACGCAGTGAGAACACACTTAGGTCTTCAGACTCATAAATATCCTTACATAGCAATTCTTAGATGAACAAAAATATTAGGAAAAGGAGCATCTATACTATTGATGAAGTATTTTACTTTAAACTGGTCTGAAAGAGTACTAATCTGTCCTTGTATGGGTCCATGGGACTTTGGATTCCCTACAATAATTAGAACAGTAAACATCTGGAAGCCATTTATTAGGAGGATTTGAGTACTTTATCAATTCATTCAGCATTCTGTGTAAAGTTACTAATAAATCTCTTTAGTGTTCTTAGGGATCTCAATTTCATTCAATTGTTCTTATGGATCTAGCTTGCAGTTCAAGTGCAGTACATTTGTTTATATGGCACCAATTTATGTTCAAATTTGTCTCTAGACAACAAAACCATTTGCCACTTTTTGGTTGATCTTTTCCTTTGCCTTTTTTTTTACTTCATGTGTGGACTTTGTTGGATTTTAGAGGTGTCCTTGTGCTGCTGCTTTTTTAAACTGAGCAGTTCCCACAGAGACTCTAGTCTTTACACCAAAAACATTCTTAATAAACATTTAACATAATCTTTTAAAGGATACCATAGAGATATCTCTCTTCTTAGCCACTTTTTTTTTTTTTTCACAAAAATTGGAAAAGAACATGAAGGTAGGAGGTTAATTTCCAAGTAGCATTATTTTTCTTTAACACCACTGTCAGAAGTAATTACGAATATATTTAATTCTTAAGCGTTTAGCACTTTCAACTGTTAGTCACTCTCAAAGTTTAAGCTCACAGAAGGAAAAAATCAATGAATAACATTTTACAGGCTCCCTAAAACTTGTCATATACACATTTTATGCTGTCAGGAAGGTCCTCTAAAATATTTAAATTCAGAATTTTCCTTCATAGGAGATGGAACACTCTTGAAGAAAAAAAAAAAAGAAATAACTTGTTTTTTCCTTTTCTATGTGCTGAGGACATGAAGGATTTAAGGACCTGTTTCAAAATTGTTATAGATGATCTATTTTATTTGTGTACTGCATTTCATATACATAGTTCACACTCTGCAAATTCTTTTGTGTATGAACAATCTACTTCTCTGATCTTACCACTCATGCTGGAATTTATTTAATGTTACCGCAACTGTGTTATCCGTCATATGGAAAAGAACTGGAGAAAAGACAGTGTAGGCAGAGAGAACAGATGAGGTTCTTTTGTCTCCTTCAGCCTCTGAATCTAGTTTCTAGTCTTCTCTCACTACAAAAATATTAAGTTCTCAGAATAAGCTAGTTTTCGTCTCATTTTGTTACATGAATTGTGGTCCACTTAGCACACTAACCACTAAGAAACTAATATTGTAAGTCACTTACTTTTGTGTCTACAAAACTAATTGCTTCTACCCCTACATGCCCGCACCTCCTGCATTAGCATACAGCCACTCTCCCACCCATTCCAGTGAATATTCCAGATAACTTCACAGTTCCATCAAACAGAGGTTTTTAATACACTGTAATTTTAAAGCATAATCTAGTGTCCAATTTTTTTTTAATTCCAAGTTACTTAAAAATAAAACTTTATCCACTCTGGTGAAGTAACCTGGGTGTCATAAATTGAAAAGCTTGACGTTCTGCAGAATATTAAGTACCTCATTATTCAGCAATGTATGCGTTACCTTTGCAAAACACATCCAGCATCTTGAAGTCTTGTATGTTCCTATGGAGAATCTGCAACAGACTGTCACTAAAATGATAAGACAGTTTAGTAATAGTAACAAAGCCTTCTAAAGTAATCTTTAAAAAAAAAATAAGAAATCAGAAAATATTTCAGGAATTTTAATTTTTTTTTACTCCACTTTAGAATTAGTATACTTAAATGATATGACTATTTATTGCTGTACATACTGTGTACTGTGTATGTTGTACATACACTAACAATTTGTGTATATTATGTGAGAACATACACTAACAAATAATGAAAGTGAAAAGAGTGTATCATTTGTCTTTACAACTGTCAGACCAAATACTGGCATAACCATTTTCTCAGGCAACAACAATAAAAACAAAGCAGTTAAAAAAAAAATTGATGCAGCATAACCCACATCAGTGGTTGTGACTTATTGCCACAAGAGGGAGTGAATCCCAAAGACAATGATCCTGCAATCCTCCTTCAAGCCCAACTTCCAGGAAATCAGCTGGAGGGACAGAGAACCAAAGTATTCAAGCCATTCATAACAGCATGTGTTAGATAAGTGACATCTGAGATAGTCTGGTCAATGCCATTGAGGGGTTTTATATGATCATCAACACCTACAATTGCATTAGAAATTAATTTAGATGATAACTTCCTTGTTACGGGCTTCCTCTGCTTAAAGGGCTCTGAGAAGTTATTACAACAAGGTCTGAAAATGATTCTCTACAGTGAATTATTCAACCACTAAAACCAAAAAATAAGTGGTCTGTCAGATTTGTAAAAGACCCTCTACAGTGAAGAGCAGACTGCAGCTATCCAATTATCTG
Source organism: Psophia crepitans (assembly GCA_013399095.1). Lineage (NCBI taxonomy): Eukaryota > Metazoa > Chordata > Aves > Gruiformes > Psophiidae > Psophia > Psophia crepitans. The sequence goes on from VWZZ01000406.1 coordinate 127,561, forward strand.
CTCCCTTGGTTGCCTAACTGATCTAGGAAATCAAATTAAACACCAATCTGCAGGCTTAATATTAATATTTCAATACTAAAGGATGTGAACCAAATCTACTGAAACAATGGGCAATACCTAAGTCCTGTTGTGGTCTGCAAATGGAAGATGGGAAGTCTTGAGTGGTTAAAATCTAGAATTAGTTATTGTATTCTACAACTGAGCATTATTAATCTGTATTCACACTGTCTCGACTAAAATCACAACTGTATTCACTCTATTCCATCTGCAGCAATAAGCAAGCAATGGAGCATACTAGAGAGGATAGTTAACAGTCCCTTTTATTTTTGAGCAAGCTGTTTGGAATTTCCTTTTCTTGTTGCTCTTGGTTTTGCTTTTGGTTTTGTTATTTTCTTACCTTAAATTAGTCAGCCATCTGCAGGGACAGATACTGTAGTAATAAAGAAGCTGAGAACAATATTTGCTCTCTCATCACTATACCTCTTCCTTTCTCTTTTCTTCCCTGGTTGTACCCATTCTCCCTCAATGTGTCTGTTGCACCAAGGATGTCTACTAAGTATTTTCAGCAGCAACCAGAGTCAAAGTGAAATATTTCAGAATTCTCTGTTATTCCAGCTTTCCAGGAACATGACAGAACAACACTTTCCCCTTGAAAACATTTTCACTTGAAAGGGAATGGGAAAGGAGGAAAAAAAGGAAGAGAACTGATTTAAGAGAACATATGATTAAGCATCTCTCCATTTATGCATACCGTAATTCAGCCACTTGCTCTGTCATTTGTCAATGTTTCTCTACTAGTCAGGGAGAACGTCCCTTCCATCTCTTTCTTACTCCCTCTTCTTGTCAGTGTCATAGAATCACAGAATCATAGAATATCCCGAGTTGGAAGGGACCGATAAGGATCATCAGGTCCAACTCCTGGCTCCATACAGGACCAGCCCAATCAGAGCAGATGACTGAGAGCATTGTCCAGACACTTCTTGAACTCAGTGACGCTCGGTGCGGTGACCACTTCCCTGGACAGCCTGTTCCAGTGCCTGACCACCCTCTTGGTAAAGAACCTTTTCCTGATCTACTATTGCTACCTCCTCTGTTACTGCTTCATGTCATTCTCTTGGGTTCTATTGCTGGTCACCAGAGGGAGGAGATCAGCACCTGCCCCTTTGCTCCCCCCTCTCCTGAGGAAGCTGTAGGCCACAATGAGGTCTCCTGTCAGTCCCCTCTTCTCCAGGCTGAACAAACCAAGGGATTTCAGCTTCTCCTCATATGTCTTGCCCTCTAGACCCTTCATCATCTTGGTTGCCCTCCTTTGCATATTCTCAGTTTTATGTCCTTTTTGTACTGTAGTGCCCAAAACCTCACACAGTACTCAAGGTGAGGCCGCACCAGCGCAGTGCAGAGTGGGACAATCACGTCCCTAGAGCAGCTGGCAATGCCATGCTGGATGCAATTCAGGACACGGTTGGCCTTCCTGGCAGCCTGGGCACATTGTTGATTCATGCTCAACTTGCTGTCAACCAAGAACTCCAAGTCCCTTTCAGCATGGCTGGTCTCCAGTGTCTCATCACCCAGTCTGTACATATAGCCAGGGTTGCCCCTTCCCAGGTGCAGAATCTGGCACTTGCTCTTGCTAAACGTCCTGCGGTTGGTGATTGCCCAGTTCTCTAATTTCTCCAGATGTCTCTAAAAGGCCTCTCCACCCTCAATGGAATCAAGAGCTCTTTCCAATTTAGTGTCGTCTGCAAACTTGCTTAGAACAACTTCTAGTCCCACATCCAAGTTATTTATGAAAATGTTAAAAAGAACTGGCCCTATAATGGAGCCTGGGGAACCCTACTAGTCACTGGGTGCCGCCCAGATGTAACCCCTTTTACTATAACTCTTGGGCCTGACCAGTCTGCCAATTGCTCACCCATCGCATTGTTTTTGTCAAACTGTATGCTGGACATTTTGTCCAGAAGGATACTGTGAGAGCCAGTATCGAAAGCGTTACTGAAATCCAAAAAAATAACATCGACTGGCTTCCCCTGGTCAACCAGATGGGTGACCTTGTCATAAAAGGAAATTAAGTTTGTTAAGCAGGACCTTCCTCTCATGAACCCATGTTGGCTGTGACCATTGTCCTTCAGGTGTTTTTCCATAAATCCCAGAATCATTTTCTCCATAATTTTACCAGGCATCGAAGTGAGACTGACAGACCTGTAATTACCAGGGTCGTCTTTCTTACCCTTCTTGAAAATCTGAATGACGTTTTCCAGCTTCCAGTTAACAGGGACCTCTCCAGATTCCCAAGACTGTTGAAAAATAATTGAGAGAGTTCTCGCAATTACATCAGACAGCTCTCTGAGCACCCTGGGATGAATCCCATCAGACCCCACGGACTTATATGCACCCAGGTGAAGCAGCAAATCCAACACAAGTTCAGGGTCAGCTGGGAGTTTACTGCAGTCACAGTCCTCCTGCTCGGGGCATCTGGTGTCCCAGAGCTCATCATCAGTGTTGAAGACAGAGGCGAAGAAGGCATTAAATGTCTCTGCTTTGTCTTTGTCCCTGTTTGTAAAGTGACCATTCTCATCAAGTAAGGAGCCAATATTCTCTCTGGTCCTCCTATTAACGTATTTTAAAAAAGCTCTTTTTGTTGTCCTCCACAGTGCTATCCAGCTTCAACTTTAACTGAGCTTTAGCTGCACAAATTTTCTCCCTACAAAGGGACTCTCCGTAGTGCTCCCATGTTGCTGGACCCTGCTTCCAATGGCCATGCACTTTCTTTTTCCACCTAAGCTCAAGAAGCAGATCCCTGTTCAGTCAAGCCAGCTTTCTGCTCCACCTGCTTTACTTCCAACATTTTGGAATTACCTGTTCCTGTGCTCTTAGGAGGTGGCCCTTAAAAAGTGACCAGCACTGATGGACCCTGATGCCTTCAAAAACAGTTTTCCAGGGGACCTTACTAACTAGTTCCCTGAGCAGCCTGAAATGTGTTCTTTCTATATCCAGGGTTGAAATTTTAATGGCAGTTTTCCTCTTATCACCAAAGATTTTTAATTCTTCTTGTTCATGGTTACTATGGCCAAGATGGCTATCAATCACCACTTCCCCCATGAGACCACAGGTAACAGATATAGAAGGGCACCCTTAATACCTATACCAGGAAAGTGTCATCAAGGTGTTTCAGGGAACTCCTGGACCTGCTGGTATCAGCTGTATGGTGTTCCCAGTTGACATCTGGCAAGGCGAAGTCCCCCATAAGGACAAGGGCAGTTGATCTAGAGGTGACTCTTCGTTTCTGAAAGAATAATTCATCAGTGGTGTTGCCCTGGCTGGGTGGTCTATAGTAGACTGCCACAAGGCCATCCCCACTATTCGCTTGTCCCTTACTTCTTACCCACAGGGTCTCAACTGTGTCGTTCAGCCACTCTGTTACACAGAGTGCCACCCCCCCACCTCTCCTGCCCTGCCTATGTCTTCTGAAGAGCCTGTAACCATCCATCACAGCACACCAGTCACAGGACCCTTCCTACCAGGTTTCATTTATGCAGTGGTGTCGTACCTCTGGGACTCAGCCAAGGTGTCTAACTCTTCTTGATTGTTTCTCATGCTGCGTACATTGGTGTAGAAGCATTTCAGATGTGCTTCAAGGTACCCAGCATCTCATGGAGCAGACTGAAGGATCTCACTAGTACACAGCCCCTCTGATTGTGGCCTGCCTTCCCATAGTTCATCACCGACAACATAGTTACACTTCAGTAGAGCTATTGGTCTAACCCCCACCTCTGACATGGTGCCCCAGGCGAGCCTGGTTCATTCCCTTCCCACTTCAGATCTAATTTAAATCCCTCTCAAGAAGCCCTGCCAATTCATGGGCTACAATCCTTTTCCCCCTTTGAGACAGGTGAACCCCATCTGTCACCAGCATTCCTGGTATTGAATAAACCATCCCATGATCAAAATATCCAAACTTCCACCAATGGCATCAGCCTCTGAGCCACGTGCTGATCAGGTGGGTTTTTCTGCTCCTTTTAGTGATTTTTCTTGCTGCTGAAGGGGTCAAGGAAAATACAACCTGTGCTCTTGCACCTTTAACTAATCGCCCCAATGCTCTAAAGTCCCTTTTGATAGCCCGTGGGCTTCTCTCCACAACGTCATTGCTGCCAACCAGAAATACCACAGGAGGGTAATAGTCAGAAGGCCGTACCAGGTCAGGGAGCTGCCTAGGAACATCCCTGACCCAGGCCCCAGGGAGGCAGCAGACTTCCCTGTTAGTAGAGTCAGATCGGCATATTGGCCCCTCTGTTCCCCTCAGAAAGGAGTCACCTATGGCAATGACCCTTCTTTTACTCTTGGCAGAGGCAGTCTTGAGGTGTGGAGACAACTGACTTGCTCTAGACAATCCCCTGGATAAGCCATCACCCATGTCCTCATTTTTCTGTTCCTCAAGTTCCAGAGCCTCAAACCTGTTGTGTAAGGGCACCTGGGAGGGCAATGTAGTCTGGGAGGAAATTTTCCTGCCACTTCCAGCAGGGACCTGTTTCCATTCCTCCCTGTCTCTTAGGTCCCCTCCTTCTGCCTGATGATGAGAGGGTATGGGATTCTCCGCTACTTGTGAAGCTACTTGCAGATCATTCCCCTGGTGCCTTTCTTGTAGGGATGGCAGAGCTCCGCCAGCCTATCTCCCTTTCACACTCCTTGATACTCAGTATTTTCACCTCCTCTTTTAGCTCTGTCATCACGCTGAGTAGATCATTGACCTGATCACATTGCACACAGGTGGTATCTTTGCTACCCTCTGGTAGCAGTGACAGGCTCGGAGAGTATATGCCATTTACACATTGAGATTATTAGTTGGAAAAGAATTAGGATTTTCGTTCTTCCAATTATTCGGGATCCCTCTTTTTTAAAGAGAGGTGCCTGGAGAAAGTCTTCAATTATGCTCTCACTATGCAGTATTCAGCTGCTGCTACATCATTGCTTATGCCAAGACTAGACTTAAGTCATCACCATTTCAGCTAACTACAATCTTTAAGATGTGTGAGTGACAGTCAACACATGCTATGGAAAGGATGATGTTTCTAGATTCAGCTAGACAGAAGGTATTGGTCTACCACATTCTTAGCCTTTTAGGTATCTGTGTGGAGAGTCTGGCAGTGACCAAGATGATAGCAGATTGTTGCCCAGAAGCTCTCCTATACCCGTTTGAGCTAGATGTACCTGGACAACTGGTGTCATACTTAGGCTAGAAAACAGCTTCAATTTTAGATACCTAAATTTATGTGGTTATATGTATATTCTGGACACAGATGTCCATGTATAGGTTGCTTCTGCTATTAAAATAACAGAGGATTTGAGACATTTACAAAAGTCTGGTATGTATAAACTATGAGACCCTCATGCCTTTCTGCAATTGTATAGATGCCAAGCATACTCTAGGCTTCACTGTCTAAACGTCATGAGATTCTAGTATATAGTTCACAATCAGCATCTATCTAAAAGCATCCTAATCTAGGTTATGTTCGTTTCAAACTGAACTTCAGACTTGATATCTGACAGAAAATTGGGATCGTTAGACATGAACTATGCTGCATCTACTATAAGAGAAGCATACTTGGCTTCTCATGGGATGTATTCTCTGCTGAACATCTGAAAAATGCCCTGAAACACAAATCATATAGGTCAAATGGTAATATCTAGCAAATCCTTTATATACTTATATTTATAACTTTTCTTAACATATCCATTTTCAGCATTGTCCCATTTTCTGCCATCTGTGATGACAAAACTTGGTCTAGGTCTTATAAACTTTTGAACTACAAACAGAAGATTTAGCTAATATTGGATACTGGCAGCACAATTCTGTGTCTTTGGACTCCTTTGTCTTAAAATCAAAAGTAATATGTACTAGACATATTCAGTAAGTACTTAGTATGCTTCTGATTTAATTCATTTCCATCATTAAATTGTGCAAGGTGATTGCTTAAGGTTTTATATGGTGCTAAAATGGCATTGGCATTTGGTCCCACTAATAAATAAGAATTCATTATTTTTTTTCAAACCCCATACCATCTTGCTTCTATGAGATCTGCTACCAAATACACGTAACTGAAGCTTAACCATCTGAACTTTTCATTCAGAAATTACTAAGTTCAGTTCTACAGCTTGTTAGTCACACAGATTAATGACAGCTCTTGTTGAGATCATTTGCAACTAAAACATAAATTTTAATCAAAATAATAAAAACCTTTGCACAAGACCTGGTGTTTGTTGGCAGAAAATGCCTATCTGTTGACAAATTCATTGCTTTGGATTTTTTAATTGTAAAAATATCTTACTGGTTTCAAATAAAAGATAATATTTGTTTCCTGTTTGAATATGTTTTTTTCCAAGATGTAAACTAATTAAACTGAGAGGATTTTTAAATGTAAGGCTTAATTAAAAAAAAAAAAAAAGGAAAGAGAAAGGAAAAGGTTTCCAACATATTGAAAGACCAAATGGCATTAATTCATGTGGACAGTTGTCGAACATTTATTTTTTAAAAGATTGGGATGTTTGGCCTCATTTAGGATTAAAAAAAAAAACAATTTCCAAAGTGGGAAAGACAATAATGGCATTTATGAAAAAGTTTTCCTGGGGCATAATACTAACACAATGACTGTCATTGCTGAGAAGGAGGTAGAGGAGAGGTAGAAATGGATGAGAACTCCCCACGGATCCCACTGCTCAGTTATCCTAGCAACTGTGGTGTCTTAAATATATAGGTCAATTTACTGGGATGCTGATCTCCATCAAAACATTCCCTGAGAAGTAAGACAAACAAATAAATATGACCTAGGCTATTTACAGAAATAACCTTTCACAAGCTCTTTGAAGGTAGATTTGTGTTCTGTTCTGAATAGTTGTTTACAGGAAGAAGGTGCTTTTAATTGTCACATTAAAATACAGTTCCTTTGATTTTAACTTTGAGTTTCTAATGTTTAAAATAATCATGCCTACAGGTCAGCCACCTACACTAGGTTTTGTTTTGATTTGGTTTGGTTTGGGTTTTTTAATGAAATGCTCATTTTGCTGTGGTGTTTATGTAGAAATTAATGTACTAAGTATTGTATGAGTGAAATATCCAATGCCAACAAGACATAGGCATTACTCAGTTCATTTATCACTTTAACTGTGCATACCTATAGAATATAAGGAGTTCACATATTTAATCACAGTTCCATTCCTCTGTTGCTTATCTGTTCTGAACTGTTGTCCCTAATAGCCAGGTTTATCTGCAATAAGACCATGGATTGTACATCTCTAGGAAGGGAAAATATTTTTGTGTGTGATTTCATAATATATTGCAGAAATGTAACAGAACGGGAGAAATAATTTTACTGTGGATAAATCTGCTTTTCCTCTGCCCCAAATGATATTCTTTCAAAAGATACAGGTTTTTCCTATGATATTAAGAAAAAAAAATCCCATCCTTTTCTGCTGCTGTTATGATTATATTCTTCTGAATTTTTAACTTGATGTCAGGATAGTTGGCTATCAAACCTATTAAGACAGAACGTCCAGAGTAATAGACTACATCTTTTCTTCCTTTTCCCATCTATTTGGTTACTACAAATTACTGCTACTTCACATCACCTCCTCTATTTGAGGTTATTTTAAGTTCTGATTGACAGATCATTCTGGAACAGTCTCCCCTGATTTTTACTGTGTGTCTTCTCATACCTTGTGACCAATAAACTGTTAACAAAATGATATATGTTTGAATTTCCATCATTATACTATTTATTGACAGTGGGAAGCTGTCTGCGATAAACCCCCACAAGTAGCTCATATGCACAGAACTTCTGTCAAAGAATAGTGCAGTGCCTACAGCATCACAGTACTAAAGTGTGCCCTACAGTTAGCCGACTTGTTTATTTTTGCTGTTTTTCTTGGCCTGTATTATGCATCGACACACAGAGTTAGAACAATATTGTGGTATATTTACTCCTGCAACATAATATACAAAGATGAAAGATACATCATTATTTCTTAAATATCTAAATTATGGTGATTCTATTTTTTCCCCCAAATGACAGCTTTTGTATATGATCCATAATTACATTCAGATGCAAGTCTATGAAAATAATTTCATATATTTTAAAACTGTCTTCATAATGCGATGTATCTAACAATAAAGATAAAAATATCTAATGCTACAAATTAGGATTTAAAAACAAAATCAAGATCCTTCTATACAATTGCTTTAATCAGGCATAGATTTAGTAACTTTCACCACAATTACCCTGTGTTTAGCCTAATGCTATAGCAAAAATGACCTTGCTTCATGCTAAGTAGACCACCAAGGTGTCTGCTCCCTTTCTTAATCAGAGATTGAGTAATCATCAAAAGTGGCTTAAACAAAGATTGTAGTACAGAGTTGAGAGTTCTTCATGTGGAATGTTGTGCTGCTATTTTAATTGTACAGCACAAACCAGGATAATTGTTTCTGACACTATTTTAATTTGAAAATTTCAAATTTCATTTGAATTTTTCATTTGAAAACCAACAAAACCCTCTGGATAATTTATAGTTTATGTGAATTTCTAGAATATTCAATTTTGTTATAAGAAAAAATATATCTGTATACATTTAAAGATAGACTGAAAAAGATTTAAATAAATTTGGAACATTCATTTTTACTATTAATCACTTAGGACAGGAGAACATTTTCACATTCTACCAGATGACTTGGATAAGTATATGTCAAATTTAAAGTTAAATTAAAGTTATATGTAGTATCTGTTGAATTTAATGGAAAAGCTTCCTTCATTTCAGAGGGGATTTGACTGCATTCTTGATGACCATTTAGTACATCACACAGATCTTATTTAGACAGTCATATTAAGATCCATGAGAGAGATTTTTCAGAACTGAGCTTTGACATAATAAAAATGTATCATATTTTTACATTTGCATAAGCTGGCATATATACTGCATTTATATTTTATATTTATATGTACACAGGGTAAAATTCTTACATGTCATGAGATGATGTAGCAAAAATGTTATTATCATAAATTTGGGATAACCAAATTATTGATGAATCTGCATCACCCATGGATTCATACGTACAAGCATTTTCAGAACAGGAAGGATTTATGGTCACTTACTATGACCTTCCACTTAACTCAGGCCATAGATTTCACATGTGTCAAACAATAGTTATCAACTCTTTGCTTAAGGTGGGAATGGAGAATTACATACATACCTGGATAAGATTATTTAATTTCATGATAAGAAAATCTACATTTTATGCATTAAAAAAAAAAGAAAAAAAAAAACAAATCAAACTAAAACAAAACCAAACCCCACAAACACTCCAGACCAACAAAATAAACCCAACCCCCTCCCCACCCAAATCCAACCAAAAGCCAAATCAAACCCTTTAATCAGTTTCCTTTCATCAGTTTCCCACCACAGGATTTACAATAAAACTGGTAATCATAAAGAATAAGTGTGAAAGGGAACCTGCTCTCTCCAAAGACATGTGTTAAACATGCTGAATTACCTCATGGACTTATCTGTGATAAGTCAGGTCGGTAGTTTGTCTCACTGTAGTGTGGGGTTTTTTCAGATTTTGAATTGTACTTGTGTATGATTCTGGTGAGCTCTTTGCAACTTGTCAGGAACATATTTAAAATACAGCTTATCTCAAGTAGTTATCAATAAAACTTTCCTGACATTTGCAGAAGGATTTTTCTTTTTTTTATGTTGATGTTTTATTTTTATTTGCCATAGCTGAAAAAGCTATCTACTTCAGTATAAGTACCATTTTCCAGCTTTTGAAAGGAGAGAGAAATGTTTAAATAATACAGAAATATTTCTTCCTTTTAATAAGAATGATGAACATCAAAGGCCGAACCCTTTTAGAACACACATGCAGTAAGAAATACCTTACTCCACTGTGGAAGGAACTTTCAAATCATAATCAAACTTCTTTTATTCTTTTATTTTAGCCAGTGACAACCTATTGTACCTTTTACTTAAATGCAGTGTTCAAGCCCTAGACTTCAGGCAACTGCACATTTCTTTGTTGAGACTTCTAACATTCCACTCCACTGAGCAGCTGCAATCATCCATCACAAAAATAATAAAACAAAGACAGGGTAGGGCGCTAAAACACATGAGGCGATCAAAGGTACATGATATATGAAATTTACCACAAGGGACTTAAGCACACACTGTGTATGTCAACATCATACATATGTTCAGCATCATAATAGTTGTATTCAGATGCATATGTCATCTCCGAAATTTAGATTCTTTTCTAAACACAAAGTTGTATGTTTATCTCCTAATTGTCCTATTCCTATATTACGCAGAGTTTATAACAAAAGTATGACTAATCTTCTCCAGCTTTATACAAAGAAGCAGATTGTAAAGTCTGTGGGAGAAAGAATGGGGTTTTGATACAGAGAGAAGCTGGCGTGTCTGATATGAAGCACCTGAATCTGCCATTCAGCCTGCTGTGGGGGAACTTGAGCAGAGTGGATTTGGAGGACTGATAAGAAGTGGAAAATACTGAATTATTTTGATTTATTTGTCATTTTCAGGATGCAAATTATAACACTACCTTCCAGAAGCACACATAGGGCTTCATGTCACAAAGCACTCCTTGAATAAGCTTTCCAACTCAGCACTAATGATCCCAGTGAATTGCATGTCCTAAGTAAATTAATGCCTACAATTCATACTTGTTGGATTCTGATGTCCCATTATATATCATTCCTCAAAAAAAAAAAAGTGCTAATGTGTAACTCAGAAATGGGAGTGCTAACTTTTTAATCAGTTCCATTTCCTTCTCTCTTATAAAGTCTCAAATTTTTTTATTTAAAATAAAATATCATTTATGGACAGAGATACATGACATTTTTCAGGAAACTCATTTCATTCTGAGTCTTCTACTTTGGGTGTAGAACTCTATGGAAAAGAAGAAATAATATGGGAATATTAAGGTTTAATTCAGACAAAACACAAAAAGAAGATTATATGCCAGACTTATGAAATCAACATTGTTTATGGATATCCGATTTCTTCATATAGTTGACATTTTGTTTTTAAAATGTTAATTATTTAAAGAATATAAATTACAGGGAATTAGTAGCTTATATGTTAACTGGCTGATTGGTGTCTAAAGTATATTGTTAGTGATGGGATATCAGCAGGAGCTAGTAAGTTTTAGTAAGAGAATAATCATGCCTGCCGTTTATAGACCCATCAAGAGAACTGATAATGACATAAAAATATTGAATTGCTCAACACAGAAATTAGACAAAATTTAAAAGTGGAATTAAGAAATGTAATTAAGATTAAATACAGGAACAACTTTCTAGCAAAGCAATGACCAACCATGAACTAGGGATAATGACATCTGACTGTCTTTAAAAATAAAAATAATAAAAAAAAAAAAAACACAAAAAAAACCCACAACAAAAACAAAACCCTGAAACATAAACCAACCTGCTGTAATCCAGGTATCATTCTGGCCACCACAGTAGTCTTCTCAGGCTTTAGAAGCTGTGTGATACAAGTAAATCCCAGGTTCATGATTTATGAAGATAAAATATGTTCTTCAGTGCTCTCGATACACCACCGATGAAATTCTACATTTAAAAAAACTTATTGCCATCCAGCATTCTTCAAGAGTTATTTGCCTTCAAGCACTAGAAAATTTGGGAATAGGGATAAATTTTTGTCCATATCCAAATGACAGGAATCTTGTGGTTTCTTCTTTTTTTTTTTAAAGCATAGTACAAAAATCACCTTGTACATTCCTGAACTATTTTTCATCAGCCACTTTGTTGGCTAGTGCCAGTCTGTGACATTTACTACTTCAGGCACCTGAGGACTGAAATGCTTGGTTTAGCTCAAGTCACATGGCCACAAAGATGAGTATATGGGTGAAAGTTAATAACTTGTGACATGCCATAGATTAATATAGAAGATTTATTGAGTTCCTGTGACCTTAAATACCCTAAAGTACAAAACATAAACTTGTACCAGCTGGCTTGTGTAGTTGCCCATATGAGCAACTGACTTATGAGTTAAGTACTAATGTAGCTGGGACTCCATAGACTCACTAGATAAAATTCTTAGCCCACCTGAAACCACTGTCAAAGCCTCTACCGAAATCAATAGGCTCAGTTTATTACTTAAGTGAGAATCTCTCAGAGCTATCCGGTCAGGCACCAAGTACCTATAGTCCCAGATACAGCCTCTTCCTTAGAGGAGCACTCAGAGCACTTCAAGACCAAGTGTTTCACACAGCTTTCAATGAACATTCTCATTCACAAGAGAAGTTTGAGAGCTGTGTGAAAAAATTCCTTGTATAAGTTGAAACCAGTGGCGTTTATTTTTTTACCTCTAAAGAATGGAGACAGTAAAAATGAAAACAAATTCCCTTATATCTTTCCATGACTTACCTGTGTTCAAAAGTGGGTTTTGACAGTAAACACTGCCTTTCATTAGCAGTCTAAGTAGGAAGCAAAGATAGAGGATGATGGTCACAGCTCAAACTGCTCACCATATCATTCTGTCTCAACATTTCCTATGTAATTGTTAACAGTAACTCAACTATTACTGAAACTGCAACAGTGAAGGTTTAGGCTGGATATCAGGAAAAGGTTCTTCACCGGGAGGGTGACTGGGCAGTGGAACAGGCTCCCCAGGGAAGTGGTCACAGCACCAAGCTTGGCTGAGTTCAAGAAGCATCTGGACAATGCTCAGTCATCTGCTCTGAATGAGTTGGTCCTGTGTGGAGCCAGGGGTTAGACTCGATGGGCCTTATGGATCCCTTCCAGCTCGGGATATTCTGTGATTCTATGATTCTATTATCAGTATGAATAGCTTCATTCCTTCAAAATGGGCCAACCTTTAATAAGTAGGAGAGTGTTTTAAATTTAAAAGAAACTTAGAATCAAGAAGCTTCTGTATCACTCTGTTGCCCCCCGCCACACAACATACACGCACAGTCTTTTTTTCCCCTCAGTACAACAATTGCTGAGACTCCTGTGTCTCTCCTCTGGATAATCTCTGTTTACTTTCATGTTGTGGTTTTACTCCAGCCATTGGCTGGGCACCACATAAACGCTCGCTCAGTCCCCCTCATCAGGAAGGGGGAGTGAAATGGAAGAGCAAAAGTGAGAAAACTCGTGGGTTCAGGTACAAGAGTTTAATCAGTGAAGCAAAAGCCGCGTGCACAAGCAAAGCAAGACAAGGAATTAATTCACCGCTCCCCACGGCAGGCAGGGGTTCAGCCATCCCCAGGACAGCAGGGCTCCATCACGCGTAATGGTGACTTGGGAAGACAAACGCCATCACTCCGAACGCCACTACCCCCCCTTTTTCTTCCCCCCAAGGCCCTTATAAACTGAGCATGACGTCATATGGTATGGAATATCCCTTTGGTCAGTTTGGGTCAGGTGTTCTGTATGTCCCCTCCCAACTCCCCGTGCACGCCCAGCCATCCCACCGGTGGGGAGGTGCAAGAAGCCGAAAAGTCCTTGGCTCTGTGTAAACATCGCCCAACAACAGCAAAAACATCTCCACTATCAGCGCTGCTTCCAGCATAAATCCAAAACACAGCCCCGTACTGACTTTCTTGAAGACAATTAACTCTCTCTCAGCTGAAACCAGGACATTTCACTATGGACAAGCATCTGACAAGCAACAGCTTCTGGAAACATATAAAGAAAGAACCAATTGGAGATGGGAACAATGTTCAGGCCAGATCCACAGCCAAGGCCAAGTTACACCAATTAACACTGCTCAAGAATCTCACTTCCAGTGTATGCTTATATTAAAGCATTCAGCACAACAAAGGGAGATATTTGGAGGAGAACTTTTCAAAGCACAAGCCACCAGTGGAACACATGTTTTCTAATAGTTCCTAGATATGATTTATTTTAAGCAGTACCCATATGCAGCTCTGGGTTGCATGTAGCCCAACTCAGAATTTATAGTGAAGAGTTCTCATACCTGTTCTTTGTACTATATTACCTCATTATAATCTTATATCACTTCAACATGTAAATCCACAGTACCATACCCTTTCCAAATTCACCAAACTGCCTCAAAATAAAGTACAGACTAAAGAAAAGGAAAAACAAAATTTCTTAGCGAATCAGAAACGATAACAAACCAAAAATTGAAGGATCAGTTAGGAAGGGCACCATATTTAGCATCTGGAGATTTTTCACTAGGAATGTTGTACTGTAAGCTTCTTCCACTGATCCCAGGGAGCTGCAGCTCTTGACACAAGGCAAATGGAATCCAAGTAACTTACTTTCAATTAATAGAGTTACAGGAGGTCATTACCTTGAACTCCTCTGAGAAGTGAACCAGACTAAGGCTTGAATAAAGCTGCGCTTCTGACCCTCACATTCCAGTCTTTAAGCTGGAAAGGTAAATCATGTGGGTAACTAAGTTTTAAATAGTGCATAGAGTGGATTGCACATGTTCTCTTTCAGTTTTACAGGCAACAGAATTTGATGTAACTGAAAACACTGGAAGAGATATACAAGGAAAAAGTATGGAGAAAAGCCAAGAAAATGAACAGCTCAAAGTTCTTTTGAGACAGAAATGTTTAAAAAATGGGGACACATTATGACCTCAGTGAAAACTTAAAGTCGGTGCACTCACCTTGGGCTGATCCACATTTGCACTGAAGAGTGTGAAGGAGGTCAAAACCTGGAACCAAGGATCACTGCAGTAACCCCTCGCAGACACAGTCACAGACTGACTTCCTTCATTAGTGGGGGCACAACCTTGTCATCATGTGAAATCCATCATCTGTTCTGTAAGAACCTCATCTGAGTTCTTTGGCCTCTCTCCGTATCTTCACCAAGGAGTGGTTTCTACATAGGAAAAGCCAAAAAAGAAGAAAGGCAGCAATGCCACCTTGTTCAAGAGTACATATAGCCCACCACAGAGCAATGCCTCTTTTACCTAACTCAATTGCTCAATTCTCTTGAGCACATAGTTTAAGCTTTTCTAAAAATCGAGATGTTTCTTTATTTCTTTTTATTTATTGAGATCACAAATATACATTATCAAAATACATAGCACATTTGCCTTGTACATGCCTTTAATAGCATGATAATTGTATTTAGTGGATTTATATGTGTGTTTAGCTAACAAAAATCCAATTCTCAATGGTGACAAATGTGGGGAGAAATAAAAGCAACAAACAAACAAACCCCCAATTCTCAATGGTGACAAATGTGGGGAGAAATAAAAGCAACAAACAAACAAACCCCCAAACCATCTAATGTTAGCTCCTGAGAAACTTGGTAAATCTGAACCATCAGTTATCCATTTTAGTCACTTGCACAGAGCTAGGTAAAGGCTTCAGTTCTATTTATTTTGACATAGGATCCTTTTTTATTCTTTGCTTTTAAGATCGGTATGGAGTAGAACAGCATATTTCAATGGTATTTTGTCTTAATGAAGGTGTGTTTCAGTTCTCTTTTGACTGCCCCCTCCTTCCAAAACACCTACACACATATTCACACACTCCTCCTGAAAGAGGAAATCCTGCCTGAATACTCAACTCCTATTTCATCTCAACAAAGGATTGAGTGGGACTGAGAGTATTATTTCACAAGAGGAAGAAAAACCTGATTAACATTTTAAAGAAGTTATTATCCTTGTATTTGTTGCAAGTTTAGGCAAAAAATTGTGATCACCAATTGTGAGATTCAGGACATTGAGAGCATTTCTATGGAAATAGAATAGAATAGAATAGAAATGACAGAAAAGCAGCAAAGCTTGACTGAATTGTCTACACATAGCCATTTACTGTAATTGGAGGTACCTGTATGTGGACACCTAAATTTAGGTGGCTTGATCTTGAATGAGATTTTATCCTTGCAGATGTCTACAGGTTTGACATATGTTTATTGTAGACACTTAGGCAGTTGTCTGTGATGACCGCACACAGGCATCTAGTGTCATATGAGATTTCTCAGGATATCTGAGACAACTGCACAGAAGGGACAGATATGACACAAAACCTGTGGGAGACTAGAGACCTTCTGGAAAAGTAGCTGCAGACATCCCAAATGGCACTGGATGCCCGTGTGTGGGCAACTGAACCATCTCCAACTCAGCTGCTCCCCTGAGTCTCTCTGATGAAAAAGCTGGTGGCTGAGGATCAGTTTTATCTCAGTGTGCAAAGTATTTAATATCTGAGTCAGTAACTTAATCTTATTTAACCAATGCAATACTCCTTACAAGACTCCAAATCATAGTAGGCCTGTGAACTCAATGAATGGTGTCACCAGTCATAAAAATTATTAGGTTCTAGATTCAAATCCTAATGTTTATGGCATCTGCATGTGTCCAGTCCAAGGTTTTGCTTTGGTCACAGAGAGAGCAGTCTGAGTCAGACATAAATACCTCATCTGAACTGAGACTTTCCAAAGGGTAGGTGAACTTCAGGTTTGGATTCACATTTACTGTCTTTTTGATATCTTTTGTTCTGAAAATCTATGTAGGTGGGTGGAGGTGTTTGCACAGAGAGGCATGAACCAAAGGAGAAAAACACAGCAAACACCAGGCAGGTCTGCACTAGGTAATGTACCGATGACATAGCACCCGCTGGCAAGCTTTGAGCTGTTTGCTGCTGGGCGGGTGCAATAGCTTGCTCAAAGACAGCACAGAGGTCCTTGCACAACACTCCACCGTGTGAGGTAGACATACCTCTTGGAGGAAAATTTTGAGCAGATATAAATAGCTTTTGTGTACGCTGATGAATTTTGTATCCAAGGGATTTGGTGATCTAACATGTAAAGTTTTAAAACAAATAAAAGGTAGGACACACATTCCTTCTCTGCTTTTTGCTTTTTTTTTTTTTCTGCATTATGACGTGAAGATGAAGGGATATATCCTCAGACAATTCAGGAAGAGTTTATGAGCAGAAATGCTCATATTAATCTAGAAATCTTTTCCTTATAATAAACTTTAGATTTTGAAATCTGGGGGTTTGATGGGTCATTACCTTGCCACATATCCTTTGATTTATCTGCTGTTGTTATGAATTTTGTATGCTTTGTTTAAGGCAAACTCTTCCACTGTGGTTCATTAAATGCATTGAAACATTTATCTCTTTGTAAATATATACACATTCTTTAAATTGGAGACTCTGAATTTTCACACTTGAAAACTGAATATTAGGCATCTAAATAAAAAGAAATGGCCTGTTTCAAAGTCATTAACTACCATAAACATGCTATATAGTAGGTTGAAATTTAATTTACATTGGACATATTTGGCTTGGAATGTTATTTACTTTTTAGCAGCTTCAATTATTACACATGCTTATATTGAAAAAATATGGCAATAAATTTATTTAATTTACCATCAGAATGTATCGGTGTGTTAAAACTGAGACAGGCCATATAAATTTGTAGGCTATTGATGAAAATTTTTGCACAAAGACTAATGTTGATGATGGTAATTATTTATTTATTAGACAAAACATTTTCTTACCTACAGTAGTTTATTACGGTGCTGATTCTGCCAGTAGTGGTACACATGCAGCACTTAAGACTGAGACACTGCCCACTGAAATATGTAGGTAGAGTTGTTTCAGTTGACTTTCTACCACTCTATTAATTTGGATGATACTACTCAGGGAAAACAAATAGCATGATGACAGAAATCCACTTCCTTTTTATGTTAAGAAGTAGGATTTTTTTGCCACATGTACGGTAATTGATTTAGACAAGGAAAGTCAACAAGGTAACTCTTGCTACGAAGCAATTGCTAGTCATTTCTTGTGGGAGAAGGGGAGGAGAGGTGTTCCTTGGGAAATAATTCTTAAAAAAAAGATGCTATTCCCCTCAAAAAAAAAAAAAACCAAACCAGAAGTTTATTAAGAAAGACAGTATTCAGATGAATTCCATGTGTACAATATATATCATTGCTTGACTGGCTCCTCTCCTCTCCTCTCCTCTCCTCTCCTCTCCTCTCCTCTCCTCTCCTC
>VWZZ01000406.1:145774-186751 GCA_013399095.1 Psophia crepitans
CCTTCCCTTCCCTTCCCTTCCCTTCCCTTCCCTTCCCTCCTCACCTTTTCTCTGCCTTGCCTCTCCTCTTCTCTGCCTAGCCTAGCCTCACCTCGCCTTTTTCCCTGCATTTTCCTAAATGTAGAATGACAATGTTTTAAGGCTGAAAAAGAAAAATATGAAGTCTCTGTTTAATAACATTTGCAACCATCAGGAAAGGAATAGCTTGTACCAGGAATGAGCTTCAAAAGTGGAAAATAAACGTAGCTTAAATAGTACCAGTGTTTCTTTCATATGTGCCAAGAGAAAGAGTTTAAATAAAGACTGTTATAAAGCATTAATAAATGAGGACAACACAAAATTAGGCATTTTATGTTAAATAAGGAATGCTTTGTTTCATCCTATTTCTTTCTTTTTTTTCAAGTTTTGTTTTTGCCCTCGTCTTTTGAAATAGTTCTTAAACGTGCTGTTCCAACCATCACTCTTAGTACCTGAAACAAATTATTGAAGAACACAGTTGGTTGATAATGTGATGAAGCACCTTTGACATCAGTTATTAACTGCAAAAAATGACCCAAACAATGCCTTGAATCTAAGCCATGGCATTAAGTTTTACTGAATCCAGGTTTAACTAGCAGTTTGTGTTTTATCCTACTTGTTTTGAGCAGAAAATGTATGTTACAGGTGCAGATTGTGGTTGATTAGGATTCTTCCTTCATTTAATTTTGCAGAAGGTCTAAATTTATTAATAAATTTGCCTTTATATACTATCTTCCAGTGACAAAACCATGTTTCTATCCATCAGAGTAAAACCCAGTAATTTACCTTAAAACAAAATATGAATTTAACTTTTTGGACTATAACCCTAAAATAAGTTTTGATGTCTAGTGCTTTTCAGTTGTATTCCACCTATATAGAACCATAATTTACAGGTGGTTTTGTGATGTGCATAAAATAATGTTTTATTGTCAATTAGACATTAAAATTAGTTTAAGACAAAAGACACTCACAGGCCAAACTTCGTTGTTGT
Organism: Psophia crepitans; assembly: GCA_013399095.1. Lineage (NCBI taxonomy): Eukaryota > Metazoa > Chordata > Aves > Gruiformes > Psophiidae > Psophia > Psophia crepitans. The sequence goes on from VWZZ01000406.1 coordinate 146,784, forward strand.
TACAGCTTGTTTCCCAAGATGATGTGACCTTTCTCTTCTCTTCTCTCAAATGTTATGAATCTATTGGTTTAATAACACTAAATCCCTGCTACATCGCATTATGGAAGCCAGAAGAATTAACCTTGTTTCAGTTCAGGTTTCCCTGGTGATACTAAAAAGCTGAGATATTAAAGTATGTAAATTATCTAACCTTATATGTTCTGATCAAAATTACTGCAATATTATATCTTTAGTACTTATGGGCATTCCAAAAATGTGAGGAAAATTGTGTTCCAGTGTAATGTCCTCTGTTTATTTCTTTATAACTTCCCATTTTTCCCCATCTGTAAAAAAAAAATTAAAAAAAAAAGATCAGTTCTACTTTAGAGCATTATCTATATGGCCCAGGAATTACATTAAACATAAATACTAACTTTAGTAATTTTAGAAAGTCATAATACCTTCCACACTTTCTTTACTTATTATTGTCAATTTTCTTTTCCTTCTCAGTTATATCAGTATTTTTATAACAGTCTCTAGGTGCTCTAAATTGCAGTTGTCATATACTAAAACGAGCGAGGTATTTACAAACAGTAAAGTCAGCAATGGACCTTTAGTAACTTGAAAAATCAGACAGCTACAAGTGAGATGAGAAAAATCTTTATTATCCCTATTTTATGGACCAAAAGCTGAGGCCAAAAGGATTAAATTATTTGCTCAACATTTACAATGTTTTGCAAAAAAAAAAAAAGCTGAAAAGGGGGATGTTCACAGCTACTTTTAAAGAACCAAATATCTGTGTTGTTCTACTGACATGCAAAAGATATTTTCCAGAAATAGCTGAAAATTTCTCATTGCAGTAATTCTAACTGAAAACATAGAGGGAAGATTCCTCTTTTTAAAAAATCTTCAAAATAATCTATGATAAAATACATATCAGACATCATCTTATATGAATCAGATGACTTCTTTTATTGCTATTATTGTTTTCGGTAGCACACTGAGAAAAAATAAAAGCATAAAGAAAGAAACCGAGGCTACAGCCTGTTGAATAAGCAGTGCATCAGCCCTATGTAATCTCCCATTCAATAAAAGATTTACACTGACAGAGATGCTGAATGGATATCATACATGGTAGAGGAGGAAAAGAGGATACCAGAACACAGTGGAAACCTGAAGGAGTCTCCATATGCCCTGATCATGAGTTTACCACTCCCTCACTGCTTCCACCCTGGCTAAATTAAATTGTACCAGGAACTAGTCCCTGGCTTTGGAATCATACTAATATCTGGTCATTTAGTCTGTTATTTTTCTGAAGTGATCCCTAGTGTGTTTTTGTCCTGGGACAAGAAAATCTTTCAAATTATTCCCAGGCAATTGACAACAGACGGTTTGCGCTGTCTGGACACTGTCTTGTCAAGCTTTATTAAACTTTGTGTGAGTATGGTCAGGCTGTGCCGCTGGCTTTCAGGGCTACAAAAAGAGAGTTGGTCATTATTTTGTTTACTAATAAAACTGTCACCACTGTGGCTATATTATAGGAACACACAAATTTATTTCTACTTTTATATTGCATTTCTAATTTGAGGAGTTATCACTTTCTGAGAAAACAGCTTTGGTGGTTCTTCTTTTTCCCTGGCATAACCATTTTTCTTGCATGAAGCAACAACTTCAGAAAAATCAGGGGGTTTTTGTTATTTTTGCCTCTTTCGTAATGTTTATCTAACATCTGTGTCTAGCTTTCTTAATATTACACTGTGCTTTTGACATTGTATTCCTTCATGTCTGATGGTATGTATCTGTCAATCAGTTATCCCTCTCAACACAGCAACTAAAAGGTGCTACAAATATTTTGTTTATGTTTAAAGTATATAATTTCAGGAAAACGTAGTAAGAGTTTTGATTAAGGGATTAAAATAATACAATGGTTGAATTGCAGTTGGAAAATCCAATATTTGACAATTTGTCTCCATTTAAGTAAATAGTTCTTATATTATTGGGAGTTTCAAGAGTCTACATGCTAATAGATTCAAAATGTTCAGATGAAGTGGAAATTCACACATTAAGTATTCAGTATTTCAGATGGATTTTTTTTCTTTTTATTTAACTTTTTTACTTACAATATGCTATAAATGTTTGCCTCAGGTTAACAGTTACATGTTCCAGGGAGAAAAACCAATTTGGTTCTTCTGCTTCATTTCCCATATTTTTTTTTTTTATTTTCTTGGACTTTCCCCTCCACTGATTATGAATTTGTAATAGGAAAGTATTTAAGACATTGTTCTTAGGTTTGCTTCTTCTTGGCTGAAAGGAAATAACAGTTTAACCATGAGGTGTTAGGATGAAGGATCAATGTGAGCCCATGATCAATCATTTTCAATTTTCAATTGGCTCCATTTCCAAGTGGAGACCAGTAGCAAGTGGTGTTCCTCAAGGGTCGATATTGGGACCAGCACTGTTGAACATGTTTGCTGGTGACACGGACAGTGGGATTGAGTGCACCCTCAGCAAGTCTGCCAACAAAACCAAGCTGTGTGGTGCGGTCGACACACTGGAGGGAAGCGATGACATCCAGAGGGACCTTGACAGGCTTGAGAGATGGGCCCATCAGAAACTCATGAAGTTCAGCAAGCCCAAATGCAGGGTCCTACATGTGGGTCAGGGCAATCCCAAGCACAGCTACAAGCTGAGTGGAGGATGGATTGAGACAAGCACTGAGAAGAACAGCTTGGAGGTGTTGGTGGGCAAGAAACTCAACATGAGTCAACAATGTGTGCTTGCAGCCTAGAAAACCAATCATATCCCAGGCTGCATTAAAAGAAGTGTGACCAGCAGGTCGAGGGAGGTGATTCTCCCCTTCTATTCTGCTCTTGTGACACCCCACCTGGAGTGCTGCATCCAGCTCTGGGGACCCCAGTACAGGAAAGACCTGTTGGAGCGAGGAGGGTCATGAAGATGATTAGAGGGCTGGAGCACCTCTCCTACAAGAGCCGGCTAAGGGAGTTGGGCTTGTTCGTCCTGGAGAAGAGAAGGCTTCAGGGAGATCTAATTGCGGCCTACACAGTACTTAAAGGGGCCTACATGAAAGACAAAGAGGGACTGTTTATCAGGGAGTATGGTGATAGGACAAGGGGTAATGGGTTTAAACTAGAAGAGGGGAGATTTAGATTAGATATTAGAAAGAAATTCTTTACTGTGAGGGCAGTGAGGCACTGGAACAAGTTGCCCAGAGAAGCTGTGGAGGCCCCATCCCTGACAGTGTTCAAGGCCAGGTTGGATGGGGCTTTGGACAAGCTGGTCTAGTGGAGGATGTCCCTGCCCATGTCATGGGGGTGGGAACTATATGATCTTTAAAGTCCCTTCCAAGTCAGACTATTCTACGATTCAGTGATTATATGAAATATCTGTGAACACTGCATCTGGTATAGTTCATATAGTGTCTGTATGTATTTAGTTGTTGAATAGTTTGGAGCACAGCTGAAAGAGAGGGAAGGGAAAAACATCTGACCTTCTGAAAACCTTAGTAGATCAAGCAGCCTCACTTGGGGCCTTAAAACAGTCAGCTGTCTTGGCTTTACTCCTACTACCCTTGGACTGTAATTTTCAGGTGTTCTCTGGGTTAAACCAAAGACTGTTTTCCTCTTAAATCGTGACTTCTTAGTCAGTCATTCTCTGGTCTCTACTAATGACAATGAATAAATTAAATTATTAGTTCCTTGGAATCTCATGTATTCAAGTCACTATTCTTGTGGAAGAGGAAAAGATTAAAAAAAGGCAGTATTATGTAAATGGCCCAAGACATTAATTTAAAGACTTATTTCTTTTATTAAGACTTCAGGACTCCTTTATACTTACAGACATTGATACAAATCTTCAACTGTTATCCAGTTCTATTTGTCCCACTTTTCTGCATGCTTAAGCTTCATCATTGCTCTTTCTGAAAAGAAAATATTTTCTTGGTTACCTTTACATTCACAAGCTTCTTAGTTTTTAATCTCATCTGAAACCAGAACCTTAGTTGAGTTTCGTAGTGACAAAGATCCTGAGGATTTAAATGAAAGATTATAGAGAAGGAAGGGAGAGAGAAAGAGAGAAAAAGAGGGAAAGAGGGAAAGAGGGAAAGAGGGAAAGAGGGAAAGAGAGAAGAGAGAGAGAAGAGGGAAAGAAAACCTTAATCATAGAAACATTTTTTGCAGTACATGCTGCATTTTGACAAGCTCTAGAGGAATTTGTGCATCCAAGATCTCTATGTACCATAAGCATAAGGGTTATATTCTACACATTCTGAAAGCATTAGCACCAGAAAAATTCCACTTTGATTTAAAGTGAAAATATTAGTTGGCCTATACTAGAGTGAGTGACCTAAATCAAACCTAATTGTATGCACTTAGAGTAGCTTGAGTCTAAATTATCTATGCTGTACTGCACCAAAAGGCATTTAAAAAAAAAGCTCAGAAGGATTTAGTTTTATTCTCTAACATTTTAAATCTGCAATTTGCATGTACACCATTGCTGTGAGTAATATCAGACAAATGAAGAATTAAGAAAGATCAAGATGGAAAAGAACACTTGGTTTCTTACGATCTCATATGGGTATTTTTAAATTACTCTGAAACATTGTCACAGATGGCCCTCTGAAATGGCTAGTTGCTCTTTTCCTATACTCCTTTTATTTGCTATGGTAGTTGTTGTTTTATTGAGTAATAGCTCACAACTGTGGTAAGCAATTGACTGAATTTATTCGCAACACAGAACAGAGGATTTTAACTCTAAAATGTTGTCACTAATGAGATTTTTATTTTTTTATTTTTTACTTTTGGATATAGTGTGTCCATGTGCATGAAAAATACTACCATACATTAGTATTTGAACAACCAAGGCATGAAGATAATCATAAAGAAATTTTGTTGAGAAAGTATGATATGAAGCAGGCTAATTTGTGTGGCAGATTTCTAGTGGCTCTCAAAAGCTACAAGCCTTGGAACTAGGCAAAAATGGCTACAGCTGTACTTTTTTGTCTCCTTCTTACTTAGCACTCCTTTACCTTTTTTTCCTTTTTTAACTCTTTCAAATACATATATTTATTTCTATATAACTTCTTCAACATATGATTAGATATTTTTTCTTTTATGCAGGTATATGGAAACAAAGCTTTCAAATGGATACATGCATATATGTGTGTGTGCATGCATCTTTACTCATCTGTACTGATACTTTCATACTGGGAAATTTAAAGAATGTATTCATCTTCTCAGAATCAACTTAAAGTCTTGCAGTCATCCCAAGTCAACAATGTTTCCTCTACACTCAAAATTAAAAAAACCTAAGGAGTCAGATAACAAAGCTAAATAAAAAGCATGATTAATCTTATTTTTAAATGTTAGTAATGTTACAATAATGTAATGAGTTGCATTAATGGCATTGATGAATTAAATAAAAATGTCCCCTTCAGTGGTTAAAATAGAAGTTTAACTTCTTAAGAAAAAAAAGCATGCCATTTACTTCTGAAGTTGAGAGAAGTGACAAGCTATGCTTATTGTTTTAAAGAAAAGTGTTTCTGCCTAGAGAGGGTAGTAGAATGTACCCATTAGCTTTTATAATAATACAAATTGCACAATACATTTGTTATTTAATTGAGAATATTTGATACATTGTATTAAAACCACAAAGCATCATGTCAAAAAAGAAACCAAAAAAAGGTATTTTGGAACATAATTACAGCTTTACTGCTTTACTGACATTTGGAATTTTTAAAATATGAAAACCATGCTGATGTAGAACTCCCACACACGTCTTTTAATACATATTTTAAGTGTAAAAAGGGGATTGTGTAGTGCTTTGTTCCCATGTTAGTTTCATCTTAATATATTTACAAAGTTCTTGTTCTAGTTTCTTTCCATCCTTATATACAGGTAAAAATTCAGTTAGTAGGTGAAAAATATTTTCTTTATGGTCTGGTAAGATATTTTTATGTGACTAATGTGACTCTCCCATCCAAAGCAGAAAGTCAGATTTTTGTTGCTAGGCGAAACTGAAAGGAGTGAAGGTCCATTGGGACACCAACATGGTTGTGCCAGGAGAAACACCATGGTATGGGAGTTTGTGTCTCTGTGCCTTGGCAACATTGAATAAGAGGAAGGTTGGAGATGGGGAGGGAATGTAGCTCCCATATCTCTGCCTGCTCAGCCCACCCCTGAATGAGCAAATTCACTGCCTTCTTTTCTTTCTCATCTCTGCTTTACATAACAGCATTATAAGTAACTAACATAAGTCAGTATAAAATGCATATACTTAGGGTGATACAAATGCTGTGGCAGATCTTCTCATGTTAGTCTAACCCTTACCAGAATTAATTCTTATTCAGGTTAAGTTTGAGGACCCCACGGAACCTACAGAAGTCTTACACAATACCAGCACAAACATCTACCCTTGCTGAAAAGTTATGTGTAGACATCATCTTGTTTCTTACTGAAAGTGGTTAAGATAAATTACGGGATCCAAAAATGGTAATCAATTGTCTGCTCTTGATTACTTTCTCATAGAAACAATAGATCACAAGTGTCTAACTCTGTTTGCATGAGGCATTCAAACTATGTAGTGAGACTGAGGCCATACTGAATACCATGACTACCATGATATCATTAGTAATAATTCACGCTGTGGTTGTGAACGACAGGATTGCCAAGAAAAGTAGTTAAGTAAATAGCATTATTTGTTGTCCTGCAACGTAATCGGATAACTTCTCAGGATTTTTGAGTAATCCACTAATGTAAGCCATTACTTAACAGGTATTTGACTCCATGTAACCATTGCTTAATTTCAGCACAACACTTAAAAGGGCAGGGAATGTCTTAGTTCTGCCTTAGTGCCAAATGTCAGTCATTGTATATTTTAGTCAGTACCTTTTACACGCTGGCACCAGTAATAATAAACAGTTTCAATCACCTATCTGCACAGCTGCCTTTTAGAAATCACAAATCAGAATGTCATCTTCGCTAAGACTTCATATAGTAATATACCCGTATGCGCATGTGTCCATACATACAGATATATGTTTATGTACGTACATTTTTGAAAGCTCTACTTCCATATCTCTCCACTATGGAGATATGGAGAAGATACATTAAAGATACATACATACATTAAAGAAGCTTCCAAGCTGGGGAGGGGGGAAAGAGTGGAAAGGGAAAAAGATATTAAAGTATACAGTGGAAACATAAATAGGAAGTCATGAGAATAGGAAAGGATAAAGAGTAAAGTCACAATACGTATGACTTACTAGGTTCTCACCAATCCTGACACCAGACTTGCACTTCAATCAGCCTGCGTAACTGAAGAAATCGCTTCATACTGATAGCTTTTATTCAGACCAAACCTGTTCAGAATCTTAGACTCAGTAAAATATCTGCCTTGCATCCACATTATTGTTCATAAGCAGCATTTTCTTGGGAATCAGCAATGGTTTACAAAAGCCTTTACTTTTTCTTAGAATTTTCTTAAGATCCTTTGCATTCTTTCTTTCAACAGGCTTCAATATGGAGCGCTAGTGAAGAAGGATTATCATAGTTTAACAAAGTGAAAAACTAATTGAATCATTAACTGGCCTTTCAGATTCAGATGTCTTCCTCTCATTTGCACCCTTGTTTATAGTTCTGCTTTACTCCTGCACATCTCTCTTTAGATTGCCTTGTTTATAATACTCCTTAGGTTGTAGCTCTACCCTAAAAAGGTCATGTGAAAATGTACATCAAAATGCAAGTGAAAGTCAAGGCTTTCTATGTTAGTAGTTTAAGTTTTCTTCCAGTAAGACTTTTGCTCTCAGTGATTGAAAACACAGGAAAAAAATGCTTGAGATTTTACAACTCGATAGTTGTTTCATGCAGTTCTCAACCTCCCGTGAATAATGTATATCTTTGAACACAATGTATGATTAAACACAATATTTGTAAGTATCAAACAAATAATGATTATGATTTTGCAAATTAAAATGTTCCCTTTCACTGTAAATTAAGTTCTTGTTTATCAGCTACCTTGGTTGTTGTAGTGATAAATTGCAGAACACTTTTCTCTTTTCATTCCCAATCATCTCTTAACGACAACAATAAAAACAAAAAAGAAATTTTATGTATATATATAAATATATATATATTTAAGTGATATTAATGGTAGAGTTCTAAGATGTTTCTGAAGGAATTGTCTGCATTTAAGTGTCTGACAATGATTTTTGTTTCAAGTTTCACTTCTCCTGCCTGAATATCCTGTTTAATCTCACACTCCATGCACTCATCTTTTAGTGCCTAAAATCCAGTCAACTTAGTAATATTAGTCAACACAGAGACTAGAGAGTAGGTACTATGATTCTCCAGTTTGAGATGCAAACTTGTGTTGACTTTTCTCACTCTGGTCAAGTGATTTTGGACTTGAAAGTGAAATGTGACCATGGCTGGATGAATTAACAAATGATCAGATGATCAGATTTCAAGGCTGCTATTAATTCCACTTTTATGAGATATAGTAATGTACTTATGAGATATAATAATGTACTTATGAGCCACAGGACATGCACCATTTTAGGGTTAGCAGCAAACACCTGTATGAGGTGAATGTGTTTTTGAACATACACACAAAGGCAGAAACTATGGTACATTTCCCCTCAGAAATGCAGCAAAATTTTCTTCCACGAGTCATCAACGTTACTACGAGAATTAAATAGTGGATGTATCTTTGTATTTGCCTATGTACAGAATGCATTTATATATCTTTTTAATTTTGCTTTCTTAACTTCCTCTGTTATTCCTACACAAAAGAGACAGAATGTATAGATATAAGAAGATTGATTCCAGAACAGCATACCCATTCACACATAGGCGTGCATATTTTAATCCAGTTGAATCATATTTAATCATTTTTGTAGCATTTCTCATGGATCAAAGGCAGACTGTAAGTATAGGGGTTAAAATGCACTATGCACTCAAACAAAATACAGATGTATTCAAATAAACTTTCAGTCTGTCTTAGCATAAGAAGAACGTTCTAGAAACTGGTCATTAATTTTTAAAAAACAAGGAAAGAAATTAATTAGGTTAGAAAGCTGAGAAGGGGGGAAAAGCACTTCCATAATACCCACCTGGGGCTACTGCAGCCCCCCTGAAAATTTACTCCCCCTCTGGCTCTCTTCAACTCTCCTTGCAAACCTGCCTAAACGGTGATCAACTTCACACGGTTTAATCCTCCTCTGATGGCTGCCTGCTGCTCCCACCTACGTATAGACTCCTCCACCACCACTGACCACCTCAAATCCTCTAGAGGTCCTCCTGTATTGTCATTTTGTATTATAAGCACAAATACAGAAGGAAAAATCTTGAATTTATCCAAAAAGAACTTTCATTAAAGATAAAGGGAAGTTTGGTCACTCTTTGGTGTGGGATAATATCCCTTTGACTTAGAACAGGACAATACTTCACCTAACAAGTGTCATTCATGCAGACGAGGACAGCTTGGCTGATCTCTCCCCACACTTGTTCAGCACTATGGAGCAGGGACCTCCCTCACTTGTGATCTGCAGATCGCAGGCTTATTGTCAACATTGAGACTATGCTGGAACAGGCTTTTTTGATCAGTAAAATCATAAATTGTTCCTGATGGGGCAGCTGATGGGGGTGATGCTCCCCATCACCTCCTATCTTCCTCCCTCTCAGGAGCTGTATCACCCATGTGCAAGCTGCACGCACATGCATGTGCACACACCCCCACACCCCCATCGTGCTCTCTCTCTCTCTCACACACACACACGCGCGCGCGCACACACACACACACACACACTCCCCGTCTGGACTCCAGAGATTCCCCAATCACAGGCTGAATTTCTTGTTGTGCATTTAGCAATATAGGTTGTCAATGCAACAGTTATTTGAAAAGGTGATGTCAAAACACATTCTCTTGAATTTTTTCCTTAGTATAGACACTATATCCATGGACAGTTGGTCATATTGCACAGATTTTCCAATTACTCCTGGTTTCTGTAGTAAGATAATAACATATAACATACTAGGGATTTTCAGAGATCAATATACCACAGACAGGTTGTCATGGTTTAACCCCAGCTGGCAACTAAGCACCACACAGCCACTTGGTCACTCCCCCCGTTGGGGTGAGAGAGAGAATTGGAAGACTATAAGTGAGAAAACTCACAGGCTGAGATAAGAACTGTTTAATAATTGAAATGAAATATAGTAGTAGTAGTAGTAGTAGTAGTAGAAGAAGAAGAAGAAGAAAATAACAAAAAAAGAGAAAAAAAAAACGAAGAAAGAGAAGTGATACCAGTGAAAAACAATTGCTCACCACCAACAAGCCGATGCCCAGCCTGTGTCCCAACAGCAGCCCCCAGCCAGCTTTCCCAGTAGTTTATGTGCTGAGCATGATGTCATATGGTACGGAACATCCCTTTGGTTAGCTCGGGTCAGCTGTTCCAGCTGTGGCCCCACACAACTCTTTGTGCACTCCCAGACTCCTCGCTGGTGGGGTGGGATAAGGAGCAGAAAAGGCCTTGACTCTGTGTAAGCACTGCTCAGCAGTAACAAAAACATTCCTGTGTTATCAGCACTGTGTCCAGCACAAATCCAAAACACAGCCCCATACCAGCTACTGTGAAAAAAAGTTAACTCTACCCCAGACCAAACCAGCATGCAGGTTCAGATCTGTGTAACAACAAAGAAGTCTGGAAAACCCATATCTACTCATCTATCCATCTACCTACCTACTTACCCACCTCTGCAAGACAAATTTTGGCTTATAAAGAACAAAGGGTCGTATATAATATCTGTGATTTTGACATAAAGGAATGTTTTTCACTATTTTTCATTTAATATTTTTAAGCTGAATTCATGAGCTCTTTAATAAATCATAATAGATAAGAAGTAAAAAGTCAAGTTTTATTTCATGGGCTAACCAATATGATATGAATGGCAGTTAATAGGTTCTTATCAACTAATTATACAGGATTTTTAAATTCCTTATAAAAATCCATCAGTATCAGCAGTAGGCAGCTATTTTAACATGAGAAAAATGGCCTTTTCCCAGTGAACAATTAATCCTAAAATAAAATGAAAAGTTTGTGAAGTCTGTAACAGCTTATTCATAATGGTGTTTAAAAGTTGAAAGTTCCTTGTCACTTGATAACCTACAAGGTTTAAATTTGCTGTGTGCTCTTATAGCTTATTAACATGCAGCCTTCGTGGCATTTACATATTGTTGATTTTTAATTCTCATATCGCTCTTGGACTGGGAAAAGAAATTTTAAAGGGGAAATAACCTACATGTTAGTTTGAGGATGACAGCAGAGCAGGTGAGAATTATGTTTGGGCCAATGCAAGCAGTTACATGAAAATTCTAAGTTATCTGTCCTCTACATGCTTCAGAGGTGTTTTCTGGGCAATATATGAATCTGTCTGGCTTGATTCTCACTCACTAAATGTTGTGCTTGAGGCAGGGTAAGAGCAGAGGATTTGGGAAGTGGTAGAGAGTAATAGTCCAGTTCATCTGAGTTTCACTTCTTTGCAGCAACTTCCATATTTTCAGTTAAAAATATAGGAGATGAAAGCAAATAAATGAAGAAATAAACATTTCCCAGAAAATAAGACTTTTTTTTTTTTTACTCCAAGATGTCCTTAAGTTCAAATCCACTTTTTCATTATAGACCAGTTTAAATGGATAAAATAATGATAATAAAAATGATTATCCTACCCAGACAAATTTGGTTTAACTAACATAATAAAATGGTTTTACTTTCCCTTTAACACAGCTATCACAATAGGAAAAAAAAAAGGAAATCTCTTTGCATTGTATCAGTAAACATCTGTTGCACAGTCTCTTAAGTCAAAGAATTTCAAAAATTTTATTTGCATGCTAAATTTTCTTTTTTCCTAGAAAGTCCATGCACTTGAGAAGATGGGACAATTATTTTAAAAGACCCATTTTTCAAAAAAATTCTTCCTTAAAAACAATTAGCCGTGTTACCATACCAAGAAGTTAAAACGACTGTCTGTGAATCTTTCCTACAAACTGTTCTGAGACCAAAAAAACAAAGTTATTTAGATCATTCCTATCATCATCATCTAAACCACAATAACAGCCTGAATAGCATCAAAGCATTCTTCCTAACTGCATGCAAACAAATAACAAGGAAATTCTCCCCTCCGCAAAGAACTTGCAATCTCATTATAAGACGATAGACAACAGATGGATGCAACAAACAGATGGAGGAAGAATAAGGTAGCAATGACATGATTATAATCAGCATGATAAGCAGTGATGCATACCAGCAAACCGGCTGCCTAGCTATTATCTATGTGTGTGTGCATGCATGTAAAATTAACGTAAATATCATTTGTGTGATATGAACTAATTCAGAACGTCTGAAATTGTCAGTTTAAAACAATAAGGAATGCAGACTCAGGCAGTGAGACCCTGATGACCCTCAGGTAACATTAAGAAAAAGTATTAGGGATGCTTGATGACAGTGGCTGATGAAAGGGTGGAAAGGACTTTCTGTCATTAACTGGTTTGTTGAGCTTTTGCAAAGTGACCATTTCCATTTTAGTGGGAATTATAAGGTAAGGAAGGGAGCTCAGGTCACGAAGACTCATCCTACTAGGTTTTGTTTTCGTTTTCTTTCTAAATCAAAGTAAAGAAAATGAGTATTAGAGATAGATAAATGTGTCTTGGATAAGACTATGAGGACGCATAGTCTGAAAGGCTTTTTTGCTAAACATCTGAGGCCATTTTGCTTGCAGTTAAAACAGAATTTCTAACAGATTATTCTACTCATAACAGCAGAATTATTTTGGAAGAAACTGGAATAGCCTTGGGAAGTATTTGATCCATATTCTCTGAAAAAAAATAAATTAAAAAATTATTCTAATATTTAAGACCTGAGCTTCCACAAATATTCAGAGGGCAAACACTAGTGGAGAAATATGGTTGTATCTCATTTTCTTTCTTGCGAAGGGAGATGTCTAAAGGTGAAAATATAAATTTAAATGTAAATTTATATTTAAATTTATATGAAGCAGATAATTCTACATACTCATTTGATTTCTATGTGTTATACAAGGAATTGTCAGGAACAGTGAGCTGCAGCCACTTCTGGCCTCATGACAGCTTCACTATCACAGGATGGCTGAGCTTCAAGAAATATTATGAAAACAACAAAGTTTTGCAAACTGCAGCATATATTTTTGCGATTAATTAAGCAGTGAAAACCTACATCTAAAACTACAGAAATTATTTGTAAAAGATGTTCCACGTTAAGGTAAACTATATTCTTCCTAGTGTGGCACTCAAGGAATGGCTTAAAGGGTGCTACTTTGATTTTTTTTTTCTTTTTTATAATTCCTGTACAAACATTAACAATATACAATAATATGGATTTGAAACATGTCTTCTGGTGATGAAAATATTACATTTACATTTCCAAGAGGGGTGGCAATGAATAGAAGAAGGGCTACTTTTAATTTTTCACGCAATTTTAATTCTTACTGCTTAAACAAGTATGTATTTCTCATGGGTACTTTAGGATCTGAGTGTTAATGTTGTTAAAATTCATTTCTTTTCTCAAATTAAGCCAGGTTTTTCATTAAAAAAAAAGAAGACTATGAGGAAATGGATTTCTAATCCATTGCAAACAATTAAAAGTAAACTTTTCAAATGAATTGTTATTAATATTCTGTTATGAACATAATTTGTTAGTGGCAATATTGTATTTTTTCTCAAGATTCTTTATTCCAAAATTATTTTTTTTTTCTTCAGTGTATTTCATTTTACCTGTAGATATAGGTATAACTGTGATTTTAATAGCCATAACTACAAAGAAATAATTACTTTCAAACAAAGGGATTCTTTGAAGACGTTTCACTTTAATAAAGTCTTCACAGATTAACATGACAGGGACATGTGAACACCTACTAAAAGCACAAAGGCATTAAGAAAGCTTTCTCAAAAAAAAGAAAAAAATACGGAGTTACTTCCTTTACACATGCAAATGAAAGTAACTCAGTCATCCTGCCACTGTTAGCTGACTTCAGTGAATTAAATAGATAATTATGCCCTCTGAAGGAGGGCAAGCTGAAAATTGCATAAGGTGGCCCAGACCTACCTGACTGCTCTGTGTGGTTCTTTGTCTACGACAGAATTGTATCTATTGGAGTCTTCTGAAAATGTCCATAGCACTTCTGTAAACATGTAGGTTAATTAAGCAGGTTCTTTAATGAAGCTTTCAGTTTCTTGCCTGATACATTTGCTAGATTATTATGCTTGATGGCTTTGAGATCCAGATGTCAGTCATTATTCAGGTGAAGTGAAAAGCCCATCAAAAGTATTAAAAGTTAAGGAGATGTTAACGTCAAAATTTTGTAATGTTCATGTAATTTCACTAAAATGAAAATTACCTTATTTTTTTAATTTAGTGATATTAAAGTAATAGGCTGTATTAGAAAACAGTAGCTTGTCTTTTATTTGAAAAATTAAAACAGTTCTCTTACTTTATTGCTTTGAAATTTTGCTTTCCATCTTTTCAATATTTGTGTTCTTTTATAATAGTAAATATTTACGTGACTTTTGCAAATGCCTCTTGTGCCTCAAACCCAGAGACAATAATCTAAGAACTAATACCAACTTCCCCCCCCCCCAAAAAAAAAAAAAAGTATAAACAGGAAAAGAATGTAGATAAATGAATAGAAGTAAGGATGAAAAAAACACACTCGAAAGACAGGGACAGGAACATTCCTGAATATTCAATTTTATAAAAATATTGTACAATACACTATTGTAATATACAGCTCTTTAATTCTAGCTGCTGCTAGGGTTTGAATATGCATTGCTGAAACAGTTGATTACCTTCTCTATGAAGGGGATACAATGCTATAAAGCATTCCACCATTTCCAGATTGTGTTGAAGGAGAAAGAGTATTTTTAGTTGAAGCAATATACCTTTTTACTGTTCCGGAACATTGTAAGAAGTTGCATTTTTTTCACTCTTCTCTACCTATCTAGTTCATGCCACCAGGTGAAATAAATCCCAAGACATTTCAGATCAAGGAATTGAAGTAGAAAGGCACAGAGTCTTTGCCCACAGTATCTCTGGCATATCTTTATGAATGAAGATCTTGGTTTCATTTCTTTGTCACTCTGCTGAGAGGCAGAGTAGAATCACGAATGCCTTTTAGCAAGCAAGACACATCCTTTCTGAAATTATTCAGTCATAGATCCTTCATAACTTTGCTCCTCAGATATTCCTTATAGTTAATTTCATAAATTGAACAAAAAATTTCATTGGTTATTTCCATTATTCCCAAAAGTTACTTTAACAGTAAATGCAGTTGTTCTCCAGGTACCCAACCCCCTGAGCTGGAACACAGGGATGGGAAACAGAATAAAGCCCCCATAATCCGAGGAGATGTGCTACACCACTTAGACACATACAAGTCTATGAGGGTTTATGAGGGAGCCAACAGAAGTGCTCACTAAGCCACTTTCTGTTACTTAGCAGCAGCCCTGGCTAACTGGGGAGGTCCCAGTTGACTGGAGGTGAGCAATGTGACACCCATCCACAACAAGGGCTCGAAGGAGGATCCAAGGAACTAGAGGCCTGTCAGTCAGACCTCGGTGCTGGAGAAGGTTATGGAGCAGATCATCTTGACTGCCATCACATGGCACACACAGGACAAGCAGGTGATCAGGCCCAGTCAGCATGGGTTTATGAAAGGCAGGTCCTGCCTGACCAACCCGATTTCCTTCTATGACAAGGTGACACTCTTAGTGGATGAAGGAAAGGCTGGGTATGCCATCTATCCAAACTTTAGTAAAGCCTTTGACACTGTTTCTCCCAGCATTTGCCTGGAGAAATTGACTGCTCACGGCTTGAATGGGCATACACTTTGCTGGGTAAAAAACTGACTAGATGGCCAGGCCCAAAGAGTTGTGGTGAATGGAGTTAAATCCCATTGGTGAACGGACACAAGTTGTGTTCCCAAGGATTCAGTATTGGGACCTGTTCTCTACAATATCTTTAGCAATTATCTTGATCAAGTGCATTCTTAATAAGTTTGCAGACAACACCAAGTTGTGCAGGACCGTCAGTCTGCTGGTGGGTAGGAAGACAGGCTCTACAGAGGAATCTGGAGAGATTGGATTTATGGAACAAGGCCAACTCTATGAGGTTCAACAAGGCTACATGCCAGGTCCTGCACTTGGGTCACAACAACCCCATGCAACGCTACAGGCTTGGGGAAGAGTGGCTGGAAAGCTGCCTGTTGGAAAGGGACCTGGTGGTGTGGGCCAACAGCTCGCTGAAGAGCCAATAGTGTGCCCAGGTGGCCAAGAAGGCCAACAGCATCCTGACTTAGATCAGAAATAGTGTGGCCAGCAGGACCAGGGAAGTGATTGTCCCCATGTACTTGGCACTGGTGTACTGTATCTGGCTGAGCTGGAGTTAATTTCCCCGTAGTAGCCCTTACAGCGCTGTGCATTGGTAGCAGCAAGGTGTTGGTAACACACCAGGGTTTTGGCTACTGCCGAGCAGTGCTGGCACACATCAAGGCTGTGTCTCCAACATTTCTTGCACTCCCTCAGTAGTAGACTGGGGGTGGGCAAGATCCTGGGAGTGGACACAGCCAGGACAGTTGACCCAAATTGGCCAAAGGGATATTCCATACCATATGACATCTGCTCAGCAATGGGAAGCTGAGAGAGAGGGGGAGGAACGGGGAGCATTCGGGGTTTTTTTTCAGCGTTTTGTCTTCTGGGGCAACCACTACATGTTTTGAAGCCCTGCTTCCCAGGAAGTGGCTGGACATCGCCTGCTGATGGGAAGTAGAGAATAATCTTTTGGTTTTTTTCGTTACTTTGCTTCCGTGTGTCGTCTTGCTTTTGCTATATTAAAACTGCCTTTATCTAAACCCACGATTTTGGAGTTGTTTTCTTCCATCTTATTTTTTCTCTCCCCACTCTGCCCTGCTGAGGAGGGGAGTGATAGATCGGCTTGGTGGACACCTGGCACTTAGCCAAGGTTAAACCACTACAGCTGGTGAGGCCACACCTTGAATACTGCATTCAGTTTTGGGTCCCTGATGACAAGAAAGACATTGAGGTGCTGCAGTGTGTTCAAAGAAGGGCAATAAAGCTGATGAAGGGTCTGGAGCACAAGTCTTATGAGGAGCAGCTGAGGGAACTAGGGAAAAGGAGGCTGAGGTGAGACCTTATCACTCTCTACAGCTACCTAAAAGGAAGTTGTAGCGAGGTGGGTATGGGTCTTTTCTCCCAAGTAACAAGTGATAGGATGAGAGGAAACTATCTCAAGTTGTGCCAGAGAAGGTTTAGATTGGATATTAAGAAAAATGTCTTCACCAAAAGGGTTGTCACTCAGTGGAACAGGCTGCCCAGGAAAGTGGTCGAGTAACCATCCCTGAAGGTGTTTAAAAACATGTAGATGTGGTGCTTAGGGGCATGATTTAGTGGTGGACTTGGTAGTGCTATTTTTATGGTTGGACTTGGTGACCCTAACGGTCTTTTCCAACCTAAATGATTCTATGATTCTATGATTATTTACCATGGTTAACATAGTGCAAAGAAGAAAAATTACCAAATGAAAGGGTGCAAACAGCAATGAAAAATGTCTTGTAATGTTCAACCATGGCTACAAGGGTTTGTTTTGATTTTGCTTTCTAAAACTGCTGGACAATGCTAATCTGATGAACATTTTATTTATTGGCATAAGCCACAGCTATTGTAGAGTTAGGTCATTGAGATGATAAACCATTTCACACTTAGAATGAAAGCTAGAACAACAGTTTTGATTGCTGTATATTTAATTATATTTTCCCTCTCTGTTGTTGGTTTTGTTCCTAATGACGTACGCACGGTCTGTTAGTATACCAGGAAGATATCGGAAATTAGTTTCTTTTCTTTTTTTTTTTTATAATTTGAGAGGATTTTACTTATTCCAGACTAATTTGGAGTATAAAACTAATATGCCTATTCTAAGCAAGTAGCATCATGTGGTTTTTTTTATGATTGTCTGTCAACAGTAAGCACGTGATTATTATATAAAATGGAAGAACAGGTACAGAAACAGTAAAACATTCTGTCTGCTGTTAGGTCTGAATATTGACAGCTTAAAAAGATCTTTGGTCAGTGCTGAGAGTCATGGCACCTAACAGTTAAATGTCTCAAATTCTTAACACCAAGTTAGGCTCTCAAGTTGCCTATATATTGTAAGATTGTTGCTTGGTACCCTGAAACGAAACATACGGCTGATGGTACCTCAAGCAGAGAAATGACCAGGTGAGACAGTAAGGGTACATCTGTAATTGTGTCCTTTGCTGGACTCTTCTGTAGCTGTAGCCCTCAGTAAGACATCCATGGGAAACTGAAAAACCGTTCTGAAAATACGATGTCTTCTCAGCTTAGACACTTAAATCATGCCACTGAGCAGAGCTGACTAACACTTTTTATGGAAAAATAGTATGAGAAAAGAAGGGAGTGGCTGAGTGACAACTACTGCCTAATAGTTGAGTATAGAGAAAGCCTGCTGTGAGAGCAGGGAGTTGAAATATTACACTCTACTTGGCCTGAGGATGTGCAACCAGCTGCAGAAGGATGAGTTAGCATACACTACCTAGCTCACCATACCCCATGCACTGCCTGCTAAAGCTTTCCAGCCAAGGAAGAAAGAGTCATGGGAGACAGCGATAAGGACATAGTGCTACATCCCCATCATCAAGACTTTCAAGTCAGAGATGGGACACTTCTCAGATTTGTCAGAAATTCTCCTTCACCAAAGAAACTTGAGCCTAAAAAAACATACCTTACCTGGGTGTGCATACTGCTGCAGATATTGCAAGGCAAAGGGATTAATGGGACTGACTGTCCCTGCCCAGTCCCTCTCAAGGGCTACCACCACCCTGCCCATGACACAGGACCCCATTTGATCTGCCCTGGGCTATCAGTTCCTGCCCCAGTAATGCCACAACAGTGCCTACCTTTAGCGCTGCTCTGCCCAGCCCTGTCATGCCCACATCCCTGCCTGGCCTAGGCCCACCCCCAAGGAGGTGCCCAGTGACTATGTCTGTGGCTGCTCTGGTGCCCCCACCTGCCCTGCTTCTGTCTGTGGTGGTGGGACAGGTCTTAGCTGGTAACTCCTGGAGAGACTGCAGCCCCCATGGGGCCCGTAGGGGGAGCACATCTGGACTAGGTTATACTGTAAGTGAAACAGCTGTCAAACACCACCAGCTGGGCTTGGAATGTCTATAAAATTGGATATTGCTAACTTTTTTAATGTCATGTTTGCACTGTTTTGAAAGTGAAAGTTGAGAATTTGTAACCTCATGTGCCAAGAAGGGAATTGACCTACTCTTCGTTTCCAGAGGAGCATGCTAGACAGGTACACAGAGCTCCTACACTGACATAGGGCTTCCTTCTCTTCTTCTTCTTCTCCTTTTAGTGAATTTGACCACGGTTGCTGTGTTTTGTATTACTGGACAGCATTAGTCCAGGTACCCCAGAGAGTGCGCTGGGCACAAGGCTGAAGAGCTTGAAGATCTCAGGCGGCTTAAGCAGCTGGTGAGGACCTAGATACTCATACCAGATAAGAGGCAAATGCTTCGGGGCCTGATTTGTAGCAGAATCTTAAGTGCCTAAGCAATTTGTGAGGTGAAAATATGTTCCTTGAACAGGATAAGTGTTGGGTTTTACAGACTTAGAGATCTAAATCTTGTTTTGGATCTTGCCCTCAATTCATACCTTTAAAACGCTAAGTGGTCTGTAACCAGGATAGCTGTTCTTCAAGAGGCACATCACTGCTGACAACTCTAATCCTCATGTCCAGACAAAAATCTCCAAAGAGAAAACTCTCCTCTCCTAGAGAGATATAACTTTAACAGAGCTGATCACATTAATTACTGTAATTATTCTTCAAAAGGAGTTTACTAGAACAACTTCCCATGGGAAAGAAAACGCGTTTCTTCAACCTTCTCTATCTTATCATAAATATGCATAGTGATAATATACTTAATAATTGGGAAAAATGTTCCCACACAGTTTTGTTTTTGAGAGGCAGATGGTGAAACAAAGGTGATTACTAACTTAGTGCACTTACAGAAGTTTCTCAGAAATTGTACCAACTCTGTGTAATTGCTTACGTAGGATACAACAGCTGTAATGATTTATCTGCACTGAACAATGATCTGAACCAAGTATATCTGGTAAATGTAATTTATATAACCAGGTATAAGGATGTGTAAGAATAAGTTCCTGGACAAGATTGGCAAATTGGTGGAATTAGGATCACAGAGGATGTTGAGTAACCTTTCAGAAAATTGTTTCAACAGCTATTGAATCTGATGGATGCCTTTGTAATGTTGGTAGGTCCTAGGATTATTTCAGATGTGAATAAAGTTTGCCTTAGTCAAATCCAGGTGACAGCCAACCAGAAGCCTGTCAAAGCAGTGGTATAAGGCATAGAAACATAGAGAATGAAGTAGAGGAAGGAAATAAACCTCTGCAGGGTTTATTCCCTGGAATATGAACCAAACTGTTATAGGAAATTAAACTTCAAGCTTTCAGTACTTGTTTATTGCTGTTATTGGTGACAGGATAGAGGCTGGAAGGAGCAGAAGAATCAGTAAAAGAAAACATTACTAGCTGAGATATTTGTTTAATTTAAAGATGTGAACATATATCTAAAAAAGAATTCTCTTTCATGTACACTCCAGGTAGTTTATATCTTTGCTAAAGAAGAAAGTTTTTCTTCAAGCAATCTTTCCTTAAACATAATCATGCCTTCTCTGTCACACTTTTAGGGACAGCCTCAGCAG
This sequence comes from Psophia crepitans, assembly GCA_013399095.1. Classification (NCBI taxonomy): domain Eukaryota; kingdom Metazoa; phylum Chordata; class Aves; order Gruiformes; family Psophiidae; genus Psophia; species Psophia crepitans. Next base: position 167,630 of record VWZZ01000406.1, read on the forward strand.
CAGCAATGTTTGCTTCTGAACATCTTAACATATTCTTCACCCTTATTAAAAAAAAAAAACAAAACAAAAAAAAAAAACCAAAAAAACCACCAAAACCAAAACCCACCACCAGGAGCTGAAATTCTTCAACAACACACGAGGATTTTTTTTATCTTAATAGTCTCATGTGTAAATGCAGACTAGTGTGCAAAAAGCCTATTAAGAAGCTGAGTGCTAAGCAGATTTGTGATCAACTCCATTTATCCCTGAAGGATAGATGGTTCTCCACAGAATATATTGACCCCTTCCAGGCTCCAGAAGCTCATTCAGCGGTCTTAAACATGTTTGGAAGTTTCTTCCCACCAATATAGTTTAGGAGCTGAGGGGGAAAAGGCAAGGCATCTTTGTCTAAGGCTTCGATGCACTTAGACTCACCACAATTATTTTCCTATTTAGTTTGTTCAGTTGTTGGATAGCTCAGTAGGTAAAGCTAAGAATTAAAAAGCAAGAATGAAAATAAGAGGTGGTCTGAGATAGGCTGAGCTGTAGTCTAAACAAGGAGAGTGACTGTGCATTATCTTCATATGAATGGAGATTCCTGGGATAATGCTTATGGCTCTTAACTGCAAAAAAAAGACTTTACCAATAGCCACCCATTGTCCTGCTTTTGTCAAGACTGAAATAAGAGAAGATGGGCTTTTCAGGTCCGGTCTGTGAGGATGGCAGGGTGGAATGCAGTTGGATTCCAGCTGAGTGTTTGATGTCTTCATTTTTGAGTCCTCTTCTGAAAAAGAGCTGGCAGGAAAGTGTGGCCTTACATAGAAAAAGGGCAAGTCCTGGAGCAAGTCGCTTCCCTAGTAATGAGTAGACATCCAATTCTATTATAATAATGTGCTTTCATTGCCACAGTGGAGCTAATAGAGTTGTGGTGACTTCACACCTGCTGCAGCCTGGAAAAAAAAAAAAAAGTCACCATGAAATCTCCCAGAAGGCTACTGCTGTCTGCGGGCAATAGTGCAAGTGACAGATAAAGTGTCTGACAATGACATATTGCTTTAGGACTGCAGCGAAATGACTAGAATGCTGTAATATAATCTCCAACTTCCCTGCCTCTGAAAAATAAGAAAAAGACAAAGAAATGATACATGCAATTAAACATTACCATTTATTTTCCTGATTATCTGCAGAAGCACTAGCACTCCATCTGAGAAATTTAATTGAGATTTACACTCCTCAAGACCACGTATGCCTATTCAATTCCATATCTGTTTTTATTACTATTAGAAAAGAACCATTACAGTCTTATAGTTTACTTTCACTTTCAAACAACAGTTTGCTTTAAAAAATGTCAAAATCGATGGCAATGCTTCCAATGGCACAGGACTGCGTTATTGCTTTTCTCCAGATTCCACTGATAAACATGAGCTTGGTTTTCTTAAACAGCAAGATGCCATCTTTTTGACAGATACAGTATGTGGTTATGTCACAGCATTATGATAAACCTTATAGGGAAGACATAGCAGGGTCAGAGAGTTTTACATTCCCAGCACAGTTTCCATGAAAGGAATGTTTACATGACCCACAGCACAAAGTTTAAATATATGCAGCAGTTTTGCTGTTAACTCCCTGAACTTGCTTGCTGAGCAGCCTGTGACCAGCAAAATTCTACTCTACTTGTTACGATGTTAGCGTTAACATTTTCCTGTCTTGTCAGCTGTTTTGGACATCTGCTGTGCCCTATAAAATGTCTGCACAGGGGTGGTTGGAGGTTTTTTGTTTGGTCTGTTTGAGCAACTGAGGAACATAAATATTAGTCCGTCCTTTTGTTTATGTTGGTTGAAGGTAGATGAGAGAAGAGGAGGAAATCTTGAATATCAAGCCAATGAAAATGAGCAAGATTCTTGCTTGACAACTGCTGTATTTGTCTTATGTCACTCCTTTTCAAATCTCTAGCATATATGTACACAAAGCACAGGGTATGTATGACCTCACGTTTTGTTAATGTGTGGTTTTACAGGACTGATTCAGAACTCATTTTAGTCATACAGGTTTTTCATAATCACAGTTAATATCTTTCGGCTGAGACGGGATTGCTTTATGCATCAGAGGCCTGCTGTACACTGGAGAAATTAAACTGGCTAAAATGTCTTGAATGGTTACAGAGCCCTTTACATTATTCTCAACAAGGCCTAATTAAAGTAATAAGGCAGAGTAGATAGGATACTAACCAGTGACCAATTGAAATTTATGCACAGAACATAGGCCAGACCCAACTGTGTTTGCTTCTCATGCTACAAAATCTTATTTTTCCCTCAGTCCTGAGAATATTGTATCCACAGCTTTTAAAGTAATTTTACAAGGGATATTATTGTTTCTAGGCTACAAATGGCAAAACTGAGGCATGGTGAAAAGCAATTATTTCTCAAATCCGGATGGCAGACCGAAGAGAGCAATTTAAGACTAAGTCTGAAGTGTTAGCCACAGTAGGATCAAGTCCATATTCACTGACTAGTTTAAAACTGGTTAAAGCATTAGAAGCCACATCAACACAACAGTAAGTGTGGGCTTGAAAACTGCCAATAAATCATAGCTGTAAGCTCACGATAGCTTCTTTATTGCTATGGTTAAACTATTAGAAGTGCTTGCACTACCCTGTTTAAAGTTAACTTGATTATGCTTATAACATATTACCCTTGCTTTTGTGACTGATATTCCAATTACTATCCGCAGAAGAATGCTGCTTCCTTAGGAGTTCTAATTAGATTGCAAGTTTTGAAGGACTTTCTGAACAAAACTCAAAACTCTGGGGAACTGCTCATCACAGCCCTAATTTTGTGTCATTGTTCAAAACTTTCGAAAGTTTTTTAAAAGAAAGACTGATTAAGATTGCAAATAACTAACAGAGCATACTTGAAGATTAAAACATTATGGCTTTGATTTATTGTAAGTTTCTCAGTTGAAGCATTTGACCTTGCTTAGAGGCTTTTTTCTTTTTTTTTCTTTTTTTTTTTTTTTTTTTTAAAAAAAAAAAAACTTGTTGGCCTGCAGTTAAATTCAAGCATGTTTCATGCTTTTGAAAAGACAGATATGATTAGGGTTGTATTCATAGTGTATTCTTGTCTAGTGTCATGGATATGCCTATTGAAGAAGGGCTACTTTTCAAAATGTGATCTCTGTTACCCCTTTAAAATAGTTTTCAAATATGAAGTAAATTCTTCCAATTTAATTTTCTTTTACATGAGTGTGTTTGGCAGTTATCTCAAACAAGACAGGCTACATGTTTGGTTTTTTAACCTTTTTGCATTGACTGTGTTTGAAATGTCTTCAGTAGCTGCAGAGAAACTGCAATTCAGCTATACAAACACGTTGCGTTGATCCTTCTCTCCAAACATAAATTTAACTAGGATTGTCTCTTTAGTTATTGGAGACTCTCTATATATGCATATTATTAGTTCATTGCAAACTCGAGGCCTTCAACAACTTAAAATAAATTAAAAAAAAAATTCTCTGTGACTCATCTTTTTAAACATTCTGCACTAAATCAGCCATATCTGAATTCATGAAAATTAAAAAAACATTTATCCATCTGCATGCAAATTCTGAATTAATGTCAATATATACTTTCTACCCAACAGTAAAAATTGTAACGTAGCAACTCAGTCATGCAGTCAAGTTGAGATATTGACAAGATAGGTTGAAAGCTCAGCAGTCAGATATGAGGGAAATGAGGCAGAGGATAAATCTCAGTCTTACTCGTGCTGCATGAGTTAGCTTAGCAACAGAAGGGAGGGACTGACTAGTCTTTATGACAAAAATGTCAGAGATGGTCAAAGGAACACTGCCAAGGAGCATTCCTATGGACCACGTAGCACAACAGCAGCGACATCGAGACAACTGTCTGGCCAGTTGCTAAAGGTGAACAGAAAGCACAATGGGAAAATGAACATTTTTCACAATCACTTTTGAAAGAAAAGCTTAAATGCTATTTTTGCCCTGCAATATTTCCTGCCATACGCCTGCCTCAGACCTGCCAAATTACCTGGATTCACCCTGTGCTCATTTAGATTTGTTCATTTAGATCTCTGGTACTTCAGGGACTGTTAATCCTGGAAACTCAGAGGAAATCTCAGGTTTTGATCTCTCCACCCTTTCAGCATGTCCCACAGATGGATATGACAGCTGTTTGCATCTGACAGATTAAATCTGGTAACTGAACTTGCTGTGTGTGCACTCAGCCAGTCCTTGAACTAGAACCCTGGGGGTGTATAGAAATTTTACCAAGTGAGTCAAAAGGGAGCCTTACACTAATAGCTGTGCTAAGCTTCTCTCAGTTTGAAGTCAGTTATTTGCAAGTCTTACAGCCGTTCTTTGACAAGGGAGGTTTTTTTTTCTGTGATGAAACAAGAAACAGAGAGGATGTTAATAAGAAAAGAGATGCTACACTTTGTCACACTGAAATTATATATCTGGTTTATTGCATCAGGCTCATGGCTGTGAATGATGTCATTAGTGCCTCACTATAGAAATGCGACTCATAACAGGACTTGAGAGGGAGAGAGAAGGTTGAGGGGTTGCTTTTTTTCCTGCATTTAATTAAATGGACTCAGTCATTATAGAATTTTAAAACAAGACAAAGAGCTTTTGTCTTTGTCACCTGATAAAATCTGGTCAAGGCTGGTAGAAGCCCAAACTATTCACTACAGAGGTGCAGCAATCTACCTTAATTGCAGCAATACCAGAGTTGAGAAGAAATTAGTAATTTTAAAAAATAGAGCCTACTGCTAATTCCCTGAAATTGTTCTTTCAGGCAGCCTTCAGCATCTCTGTCAGAGCTTTAAAGGAAAATATTTCCTCTGACCTAGGAATAAATGGCAATTTTTTGGCCTAACATCTTCAGTGATGAAAGCTGTTGGGCTATCCACCCTATTCTCACATTTTACATACAGTGAAAAGCATCTAAAATACGGTTGCATTGCTTAAATTATTCCAAGAAAAATACATACTCGACTCCAGTTAAAGCTAAGTTCCCTTTTTTTGTCTTCGACCTCACCTGCCTGACAAGGAAGCTACATATTAGAGAAAAGCAGGAAACAACCTGAATCATTTCTCTGTGCATTCTTCCGGTTGCTAATGCAAACTCAGGGTAGGCGTATCTGAACAATGCAGCTGTGGCGGCTGTGCAGTCGTGAGCCTAGCTTCTCCTTAAAAGACTTGCTCTGCCTTACAAAATCTGCAGGAATTAATTTATGCTTCTACACAGATTTCTAGCAACCAACAACGTGGGCTTTTGTGGCTGTTTTGTTGTTTTCCACCTATTCACTTAGGAATGTTTCTTAGAGGTTCAAGTTTTATGTGATATAATACCTAAATACTAGACTGGTGAACAGACTAATATTTTTTAGGTTTTGATTTTTTTTTACTGATACATAAAAAAAAAGAAATAGAAAATGCAGCGCTCTAAGGGTTTATAGTCACATATAGCATACATAAGGCTGATATTAGAAAATTGTGTGTGCAATTCCAGTATTCACAACTTTGAAAGGAGGTGAAGAGTTGGAGATGAGGTAGCTAAATCCATAGAAATTATTTGCAGTCCAGAGAAAATGTATTTCAGCGAGTGCTGTAAAAGGTTTCATGTGTTGACTTTTTTTTTTTTTAAATGGCTTTTTTAACTTACAGATATCATCATAGAAGGAAAATATAGGGTACTGAGGATTTTAAAATCTAGTAAAGGAAGCCATAACAAGATTTATGGCTGCAAGGAAAAGTCAGAAAAATTCAAATTAGGAATAAAGCATTTTTTTAGAAACAAGGGACCATGATTAATGAATGATACAAGGCAGCAGAGAAATGAATTCTCTGTCTCTCAACATCTTCAAATCAAGAAAGGATGCCTTTTTGGAAGCTATGCTTTTACTATATACAAGGCATGTTTTAGTCAAACAAGGACTGTTGGCTTCGGTACAGGGGTAAAGGGTGAAATTTAATGTCCTATAATAAATGAGTAAGGCTAGATGATCCAATGTTCCCTCTGGCCTAAATTTTATAAGTCTCTTATTCTCTTATATATGTGTTCAAGAAAAAAAAAAAAAAAAGAAAAAAAAGAAAAAAAAAGAAAAAATCAAGTTATGCATCTAGAAATTGTTCTATTTTTTATTTTGTTATAAACATCTTGAACTAGAAGAACTTTTTTTTCTTAAAAAAATAATAATAAGTATATACACTTTATTTCAGTAGATGTAATAGAACAAAACTGAGTTTTTATTTCCCCAAACCAAAAACAAATTCAGAAAATCCTGCAACCCTTTGCCGACATATAATGTCTTTCTGCCTGCAATCCACAGAGAATTATTGTCTGTAACAGTAAAGACAGTCATAATACAAGCAGGGTCAGGGTTTTTTATTTTGCGAAATGCTAGATGCTTGCACTCCTCATTATTGCATTAGTTTTCTGGTCTAGATGTACATTCAACATCAGATCACAGTTTGAGCTACAGCTGACTTGCCACATCATTAGGTTTGCTAAACCTCTGCTATGTTTGTAAGCATAGTCACTGTGCAGAGGTTTCAAAAAGATGAAGACAAAGCATGATGGCCGGGATTTTCTAAAGTACATCATGGCATTGGCCTAACCGTGGTTCATTTGAAATCAGTTGAAGTTGTGCTATTGATATTATAGGCATTATCTGCAGGCTGATGTCAAATACTTTTAAAAATCTTAAGCAGCAGGTCTGTAGTATCTTTCTTATTTTTGAACCATATAGTATTAAATGACAGTAATGTATTAGAGGGAAACTATGACTAACTGTGAGAACATTTATTGAATTAAAAGGAAGTAGAGAGTAGTGATATGATGGCAAGCACAGATGTAATCTTGTAATTCCATGCCGCTTCTCTGAGACTGAAACCACTATTACTGTAAGAACCAGAAGAGTGTCTCCTTTTTCCCTGAATTTTAAGTGAAGAGGGACTGAGAAGTTAGCACCTTTAATCCAAAAACCCCTCACCTTTTTCTCTCCTCTCTTTTGTTCTCCTATACAGTCAGCAGAAGAGTTAATAACATGGAAGCTTCTCAGCATGACAAGAAATCCAAATGCTTTTAAAGACAGTTAATAACTGATGATAAAGGCAAGAGATAAACATTGCCCCATTCCTTTCAACTTTAGGTTATAGATAACTCTTATTAGATGCTTACTATGCCACACAGCTCTGGCTTTCAACTGTTTTCTAGGCCAGGCATTTTTTTCCTGTTCTCCTCTACTAATTTTCTGATGTCACAGTAGAAGTCTTGGAGCATTGGATTCATCATTCTTGCCAATTTTAATAAGAAGCAATTATTGCTAATGAGTAAAAATTGTTCTGTGTTCGTGAACATGCTTTTTGCTGCTCTCATCTTGCTAAATGTCTGTGTGCCTTTTAGATCAGTTCTGATTGCATGTCATCCCGATAAAGATTGTGGTATGAAAGTGAGAAATTTAAGAATAAAATGTACACGGAATCCTTATCAACAACAATAAAAATACAACAACAACAAAAAAATGAGCTACTTGTATCTATTTTTAAGGTGTAATGACGGGTGACTTTAATGCTTTACAGTTCACTTACACAGGTAAAAATGTTCTGATCAGCTATGGCTCGATAGGGCATAAAGGCATAAAAAGAAATTACTCTGCAGAGAAACAGATAATGTGCAATCTATTTAGGAAGAGCAATCAGTTGGGTAAGGCCTTGATCGTTGATTATAATTCAGCTAAAATCTAATTTAAGTATTTCATTTGAGGGGAAAAATTATTCTCTCAAGATTTTTCTGTGAAATTAATTTTTTGGAAGGGCCCAAACCACCTACAAACCTAAACCTCTTGGTTTATGTTACTAAACAACCTATGTGCCTCTGAAAATATTATCAAGGGATAATAAGTAAGTGCCTTTTCTGTATTTGTTAGGCATTTCTGTTCAGCTTCTTCTTTTTAGTACGCCCATACTGAAAGCCAAGTACTGCATTCTATAGCCTTTTGTTACTGCCAGGGCAAATATAAGAGAGATTTAACAATACATGGAAACCAATTTTTGTATATGTGGAAGCATAAAAGAACAGATTTTTTCATAAAAGGCAGCATGTTTAAAATAAAGTACACACAACAAGAATACTTTGTAATGAAATGTCTGCAGGGAATGGTGCTTCCTTTTGATCTGTTTTTAGATGAGTCTACCTTCTGAATCACAAATAAAAACATCTGAATTGTTATCTGTGGTCCTATTTCACTAGCCTCATGGTCAAATTTAAATATTCCAACCTCTTGTTGGCACTTCAGCTGAACACTTCCGTTGCATCTGCAAACAGCAAGCATGATAATCATTTGCTTACATGTGCTATCAAGACAAAAAAAGTCAGACATTTCCCTGCATCTGGGGTAAGGGACACAGAATCACAGAATCACAGATTGGCAGGGGTTGGAAGGGACCTCTAGAGATCATTGAGTCCAACCTTCCTGCCAAAGCAGGTGCTCTACACTGGGACAGGGATAGGCATCCAGATGGGTCTTGAATATCCCCAAAGGAGACTCCACAACGTCTCTGGGCAGCCTGTTCCAGTGCCCCATCACCCTAACCATGAAAAAGTTCTTTCCCATGTTTGAGAAAGCTAACCATGTCCTGAGCTGCATCAAAACCAGTGTGGCCAGCAGGCCAAGGGAGGGGATTTTGCCCCTCTACTCCGCTCTTGTGAGACCCCACCTGGAGTACTGCATCCAGCTCTGTGGTCCTCAGTACAGGAAAGACATGGAGCTGCTGGAGCAACTCCAGAGGAGGACCACAGAGTTGATCAGAGGGATGGAGCATCTCTGCACGGAGGACAGGCTGAAGGAGCTGGGGTTGTTCATCCTGGAGAAGAGAAGGCTACAGGGAGACCTAATCACGGCCTTCCAATACTTAAAGGGGCCTACAGGAAAGCTGGCGAGGGACTGTTTATTGGGGTTGTAGTGACAAGACAAGGGGTAGTTGGTATAAACTAAAAGAGGGGAGATTTAGATTGGACATTAGGAAGAAATTCTTTACTGTGAGGGCAGTGAGGCACTGGAACAAGTCACCCAGAAAAGTTGTGGAGGCCCCATCCTGGAAGTGTTCAAGGCCAGGTGGGATGGTGCTTTGGACAATCTGGTCTAGTGGAGGGTGTCCCTGCCCATAGCAGGAGGGTTGGAACTAGATGATCCTTGTGGTCCCTTCCAACTCAAATGATTCTATGATTCTATGTTTCCTGCGTTCTAGTTTTTGGCCATTGCCCCTTGTTCTCTCACTACCCACCACTGAAAAGAGTTTGGCCTCATCCAATTCCCTCCCACAGTTTAGATATTTATAAACACTGACCAGATCCCCTCTCAGCCTTCTCTTCTCCAGGGTGAAGAGACCCAATTCTCTCAGCCTCTCCTTGTAGGGAAGATGCTCCAGGCGTTTTATCATCTTTGCTGTCCTCTGCTGGACACTTTCCAAGAGATCTCTGTCTTACTTGAGCTGGGGAGCCCAGAACAGGACACAGTACTCCAGTCACAGGGGAACTATGTATATAACACTTTCTGCTGATGACATTTGACTGGGATTAATGATAAATGCTTAATGAACAGATCAGTCACGCATCTATCAGGAATGGGGTAAATACATTTGGAACAGAAGGATAATGTAGGTGACTCCTCAAGGTCCATTTCCAGATCTGTCTTCTATTGTTCTATGCTAACACATAAGTCCTTCTTCTCCTGTTTTAGGCTTTTCTCTAAGGTGACATTTCTATTCAAGCTTACTTCTCTAGAAAGATATGCCCCATGATTAATTGCCCTTAAATAGTACTTAGCTGGCTAAAAGTGGAAGTATATAGGCCAAAAATTTCAGTTACGAAGTAACATGTTTCTGCTCCCTTCTCTGGAGTTACTGCAGTTCATAGCAGCTGAGGATATGGCTCCCATACTTCGTCTTTAACCTCCAAATTGTAGTGAGCTCATTCTCAATATTTCAAGTGCCAGTGTGGATGAATTCCAACACTGGAAGCACATTTGAACTGGCAAACAGTAAATGGCTGCCATCAGGCATAAGCACTTGTTATATCAAAGCTTTGGCACATTATTTATGGAAGACTTATTCTAATGAATTCCATCCACACCTACCAGATGTGCAATCCAGGATTAAGCCAGCTGTTTACCAGAATACTCGGTGTCCAATAATATCATGAGTATAACATGACATTCAATTTTAATGTTGCTGAATAAGGAAAGTTTGTTTTTAATATCTTTGTAGAAAATGAAAAAGTAATATTCTCACATACCCTGATTTAAAATGTTAGTGAAATGTAAGCTGGTCCAGCCCTTGTGCAAACACATGTGCTTCTGTGCATACGGCCAACCCCAATTCAATGTGCACGAGGCTCTCTGGTACTCATAACAAATAAGCCTCATACATAAAATCTGGGAAACAATAAAACACCAAACAAATTATAAAGGAATCTGATTAGCTAAATAGCATTCGCTATTATCTGTTTATTTAAAAGGAATTGCAGGAACAAAAGCCCAATTTCTAATAACATTTAATCATTTTGATTCACATTGAGAAGACTTCGTCTTCATTAAAATTAGTGGTATCTCAGAGAAATTCAGATTTTACCAAACATATGTGATGACAGCAGAAATTAGTTCTGCTTTTTTATTATGATATACTTACACCTTACAGAAATAGGATTTACTTTTTTTTTCTTTGTTTGTTTGTTTTGTGTGGAACTATACCCTACTTGAAATGGTATTCCATCATAGAACACTGAAGTAATTTGATATTAATCATTCAACTTCTTGGGCAGGAGCATTTAATTTTCAGGTTCATTGCTTGTAATGCACTGGCTTCATGGTCATTGTATTTACAAATACAGTAATTTACCGATGAGAAAAATTATTCATTCTTTTAAGATCTATTTAAAGCTGAGAAGGAAACAAAAACTTCTTGAAAGCATTATGCTTTCTGGGATGATAAATATTTGTGAGAACCTGTTTGGATTTATTACTACATAAGCCACTGATATATCAAATTAGGGAGAAATAAATTTGTGATGATATCAATACAAATTTATATATATATTAAAACTTTACAACTTTTTATTTTAACATTTATATGTCCTTATTTATATAACGAAAAATACAAAAAATTCACACAACAACTGCTCTCACAAACCAAAACAAAACCCAAAGTATGGTGTCAGTTTACTGTACTGCTTCTGTAAAGGAGATCTTATTTTGAATTAGCTACAAGGTAGGCCTTTTAAAAATTCCATTTCTGTCAAACTGTCCATCAAATTAGGACTTACTAGGTGTTCATCTGAGAAGAGAGTCACACAATTCATCTTTTTGTGGTTCAAATGCACTAACATTTCCTGCCCAGGTCTTTGATTTGTTAAATTATCTACTTCTCTGAACACGTATTTTTAATGAGGAAAAGTAACTGTGCTGCTGTTGTAACTGCATTGAAAATTCTGATTTCTGACATTCCAGCTTGCTGTTCATAGAACTAAAGCACCACACAATGACGTGACAACTTAGCCATATGCTGGGTATATGTGTATTGTGGTTGTTCAAAGATAGGGCATGAAGACAGTTATAAAATATTTCTTTGTTTATTTTTTCTTGTAGAATAGTAGTAATACTTGTAATCTATTTTTCAAGTTATTTTTATTTCCTCTGTGGGCCTGATTCTATATCAGACCCATAGGTTGGTACCTTGAAAACAGCTTCAGATTAACATTTCTGTGTTGAAGTATACCATTCCTAGGCTTTCATCTGTAAAAGCATTGTTAGAATTCCTGCATTTCAATGCTGTTTGATAGATGGACAATACTTGGCAATGCTTATCAGCATCTTTTATTCTGCTTCTGGTTGCAAATATACACGTGGAAAAAACTGAGAGATCTTGGCAGGAAAAGTATCTTTCATTTTCAAAACAGAATTTCCTCACTCCAGTCTGACAAAGCTTTGTTCTTCAGACTTTTCCCATTGTTTTGTTGTCAACTCTGATCTGAAACTTACTGCAGTAGGTTTTGAACTGGTCCCTGATGTTCCAAGGTCATGAACATATTTTCTATTTTTGAATCTCATTAGAAAAATAGTATTGTATATTAAAAAAATCTTCACCAAAAAAAAAGATAAAGATAAATAAGATAATTGTAAATACACTCATTTGAAAATTTAGTTAAACCATACCTTCATCCAGCTTCACTCTCCAGCATTACCAACTTAGAATAAGTACTTACTTCTACCACATACGTACCTGCTTTTCAGTCATGATTAGATAGTTTTGTATGTTCAATTTCTGCAAAGCACTTTGAAATATGTCATCCCTGCTTTCAGGCTTATTGGAGAATGCTATGATTTCCCTACTTTGCTGAATATGGAGCACTGTGCATTTCCTAAGGAAACATCCAAAAATACGGATGTGTGTATGAAAATAGAGTATCATTTGCACTTAACAGTGAATGCATTTTTATTGCTTGCATTTTGGCTAACGTAATTGGTCTTTTAAGAATAAGATGACGTCCAGGATAAAAAAAATCTGAATAAAAAAGAGAGAGCAGTTTGAGTAACGTCTTGCTGGTAGATTTTGAGAACAAAAACTGAGAGAATTAAGATTGAGGGGAAGGGAGGAGAGGAAGGGAATGTGGTTTGCAAGGTATTTCCTATTACTATTATTAGTGCACCCATGTAATGAGTTCCTGATTGTCTCTCTCCATTTCAGCAGGTTGCCTGGAGACAACTTAACCTGTCCTAAAGACTTATGTATGATTTGTGTCCAAACACAAAAGCCTCAAGCTCACTTCAAATTCTCCAGGAATACTGGCAGACAGTCCTTATTTGCTAATCATACCATATGCAGGTAAAAAGTTGCCAAGAGTCAGATCAGACCAGAAGTATCTCCCAGTCAATTTCACCACACTCATTTTTAGAAGCCAAATTTTAATAAACAAATTGTTTTGCCATTTGTCCCCATTGACTTTGCTCAGTTTTAACAGCGCAAAAACTATCCCTTTCCTAGAACTTTTCTCTTTGGACACATCTTCAAACCTCTGACATGGAATAACAACTCATTATTCATTCTGGTTTCATTGGCAAGTGTTTCTGCTGACAGTGGCCAGGAAGAACTGGAGCTACCTGTCCTCATAAACTTTCCAAGTGTCTGCTGAAAGACTGCATAATCTGCCATATCAAGATATTTACCAGTAATATCCAAGAATATAACACAAAAATAATGAGCATGACAACAAACAGGAGGAAATGGAAATTGGAACGGGTTGCCCAGGGAGGTGTTGGGGTCACTGTCCCTGGGCGTGTTTAGAGAAAGGTTGGATGTGATACTGAAGGACATGGTTTAGTGGGTAATAGGTGGTAGGGGGACGGTTGAACTAGATGACCCTTGAGATCTCTTCCAACCTTAACGATTCTATGATTCTATGATTCTATGTTGTACCTTATATGATGTTAGTTAAAAAGTTGTTCTGTCTTCTTCTTGAAGGGGTTACAAAAGGTAATAGAATTTAATAAGCTTATGAGTTTTTTTGCCATTTCACAGTGGAGACAAAGTTCACCTAAGAGGTTAAATGTATCACTGTGCATTTTACCTAGACAGTAAATTGTCATGATCAATAGAAAAACAGCTTGCATTTCAACAGTAACATATATGGTGTGGACATAAATTTAGTGCACTTGAAACCTGAAAGCAGGCTCACAACTTTATGGCATATCCATATAGATGCAACCAGTGCTTCTAGGAATTGTCACTGGGACACAGTTTATGTATGTTTTTATCTAGCTTTTATCTGCTATTTATAATGCCATTATCTTTGTATATACCTGTATGTGTGTGGTATGTGTATAGAGCGGAAGAAAGAAAGAACATGCTCTAAACTTACACAGTTACAGTGAAATCTCGTAACCTTGTATTAATATTTCATCTTACATCTTTCTCAAACGCCAAAATGTAGTTGTATATTAAAAAAAAAAAAGAAAGCAAGAAAGCAAGCAAGCAGACACACTGTGACAATTTTTGTAAAGTTAGAGGAGGCACTGTCATCCATAAAAAGGAAACAATAATTTGATAGGAAATTCATACTTGTTGACACTTAACATTTCCAGGGAAGCACTTATTGTATAGTCACTGTGAAACAGAGACAAAACTTTCATTGTGTATTCATTTGCTCTGTCATGAGAGTGAGCTGCAGCTTACTGTAGAAAAGAAACATTCTCTGGCCATTTATTTAGATTATATTATGCCTCTTTTGTATGCAACCTGGTCATATAAATATTATGATCCTACAGTTAAAGTATTGCCAATAATTTTGAATTATGTCACCAATCTTTTTTAGAAGAAAGAATGTATTAAGCTTTCCATAAAGCCAATGTTAAACCCAAAAAGCAAAGTAATACACCTGAAAGCAGGCTCGTAAGCATGGGGCTGGATCAAGGTTAATTTGATTCTGTTTCTAGACTTGACCAACACTCACAAGTGAGATATGTGCAGTCATTCACAAATTAACATAGATTCTTCACCATTTCTTCCATTTTCTCTCACATAGGTGGAAAGAGGTTTACAGATTTGTGGAAGTTTACAGATGAAGAGGATTGCAGATTTTCACTATCGTCTAACCCCTCAGTACCATTCTCACAGCTGCCTTTGAATGCACAGCTGATTAGAGAAATATTTAATTGATTTAGGAATGGACCGGTAAGGAAGTATTTGTTTATTTGTTTATTTATTATTTTAGTTGCTGGCTGATGCAAAATTAAAAAGAAAGATGTCTGAAAGTGATTCAAAAGGAAAAAATATTTCTCTTTTGTGGTGAAATTTACAGCTTAAAAAAAGTTCTTTATCGTGCAGTTTGACACTCAGACTGCCTAATTCCCTCTGACCTGATACTCAGAATTTAAAGCATTTATGTCTAAGACTGATCCAATTCACCTGAGCTGGTGGCATGAAAATCTGGACACCTTTGTTTTGGAAGATAAAGATCCTAATGTGCTTAAACGTAAGCTCTAACATATGTTAGAAAGTAGCACCTGGTTCCCACCTAACCTCCTTTATGATTCACAGATGGGCTGGGAAACAGCAACTCATTTGGAATTCCCAATATGTAAGATATGATCTTAGCAAGACAATATACTCAGACAGTCTAGAGTTTTAATTAAAAGCTACAGCCAGATGAAGAATCTTGCTGCAATTAATTCTGATAATTCAAATGCTTACCCAGGAAGACATGGACATGGATGGATACTAGAGTTTCAGCCCTGTGAGGGGTGTCAGGGCTACAGCTCCTGCAACCAGGAGAGGGACTTAAGCACCAAATAACAGAGTAGGCAGGACCAGCTTTGTCTACATCTCGTTGTCAAATTTGAGCCACTCTGGGGAAAGACTGCAAGAATTAGTAATTCAGAGAGCAAGACAATGAGTGTGGCTGCTACTCTAATCATGAAGGCACTTGCTGCAGGTTAGGGAAACCTAGATTTCAACTCATTTTCAAGGAACGTTTATATATTTTAAAGAATGAGCGTGTAATGTAAGAAAATAATGATTCCTTAAATAGATGTTAAAATTTAAGTCACTACTTTCCATTCCTTATCCACCCCCCCAAAGTGGTCTCTTTAATGTTTTCACAATCATGTTCAGATTTATGCCTTGGCTACTGTGCAGAAGAGAGTGATTGTAAAAGGATGACTTCCTTCGTTTTCTCCTCCCATGGATGGGTTTTAAAAGAAAATGGCAGCCACTTCTGCATTTTCTGTAGTGTAAAGTTCCTAATATAGGTATACAGGGGACTCAAGTGGAGAAAAAAAAAATTTACTTTCTAGATTTTGACGGGATTTAAGATGTAAAGCTGCTCTGGCACATAAAAATAGAATCTATTCTGGGAATGCAGAGGCACCTGAGGAATGTTCATTTCAAGCACTAACGTGTCTGTATGCTTTGGCACTCCGACAGTCAGGTATCAGTTGAATGTGGGTTTTCAGGATCATAAATTTGGACCTAGACACACCATTCTCACTATATAGCCTTTTTCACATCTTACCTTGCGAAAATGTTGCCCACAGCTGTGGGTGAAAAATATATTTATTTCCCTGATATTTATATCACTGTATTATTAGGAATGTTGTTTAAATTGATTCTCTAGTTTGAATTTTAAAACCTTTAATTAGACACATTTAATCTTTTTGTTTCAAATCATATAATGTTTGTATCTTAGATAAATAACATGTTGTCTTATATATTTATACAAAGAAGATACGACTGACCATCTTCAGTTTTGTTATAGAACATTATCATGAAGTCAAATCTGAAAATAGTTGAATTACTTGAAACAAATAGTCCAATTTAATGTTTAATATACTACTGTGCAAACATCTTTGATGAAATGTGGTTTGCTTTCTCTGAAGAAAAGATGTATAATCCCAAATCTGCAATCACTGAAAATTACTACAATTCCATTTAATGCACTTAGTTTCAAAGCTGAAAAAATGAGAGAGATTCCTTTCAACAGGTTCTATTCTAAGTTAAAAGACTTATTCCAATTTAGAAAACATAAGCATTCCTTCAGAAGGAAAGGAAGAGCTCAGAGAAAAAGCCCGACATATCATGCTATAATGCACCATTGTCTTAATACCATCAAAATAGCACCAGAAGCCACTCAAGGATTCTCTGCTGAGCTGCAGAGGCTTGTTCACCAATCACCAGGCATTCAAATGGAAGAAAGAAATCCCCTGTAAGACCAGCTAAAAGGCTGTAAATTATTCTTCCTTTCATCTGACAGACTCGTCTTGGACATAGAATGCAGAAATGGATCTGAAAAATAACAGAAAGCTGCACTCCTGCCTTTGAAAGTTGCATATATACATATGCGCGTGTGTGTGTGTGTGTGTGTGTGTGTGTGTATATATATAAGGAACTTGGGTCAGTTATCACACTGAACTGCCCCTCTGCCTGCCCCACCTTAGCTACTGAGCTAGGTTTTGGTGAACTCCAATGTTCACCAAGTTCTTGTTTGTGCAAGTACAAAGGGACAGAGGGAACAGATTTATCAAATAAATGAACCAGCCACTGGACTGCTACTCTCATCTCAGACAAAACTTTGTCTTTGCTGTCACCCAAGTGAGATGACGTTGAAGCCAATGTTTCAAGCAAATCAGTCAGCAGATAGTGAATAGGAAGTGGTCCACAGCTTCCTAGTCATGCCTCCCTCATCAACACATGTGCCATTATTTTGCCCTGGGTTTTGCTAGCTTTTTTACTATAGGATGGGGGTAAGGGGTGTTCTAGATGTACAGCTTCTGCTTTCCAGCCTGGAAGCAGTCAAATGTGGGGAAGTCTATGGGGAAAAGCACTGTACTTCCCTATTTCATGGCAAGTCATGGTAACAGCTATGCACTTTGGGCCTTAAATAAGTGTGTCACACACATTTGTAAGCATGTCTTCACAGCTCGCTTGAAAAGTTAAAAGCTACTTGATGCCTGTATATGGGAAATCCTCTCTTCGTTTTGTGTAACATTGGCCTTAATCCAGTTCCCTGCTGTTAACTTTCTTTTCCCTTCATGACTGTTGGGCAGATACATTCATACATCCTCTGACGGCATACTAGCTCACGCAGTTCATTTTAATGTTGAGCTTAGGAATCCCTGACCATACACGCAGTTAAAAGTGTGATAAGGGCAGAGAATGGAGACAGAACATGGGAATACTCACTCCTACAAAGCTACCTGCTCATTTCAGTGTTATGAAGTTGCTTTTTACATGTTCCTTCCAAATAATTCTGTGGTGAACTTACAGTGGAAAAATATTCTTAAATCCCTTTAGACTTGGAAATAATTGTCAGCTGTGAGATTTTTAATGAAATTTAATCAATCTAAAAGTCGATGTTCTTTTTTTTTTCTTTTCATTTTTTTTCTTTTCTTTTTTTTTTCCCTCAGTCACATCAGTGGAAGTCACCAAGGTGAAGGGCTCCGGAGCGGAGGATCATGCCGGGGGACCTTTGCTAAAGCGGCTAAACTGCGGCTAAACTGCAGCTGCAAAAGCACAGGGTGAGAGAGGGTCCCCAAGCCCCACCACCTCAGGGAGGGAAAGAGGGAACTGCTGATGTGCAGCAGCTCTGACTCAGTGTGGGTGGGGACAAGGGTGACATCGGCAGTCTAAAACCCAGTGTGCCCGCCATTTCAGCAAAGCCACCGAGGTGAAGGACACCAGCGCGGAGAATCGCCCCAGGGAACCCTTGCTTACGCAACTAAATCATGGTGGTGATGTCTAGACCCCCAGCCAGCAGGGAAGAAGACCGGCATGGTCTTTTGCTAAGTCTCTAGAATAAAAGAGAGTTTACATCCAGTAGAAGAAAGGACAGGCAACTTGGGGGGAGTACAAGGAAGTTGCTAGCGTATGCAGGGGAAAAATCAGAAAGGTTAAAGCCCAACATGAGCTCAACCTGGCCACGGTAGTAAAAGACAACAAAAAATGATTTCACAAATATATTAACAGTAAGAGAAGAGTCAAAGAGAATATCCATCCCTTACTGGATGCGGTGGGGAACTTGACTACTGAGGATAAGGAGAAGGCTGAGATTCTCAATGCAGCCTTTGCATCTGTCTTCAATAGTCAGACAAGTTGCTCTTGGGGTACTCAGCCTCTGGACCTGGAAGTCTGGGACAGGGAGCAGAATAAACNATGCCAGTCATCTCGAGGACAATCACGTGCCATGTCCGTGACAACCGGGGGATCAGGCCCAGCCAGCATGGGTTTGTGAAAGGCAAGTCCTGCCTGACCAATCTCATCTCTTTCTATGACCAGGTGACCCGCCTGGTGGATGAGGGAAAGGCTGTGGATGTAGTCTACCTAGACTTCAGCAAAGCCTTTGACACGGTCTCCCACAACATTCTCCTGGAGAAGCTGGCAGCCTATGGCCTGGACAGGTACATTCTTTGCTGGGTTCAAAACTGGCAGGATCGCCAGGCCCAGAGAGTGGTGGTGAAAGGAATGAAACCCAACTGGTGACCTGTTGTCGAGTGGTGTTCCCCAGGGGTCAGTGTTGGGGCCCATCCTCTTTAATATGTTTGTTGATGATTTGGATGAGGGAATTGAGTGCACCCTCAGTAA
>VWZZ01000406.1:198159-210767 GCA_013399095.1 Psophia crepitans
CCCCTTCCCCTTCCTCTTCCCCTTCTCCTTCCTCCAAAGCTATTTCAACCAGAAAGCACAACAGCTGAGAAATCAGCCATGAATTCTGACTTTCTATAGCTGAACAGACAATTTAAAGAAAATTGCAGAGAATTTAAAGAATTTTTTTAGCTCTCTCTCCTCTTTGATAGAAACGTCTTGGAAATGTCTCCATCTCTTATGATTTCTGGATTGACTCACTTGCCTTCTATTTGTCCACCAATCGTAGTACTGGGGTTGCTACACAGATTTCTAAAAGTGAAAAGAATACTGACAAATGTTTCTGGTGGATTTTGAGCTTGCTTTATTGTGACAACATCGTGTCACATATCTGTGACAAAAGGAAGTATGATCTCTGTCAAATTAAATGAAACTTCTCTAATTAATTGTAATAGAACATGGAGGAGAACTTGGACCAACCACTCCTCAGTAGATCACAAGCACGTCCTCCTTTCATCACTTTGGAAGCTCTTCAGATTATAGAACATTTTTAGTACAGACACCATGTTTGCTCTGGTTTTAGTTGTGCTATCAAATACTGACAATGCAAGCAAAGAATAGGAAGGAACAGCCTAAAAAGGTACATTTCAACAGCAATGTATGCAACAAGATTAACTTTAAAAAATGACCAGAATGCTTGTTCTTTTATTTATGATACTATGGGCTTTATGCAGGTAAAATTGCCACAAAGTACACTGCCTGAGAAACAACTGCAGAGAATTTCATAGCCAACTCATACCTGTACTACTGTTTGGTGTTAATAATTCCTTTCTTGCACAGAGGAGGAAAATTCCATCATTAAGATAAGGTTTTGCCCTAATTCTGTAGGGATGAATTACTTGTCTACATTGGATTAAAAAATCTGAGCTCAAAGCAAATGAAAGGAGCTTGTAGATCTCAGCATTTCCCCTTCACACCAAAACACAAACCATCATCAGTTGTCACCATCCTTCAGTAACTTTAGAACTTTTCCCACTTTGTTGGGAAAGTGAAAAAAAGCCTCTGAAAATACTTCTTCAACCTTACATTCATGTAGCAAAGGCAATGAACCAACATGGCCAAGGAATAGGTGTTTGGTTTCTTTCAGGAAACCTATAGGGTTGGGTTGGGTTGGCTTGGAGAGGGGGGATTAAAAAAAAAAGTCATCTCACTTTGCCTCACTTTGCACAGAAGGAAGAGATAATTATGCTTCTCAGTCAATGAATGCAAGAGAAACTGCATATGTATACGAATTCTGATATTCCCTGTGAGTTATTTTTGCCATGGAAAAGGGTAAATTGAGACCCAAATGAACATGCTATGCCACTAACAGTGACTTACCTGCTTGCAAGAAACAATAATAATTCAAAGGAGGTGAAAAACATGTCTAGCTGAGCATTCTAAAGGTGTTAACACTCATTAAATAATAGTATTAAGATATTTGTAAAATTAGAAAAAGGTGAACCCACTGACATACCACCAGTAAGAAAAGCATCAATGAGATAAGTAAAGCTGAATTATAAAGGAGTTTTCTGGGTTTTTCCCCAGTACTACAAAAGGAGGCTTCTCAGTAAAGGCTAATTTTTATCACTTTCTCACAACAAGAGGAATCTTTTATTTTTATGCCAGCTCTATGTATACAGTGCACCAAGGTTTGATAAAGCCTTAACTACTTTCAAGAACAGCAAGCATTTGGCCTCTGCGCATTGTTTTTGTGACCCTTTGTGGTGGCCTGCTTTTAACTTATAACCAAGGTTCTTCAGAGCAGTGTATCAGTCTTCCTGTGCTTAGGGGAGAATCTTGATGAGAGCGAAGTTTCACCACTTCTCCCTGAGGATCTGGCTTTTTTTCAAAATGTAAGTTATAATGCTTCACACATTGTCCCTGGCAGGACATTTTGTAAGCAAAATGTCAAGATTTGCAATATGAAAACAGTTTCCCACCTATTGCAATTGCAGTGGTGAAGACATGAAAAATATTTCACTTGTCACAGAAATCATATAGAGAGATTCTCTTTGCCAGTGATAAGTTCAGACTTGTAATCATGTGAGTAACTGCTGCTGACCTTGACTAGTCTGCTCAGGAACTTAAAGGTCAGTGTTGTTTTTTGTGCTCCACAAAGTAGCTGGCACTTACCTAGGTAACTACAGTGACTTATTTTTTACTTAATATCTACAACTTGTAGTCTCCATTTTTTTTTCAGAACAGTATCCCTGCACACCTTTATGAAAAGAAGAATGGTCTCTCTTTCTGATTCTCATCTGGGAGGAGTTAACATTTTTTGTTCTTCCCCCTGCATCATTTTGTCAAATGAGCCATTAAAATGACATGTAAGAGCTTGAAGTTAGAAGTGCTCTAAATTATGTATTTCCAGTGATACTGCTCTGCACAACTGCCTGAGAGATATGAGCTTGATTTCACATCCCAATCTCATATTCCTGCCCATTTAAACAGAAACCCCATGAATAGTAACTAGTAATTAATAACCCTCTCCAACTTGTCATCTCCCTCAATTGCTGAGACAGATATTGCTTCTCCCATCAGCACAATAGAAACTGTAAGGAAATAACAATACAGTTGTGGAGGGTATTGTCTTTCATATGGTGTTCCTTAACAGCATGATATTGCTTGAAGTCTAAGAAAACCTCTGACCATAAAATGAGCTAATGTGTCCTCCCCCTTGCCTTGTTAGGATCCCCACTGGGTCTGAAGAGCTATTACAGAACAAAACTCTACATATTTTTCCCCAAGGAAGCAGGTTTTGTGGGCCATTTATAAGAAGGAGAGACCAGTTTTTGATCTGCCTCATTGATCTGTCCATTCTCAGGTTCCGGTATTAGATATTGGTCATCAACACCAATGGCTGAGGTATCCTGCAACTATGCAACTATGTCATTGTAGGATAAATTCTATTCCAGAATACAAAATGGACCCAGAATAGACCCATTCTTCTGGAATGATGAGATCAAAACTGCAAATATGTCACTGCCTGCCCTGTTTATCTTTTTTCTTTTTTTTTTTGGACTACCAAACCCAAAGAAAAATTTGAATTGTATTGCTAGTTCACTACCAAATACCTTGTGAAATTGAATGGATAACCGTAAATACATATAAGCACATTGCAATTTGACTTTTAATTTTTTAAAGAGAAAGCCTACTTTTTTTGAACATATGTATAGACAGATTGTTATATATCTTGGGTTTTATATATTTATTTTACTTTATTTATATTTATTTTATTATATTTAAATATTTATTCATGTGAATACAGATCATAGGATTCTGATTTATGTTATCATCAGGCTTATTCTTGCTGCATTGCCTGCCCCACAACTGAATTTTGAATAGATTTCTCTGCTGAATGTTTTGAGCCATATACTACTGGGATTCCATCTGTATACAGCAGTTTGCCAATGCACAGTGAATTGTAAATTTGGGAATTTAATGAGAGCATAATAAAATTACAGGAAATATTTCACAAAAAAAGTATCACTTTTTAAGAACCATACTATGCCCACAATATTTTACAATTTTGTGAAAATGGTGAAAATACATCATGCTGTATCTTTTTGAACAATTCTGACTATGAAAAGTGTATGAGTTGAAAGATAGTTCTAAATTTATCAATAATATATAGATTTTTGGCAAAAACTGGAGCAAAGATAAAGTGTGTACCTTTAAGAATATTTATCACTTCTGTCTTAATTTTCACTACAAGGTCTCAAAGTACTTTATAAACATCAATTAAATCACGCTTGTCTCCTCATCTACTTCAAATGAGTGAACTGAAGTTTAGAGAGATTAAAGGATTTCTCTATAATAAAATAATAAATCAGTGAAAGAGCTGAAAATGGAATTCAAGAGTTTGGATAAGAAGACCATAGTATACAAAATTTTAAAAATTAAATAAAGAAGTCTTAAATATCAAGGAGATTTGTTGTTATAGTTATATAATTGGATCCAATCTAGTGAAACAGCATTTACGTGTTAATGGGAACAAAATTTATCTTTGTGATGGAAGTATTCAAATCACACTTGGGACTGATTTCCAGTAATATCATGACTGTTTTTGGGGTGAAAATAGATTCCTGAAAATTGTTTGTACATCAAAGAACAAGTCAGAATTTATGCATTTATAGATCTGTGTCTATGTATATGTCTAGCAATATGTTTATATATACATATAGCCAATAAAATCATGTTATAAAAGTGACAAATACAGGAAGAACAATGGAACTGAAAACATTATTAGACAATGACAATTTTCATACAAGCTTATACAAAATCAAAATGGCAAATTTAATCCAATTGTAATCCTGACCACGAACCCAGAGACCGAAACCGAAATAAAGATGCATTATTTCAACTGAAAACTTATTTCATTTTTCAGATATGTGAGTAGTTGTTTTGCAATAGCTATAATTTCTTTTTAGAAAGAACATTAGTTCTGAAAGTAATGGCAAGTAACAACAAAAATTAAAGCAATGAGATATATTTAGGATATTTATTGTTTTCTGTACTGACAACAGCAAGATCCACTGAAACCTTTGGTGAACTTAAAACTAAGGTTTCAGCATTTCACAAGGTTCATGATGTTTTTGTTCTTGGATATTTATTTGGCTGTATTATATCTGGCACTAGCTGCTGAAAAACTAACATAGCACAGTGGTGACTGCATGATGCTGTCTCTGTTCTCACTGTGAGCTGGGCAAAGATTCCTGTTTTATGTATCCTTAACAATTTGTTCTTGTGGTGGAGAAAAATCTGCTAAACCTGTCACACACTGACAAAAAACAAAAATAATATTCATCAAGAAATGTTTCCATCTTGTTAGTTTTGGAAAGTTATCTGAGAAGTTAGACGTGTAAAGCAGACGTCTTGGTGATTGTGTGGGCTTATCTCAGAGAGGCCTCCGAGAGTCAGCTCACCACCCAAGTGTCAATGGCCTCAGCTGCAGATACTGGGCATGGATTGCAGCGCGTTGTATTGCAATCTCCCTTACACCTTGTCATTTCTATCTTTCACACATTTTGCTTGTTTCATATCTAAGTAAAATTTCAGCTTCCCAGCTAACTGCCAGCTGCTGCAGCAGCAATATGGCTGGCACCTTCACCCTGATCCCACCACAGTCAATGAAAAGTTTCTTATTGATTTCATCAAGATCTGGATCAAGGTTTTTGTGTGGAACAAAGCTTATTCGAGACTGTCTTCTGTAATACTCCCAAGTAAATTCCTTTGCCATACTCTTGGTCAGATAGCAAGCTTAAAATCAAATTCCTGCTTGCCAGACCCAAACAGCCGAATACAAACCACTTCTGTTCCACCCGCAAAACTCTGCAAAATCAGTAACATTATATTACTAGGATGGGAGAATGAACAGATGTATTGGGGTTTTGTTTTGTTTTTCTTTGCTGCTACCTGCAAGTTTTCGTCTATTTAGCCAACTACTTACTACTTTTGGATATTTGATAACATCCAGAGGGAAAGATTGGTATGTTCAAGGGTGTCAGGTGAGCCTTGTTCTACATGAGGCAGGAAACATATTTATATATACACACGTATATAATAGTTCTTCTGTGTCAGTCCCTTCATTTGCAAAGAACAGGGAGGTAACTTTCTTAAGAAAGTATTGGGAATTCTTATTCTGCAATTTATTACTTCTTTCATACATGTGGGTGGAATTCATCTCATCTAGCCTTCAGCCACCTACAAGCTTAGCCACATCACTTGGGGTTTATCTATAGCCACGAGAAAGAAAAGCAATGCGTCCAAATCTAAAACAAGCAACTCAAGTATGTGAATGACTCGCCCTCTAATGAACTTTGTCTTTCTGCATTAATTATAGTACTGAAATAATTAATTTAGGCTAGACACATAGACTCTCTGTCCCACTATTAAATTTTTCTTCAAAAGAGAAATAAGATCTATTCTAAAGGCAAACTACAGAAAATCTGTGAATGCATAAAATTAGATATGTGTCTAAAAGTACATGTAAACATAAAATATATAATACAGAAACACACACATAGATGTGCAAATACACATAAATGCTCATATACAGATTTATATATATATGTACACACATATTACAGCCATATCTCCTGTGTCTATGTATGCATAGTCAGGTTTTATAGATGTTTTTCTATAGCCAGTCATTCTATTTCCCTAAATATCAATAACTCATTCACCTCTCCTTGTGGCCTCCTATGTATTTCATTATGAAGATTACATCAGTGATTAAGAAAGTAACACAGTCAATCTGAATTTGTTTTCTTTTTTTTGTCTTCCTTAAAAAAAAAACCAAACGAGCAAAAAAACAAGCAAGCAAAACTCCCTCACATTTTGTGTAGTTTTCTGTTTATATGTCACTATTGTATTAAAAAAAATTAAAATAGATTATTGAAAAGTTTTACTCTCACACATCTAATATTCAGTACATTTTTAAAAAATATTTGCTTCTTTTTGTAGTGATGTTAATGGATAAATTGTCACTAGATTCATTTTGATGACACCTATGTTCTTAAACAGCCATAATGAGGTCTTAAAGTTCATCTTTTGTTGAGAAAATTCTCATGACAGTGGAAGAAACAGCTCATTAGTAGGATGATAGGGACAGTAAATGCAGTGTAAAATAGCAGTCATCTTTTACTTTCAAATTGGTATTAATTTTGTACCACAGAAAATGATTCGATTGAAAATTATTTTATGCAGTGGTTTTTCATTTTCAGATATGTATTTGAGTTAGATTAGAAGCAGACAAACCAAAGAGTTACTGAGACACCGCAGTTAAAATTTCCCATAAACGTATTTAAATTCAAAGAGTCTGGCATCTTTTTTTGGCTTGCATTTTTCCTCCAGATAAATGCTAACCTTTTACGAGATTGTTATCATTACCAATAATTGTTAACAATAATATTGTTAATACTAATTAGCAAAAAAGCTCCTACACCCAGAGAAAAAATAGGCACAGCTAAAAATACAGGCGAGGTGCTTGTTAGAAAACTGATCAAACAAGCTTAATTATGACCCCCAGATAAAGGGACTGCCATTAAACCATTAAATTATCACAGATAAGACAGACTCTCAGTCACTGTCTGATGATAAATCACAGCTAACAGCAGCAAGGAAATCAGAGCTTGAACTGCTAATCCTTTTGAGGTTTGTGATGAGCACCAGTTCCCCTACTGTTTTGCATCTATTTATATTGCACTTCGAACCCCCAAATGGCATCCGCTTATCTGCAGCTCTAGATAATTTATGCCTATTGGTGTGTCACCTCACAGCGGAGGCTGTTATCAGGAAAGAGGAGTTTTAGGAAATCTGATCCCCTGAAATGCTAATCCTCTGGAGATTACTGCACATAAACGAGTTTTCTGCAGTGGTTTACTTTTGTTTATTGGTAGCAGAGATTAGCACTTTATGATTGCCATTTCAGACAGCTGCTTAGTTTGGGAACAAAGTGATCATTTAATGTGCAGGATTTTCACATATGAAGCTGTCCCGAGTCTAGCAGTCAAAAGGCAAGATAGTAATTTTTATTGATATGTCATCTCTTAAAAAGATTTGTAAATATTTTTACTACATGAAAGGCTGATCTTAAATGTGTCATTCTTTAGACCCTAATCCAGAAAAGCACCTATATTTCCACGTAATTTTAATCATGTGGGTGATCACAGTAACTTTGATGGGATATTCTTGTACTTATATTCTAAGTGAGCTTTGCTGGATCAGACCTCAGCAATGAGACGCTCTCTGGTTTCGTTCAGCTATAATGGGTACTTTCTGTGCTGAAATGGTTACTGATGAAAAAGGATATATGATTTGGAATTATATTAAAAAGCTTTTTCCCAATGATCTTAATGTTGTTGAACTGCTAAGAAGTCTTACCTTTTAGCATTTGATGGGGTTATTTGGGTGGTAGTTAAATGCCATGCTTCTCAGTGCCACAAACTATTCCTAAGTGAGTAACTACCAAAACCATCAAATTAAAATGTGTCTATTAGCACAGAACAATGAAGGCGTGAACCACAGGCACATAATGCTGCTGAAAATAAGCAGACTAAACACATAGCTGCTAAGAGTTTCCCATTTCTTTTTTTTTGTTATTGTACTCAGATTCAATAGCCAGACTGGATGAGATCACACCAAGCCTTCCGATGGTAGCTGTTGGTGGCACCTACTGAGATACAGTACTACGTGTCAGAAAGATAAGGAGAGGCAAGAAATTAAGTTGACCTTGATATTTCATTACATTTAATGCCACCTAATAGCACCTGATGTTTATAATCCTGGTTACATTCTCTTTACCAAATCCATTCCCACTGGAAATCATGATTTAAAAAAAAAAAAAAATTAGTTTCAGAACTTCTGCACTGTTTTCTCCCTTGGAAGTACTTCAGTATAAAAATGCATATGAGGGCAGACTGGAGGGAAGGAAGTGAAGAAAGTAGTGCCCCTATTTTCAAGGGTGACAGAGGGACTCTTTCACTGCTTTAAAGTACACATTATGTAATTTTAAGGTTTTTTTCCTGAGTCCCTTGGGGGAATGCAGTTAGTCAGTGATTCTGTTAATCTTCTCCAACAGCACGGGAGTGAAGGGGTGGAAAACAAAGATCTTCTCAAAAGAAAAGCAAAAGATGGACACACAGGTAGGCAAGCAAGTATGAAGATCACATCTCTCAGTGCTTGTTTTTGTTGGATTTCAGAAAATTATGTCTTTATACACAGGAAGGTTTCTGTGCGGTTTCAATTCATATATCACACAAAGGCAAAGTTTTCCTTAAAAAGTTGTTTCATTCTGAACATGCCTCTAGTGCCCGAATAGAGAGACAAGGATAAGACCTTTTGACTGGCCTCTATACATCTATTTGTGCGTGTGTTTGAGTATCTATGTGAACCTATGGGTAGGTAGAGAAAATTTCTGGTAAACTTAGAGCAAAACCTTTTTCGCTTTTGCCCAAGAATTTGGTCTACATCTACCTAAAGTTTTATGCACAGCTTTGGTGATAATTAGAATATAATGACACAACTATCTAAATCCTTTTTTTTTCTTTTTTCTATTCAGCCGTCAAAATGGATGTGCAGTTTATCATTGTATAGACAAAATATTGTATTGAATGAACTAGTATGACAATATCTAAATTTTTGTTTGGTAGAGAGGGATAATGTTAATACGTTGTACTAGCTTTACACTTAATTTGATTCATCTACAAAAGTCTCTTCTTTTGCTGTGAGCCTTACCTATTGTTTCTATAAATGATGCTTAAACTGTGTTTTCAACAGACATTAGAAAACACTATGACATGAAGTTTTCAGAAAGAATGTGTTCCATGTATTTTTACAGATTAATTGATAAATTCTTGGCAATATAAATACTTTACAGTAAGAAAATTGTAGATCTTAAACTGCCTAAAGAAATTTCTGCTGGGTCTAGTTATTGAGATACAATTTTGAAATGGTGCAATTTTTCTGGGGATAGTTACTTCAAGGGTGGACAGTAGAATAGAGTTTGAAATATTCTTGTACAAATTAGTATTAATTACGGTTGACAACAGTGCATCTTCTCTTTTTCTTCTTCACTTAACTGAAATATTTAATGAAGCAGATAACCAACTCCTTGTATTTATTAGAAAACCTGACCGTCTCAATTTGTTTTCCTTGATACTTCAGCTTTGATAAGAATTTCTGTCCACTGGTTAAAAGTTCATTTGTAATATTAAAGTGGAGAGACTGCCCTGGCTACTCAGAAAAGTGCAGATATATATGTATACATAAGAAAGATGGAGTTTGAGCATAAAATAAATCAAAACCCTAAATGTCAAAGAAAAGACACTGATTTAGGCTGTTCCTTTTGTTTTAATTTTTTTTTAAATATATATTTCTACAGTTTGCAATAAACTGAGAATACCTGAATTTTAGAGATTTGGAAATCAGTACTTTAAAAAAGTTAGATTTCCATAAAGGGTTTCAAGTTAAGTACCAAATTTTTTGAAACCTTAGTGCAAAAATATGTTACAGGAAAAGTTTTGATTTTACAGAACTAGAGAAGATTATTCTTTCTTTTTTTTCTTTTTTTCTGTAAATAGTCAATGATTTCTCACTTCCTAAATTCCGAGCATTTCTTTTAGAACAGAATATTGAACTACATTCCACCTTTCAATAATGTAAGTAGACTTTACATTCAAAATGCAATTAAAAGACAGAAAAGTCTTGAATAAACTTGAGGCCAGCAATCAATGAAGTGATGCAAGAGTAAGTTCAAGTGAAGGAAAATGAAGGGCTAGAGATTGTACTGAAAATGGTGTGGACATCCAGTCTTTGACCGCAGTCTGCATAGAAAGAAAAGAGCTAGAAAGGGCTGGTGAGGTGGACGGTGAACAAGGAGTGAGCATTCTTAAAGGACCTGGTGTGAACACGGAATGGCAGAACTGGCGAAACTGTTCATCAGCTTAATGCTAGTATTTAGCTTTTTCTGACCAAGTTTAAAGCTGCAGCCTTTCTACCAGTTCCTTCCTTTGTGTCACTGAGTATATTAGATCTCCTAGAAACAACAGTTTTACTGTTATCTGGCATCAGTGCATAAAAATCTGCTTTCTTTGCCACTTTGGCATTATGTATAAAAAGACCGGCACCTGCCCAGTACATACCAGGAAAGACCGGCTGACCTGGGATCCATTATGAATTTTCCTTTAATCCTAGATTTCTGTTCATTCTTATTTTATTGTTTCCTGTCATTAATACTCAATTAATACATGTCAACTAAAAAGTAGAACTCAGTAAAGTTAACATCGGCAACACAAAAAAAAATAAAATCTAAATGGTGAAACAGTGGAGAGACTGGGCCAACATATATGTATAATAAACAGAGAAAGTAAGAAATTAATTATAAACGTAGGAACTAGCTCATATCACTATAGATACTTAGATGATAGAGATAGCAGTCATTCAGGGCTTATTAATTTTTAAAACATTGCATGACAGTTTGATTTGATAATTTGTCGAGTCTCTTAATTTTTGGCTTATTAGTTTGCAAAGTTCTACTGATTCAGAGAAAGATTTACAAGCATCTACACTGTAATGGAACAGATGGAAATTCATAACACTTTCTCTGGGAACATCACAAATCTCCTCTGACAGCTAGTTCTCTTTTGTCACTGGCTAGCTGAGTATAGCTATAGCTTTTAAAATAATTACTTTTATGACTACAGAAAAATAAACACAGTATGACATATTTCTGTATTTTTTTTAATATAGGCAAGTGGAGATGTTTCTTATAAATAAATAAATGAATGAATGAATGAATGAATGAATGAATGAATGAATGAATAAATAAGCTCTTCATTCCTCCTCTCAAATATCCAAGATGCAACTGAGCTTGAGAAACACTAAATGTCAGTCATCGCCCACTTATGCCACCCACTAGTTTCCTCCACTATGTAAGATTTCTGGTATGTTGTGAATACTAATAATTCATAGGGTCTACTCACCTGTCTACACTTACACACTCTCAGTATTCACAAAAGGTAATGTGGGTCATGGCATAATCCTTGTGTAGACAGAGAATAGGTTTTGGAGAATTACTAAAATGCCATTTTAGTCAAGTTAAGATATGGGACAAACAAGTGATTCCTTTTTACACAGACAAGTTTAAGAGATTTCCGAGGTCACTGTTCAAATTATTCTCACTGCTTTTGCTGGTATTGTAACACAGACCCCAGCATAGACCTGCAATGAAACAGAAGTGGCTACATGCAGCTTTGGGTGCTCACGCTGACAGGATAGTTCCCCATAACCCACTCAATTGTTGCCTAACCCTGAAAGTTGAATATTTACTGGGCTAGAGAGAAAGGAAGGGACCGGCACCTCAGTGTTGTAGTTCGATGCTAGAGCTCACTGCAGGGAATAATAGGATAAAGAAGAGAAACAGCTACTGTGGGAATAATGTCGAGAGTGTCACCTCACACACCCTATAGTCCCATGAGTTAGGAAGTGTTGAAAAATACCAGCACACCACACACTTGCTTTATTTCCCCCATCTGGCTGTTTCTCCAGTTCTGTTCCCTGCTCGGTATGCCAGAGTTGGTGGACGCTCTTGCTAAACACCCAGCTGTCCTCTTTCAGTGTAGAAGGATGTGCCTAATCTGGGTTTACAGCTTCTGTGAGGAGGAAAGACATCTAAGATGAACAGAGAAGGACTGGTGGGAGATGTGGTGGTTGGGAGCTGTCTTGGGCAGAGTGACCACGAAATGATGGAGTTCTCTATTCTTGGTGAAGTCAGGAGGACGCACAGTAAAACTGCTACCTTGGGCGTCCAGAGGGCAGACTTTGACCTGTTCAGGATGCTGGCAGGGAGGGTCCCTTGGGAGTCGGTCCTGAAGGACAAAGGGGTCCAGGAAGGCTGGATGCTCCTCAAGGAGAAAGACTTAAAGGGGCAGGAGCAGTCTGTCCCTGTGTGCCATAAGATGAGCCAGCAGAGAAGACCAGCGTGACTGAACACAGAAGTTTTTCTGAGTCTCCAGGAAAAAAAGAGAGTTTACAGCCAGCGGAAGAAGGGACAGGCAACTCGGGGAGTTGCTAGCATATACAGGTGAAAAATCAGGAAGGCTAAAGCC
>VWZZ01000407.1:0-45270 GCA_013399095.1 Psophia crepitans
GCGTGGGGCTGGGCTGGGGCTGGACCACGGCACTCTTCCTGAAAGGAATGAAAACTGTGATCCTTCTCATGGGTATTGTAGAGGTGATGTGTCACAGGAGGGTAGAATTGAGAACTCCACAGGAAACGTGCACAGATGTCATACTTCTGGGTCCCTGGCAGAAGCAGCCCTGCTGCACTGTCTTCAGAAATGGATGCTGAAAGTGTGGCAAGCTATGGATTATAAAACCTATGATATAATTTTCCATATAAGATGATTTGGGAGACAGCCTTGTAATGAAAGTCTAGAGAGTTCCTTAATCTGTTCTCTCTAAACTATAGTATTTCATATGTGCAGGAATATTATGGAGCTGTCAGAATAGCACAGGGATTATAAAATATTCTAGCAGTAAAACTTCTGATTGTAGTTCAGTTTTAGAACAAAGTTCAGCAAAAGCTTTTAAGGTGGTTTTTTTTTTTTTTTAATTTGGCAGTTACTTACCCTTCCCAATTCCTGACAGTTTCCTTTTCCAAGGCTTTCCAGGACACCAGGCATATTGCCACCTCTGCACCCTTCCATCTTTTTCCTTTACTGTCTGGTGCTGTGACAAGTGTCTCAATTGCACTGGGAAGGGGGAAGCAACCAACTAAACTTTATATCAGTCTCTCATGATCTCCCCCAAATCTGAACAAAACCCTACATTCCTACTCGTAATAGGTAATTTCTTCCCTGCCCTCCAAATTTTACATGTCCAGTACCATTTTTCCTGACCATGGAAAAGCAACTTCTGCCAAGGTGTTGCAACTGCCCCACCAGCTGCCCCATCACCTCAGTGGCGTGCATGTTCAGCTGTGCCACTTCTGCTCCACTGCTGCATGCTTTGTCCTTCTGCTAAGTCCAGATGCTCACTGCATATTCAGCAGATTTGATCCCAAAAGAGAAGACGACCAATTAAAGCCAGCTCTGAAAGCTGTGACATGAATGAAGTTGCATTCTAATCACAGATGATTTAGGAGCATTAATAAGCAATAGAGATTGCTTAAATTCTGAAATGGCAGGATCTAGGTAAATAAAGACAACTCTTCCTGAGCACAGATAAAAATTTATCCTGTGTTAATGTGCTTTTATTTGTTCCAAATAGAATTTCTGAACAGAAGACCCCAAAATGAAAACTATAAAAATAATTTAGAAAAGCATATGGGGCTTGTCAAGATTGCATGACGGTGAGGCAGTGTGACTCACCATCCCTGTGATGGGCACAGGGAGTTCTTGACGTGCATTGCAATAAGCATATCCCTTGTGCCTGCATTGTTTGGGTAAAGCACGTGAATGGCTACAAGGTAGAAGAAACTCACAAGGTTAGCTGTTGCTTGGAAGAAGAGATCAAAACCACGAGTCTCTTGACATATAGATAGAGGAGAACAGGTGAAGTAAATAGCACTAGTAATACAAATTACTAGAAGACCTGTAGCTAGTCCTTTTGTTTCCCACCAATATGAGGAACGTGGACCAACACTGCTTGTTTCTTCCTGAGTAGTAGCTGTTGCTCAGAGATCAGTTTGAGGGTCAGCAATACAATTATTATTTAGAGAAGTTAGGCTGTCTAAAACAAAATCTTGCTTTTCATCTTAAAACGCTGTTGATGATTTTAGTACTAAGCAAACCAGCTTTATGGCAGTAGTGACTGGCTAGTGTGGTAAAGGTCTCACCATGTGTGGTGCGTTGACCTTGATAGGTGGCCAGGTGCTCACAAGGGCTGAGGTGAAGATAGGGAGATCACTTACTAATTGTCCTCGTGGGCAAAACAGTCAACTTGATTTAATTGATTGTCAATTAAAAGAGAGTTGAATGGTGAGAAAAAAAAAGAAAATACCTTCCCCCCTCCCCCTTTCTTCCCAGGCTCAACTTCACTCACTCCTTCCTGACACTTCCACCTCCTTCTCCTTCCTTAGCAGCACAGAAGGATGGGAAATGTTGGTTGCTGTTAGACCATAACAGCTCCTTCCTTCTCACGCTCTTCCCCTGCTCCGCCATGCTTTCCCCAGGGGCTGCCAGGGAATCTCTGCTCCCGCCCCTCCTCCTGCTCCCCACAGGTGCTCCCAGGGCTGGTTCTCGCACTTTTTTCCTCACTCCTCGCTGCCTGGGCAGGGTTTTGCCCCTTCTCAACTTTTCCCAGAGGCGGCGTCGCCATCTTGTCTGAGGGGCCGAGCTCCACCCTGTGGTGGGGCAGCCAGAACTGGCTGTGGTGGCAGGGCCAGCCTGGCCTTCTCCTCACAGCGGCCCTGCTGCCGGCGCCTGGGCACGGACACCGGCTACACCACGTCTTGGTAAGACCCCTATTTTTGTTACCTTTTTTGCTATAACTGGTCTCTTCCATTGATACTGGTGGGAAGAAAGTCCTGAGCTTCAGAAAGTCGGAACTGGCCGCAGGGACTTCATGGATAGACAGGCAGAGGATGGGGAGAGGCAGTGGCCTCGGCATTTGGGGACGTCTGTCTCTTCCATGTTGCTTTCAGAGAGCAGATTTGGAATAGTCTTATCAATTATGTTTCCTAAAAGATGGGGAGCAGATGGATCTGCAATTCTGGTAACTGTAAGCTTTATTTGGAGTGCTGAGTGGTTTTGGAAGAAGTGTTGCTAGAGTTTCCACACTCGTGGTCAGGGCTGTTTGCTACCTACCAGAATGCAAATTCACATTTTGCCTCTGACTCTTGCTCCTGTTTCTAACCAGTTAAAGACATCATATTTCTTTTTATATTGTGCGGTTATATTTGGACACATACATGGAATGGAGACAGCAACAGGAGATGTAAAAAATGTTTCATTTTATTTTTAAATAAAGGACAGATTTCTCTTAAGGATGCCCTGTTAGCAAGCCACATAGTGTAGGAGAAAATAATATCTATCTTCTTTTTTTTTTTTTGTCTGCTTATCATTGGTGTACTGTGTTATATCGAAAGCCTTCTGCTCTGCCACACTTTTCTTTGTGTTCTTTGGAAGAATGACTCCACTTATTTTCAGTGAAGTAGGAGAATGCGGTTTGCTGACTGGTTTACTTTGTCCTGGGAACAGATCTGAGATGTATTCAGGCTAGCTGCAAATGAAGCACTGTTTTTAATGTGAGATTTAATTTTAAATAGTTAAACAACTGCAGGGATGTCTGTAAGCAGCTACTGATTTAAAAAAAAAAAGGTGGCAAATGACGTTTATAGTTTTCTCCTACTAAAGGTATTTTAGTGGGAAATAAAGGATGATTTCTCACATAGCTGTTGGCAAACCTTGATTTTTCAGGGTTTAGGCAGTATTGTTAAGTGTTTTAACTTTGTGTGTTAGGCTTTTCACTGCCTTCAGTAAATTTCTCTTACTTGTTTTGAGGCTTAGTCCTCATTTAACAAATAGGTAGGGGAGAAGTCTTGATTTTCCAGCTAAGAAAAATGTTATTTGTGAGGTTAATGTATACAACAAGTGTGTGCCTATGGAGGGATTCCCTTTAAGAGAAAAAACAGTTCGAGGTTGGGTTTATGGAGCACTGAGGTAATGGTGCTGCAAGTATGGTGATCTCTGTTGAGCTGGAAACAAATCTTCTGGAGCTGGGGCTGTAAGACTCTTGTTTATTCATGTCAGAAAAGCACAGTCAACAAGCTTATTGCATTCAACTCAAATAATCCCTTGGAGACATCGTACAGTGGTACCTGGCTATCTCTGGCTCAGCAGTTTGTAGGTTGGTTAACAAACAGAATATCCTCCAAGGCTGCAGGAGCCACTCATTGGCCAAATGTAAGGATGCTCGATCCTGAGAGAGACTTATTTTGCCCAAATTGTTAGGTGTGTTGATATGTTCTACATATATAAAAATATAGAAGTATTTTCAGCTGCTGTTGGTGTTAGAATGATGTACTTTTAATACCAATGAAAGAAGGGTAAGAGAAGAAAGGCTTTTGAATATTTTAGTAATGTAATTCTGATCTATTGGGTAGAAATTATGAAGATGACTATATGGCTCTTTCATTCAGAATATGTATCATCAGGGATGCGACTGTCCCAGAAATCACAAAAAATGCTTTACTCTGTGTGACATATAAAAGATGACTACTAAAACTGATAGTAACTTGCTTAATTAAAACAAATTAACTGTGCAGTTGTATGGACCTCATTACTGCAGTATGGGACTGTATTCCCTCCCTATGGTGAAAAGTAGAAAAGGAATCTTGCTCTTTTGTTTCATCTGTAGATGATATTTATCTTTTTTACAAATTATTCGTTAAGGCTGAACAAAGTAGTGGTTGTACATTTAGTTTCAGTTTTACACAACCTTTCCTAGGACATAGTTCAGCCAGCAAGCAGGCCACTGCAGTGGAATTTAGCCGAGGTGTGTATGGTCTAACTCATTGTGGGGAGGGGGGAATTGAGATCCATTATGTAAAGCTTTGAAAGTCAGCAAACTGACCTGGAACTGAAATGTGTATTAGTGAAGAGCAGTGTTTTGCATTGCTGAGCAGATAGGTTGCTGAATTGGGAATGAGCCAGAGTATCCTCAGGGTCTGGCAGCAAGTGATAGTCTGGTTTGCATGTTGCGCACGTGGTGCTCAGGGTGGTCAGATTTACATTTAGTAAGCTGCAGACGGTAGTGTGAGCACCCCATGAGATGAGTTGGATATTCTAAATATCCATTTCTTCCCTTTGAGAATAACCTCTAGGATCTAAAACAAGGTTTGATATGTCCTTCGTGGTATTGGACCAAGAAATAGACAAAAATATCTTTAGGGGGCAGTTGAAGCAAAAGACTGATTTAGACGTTTATTTATTTATTAAATCGAGGCATGCACTTTATATGTTGAGAAGGAAATAATTTGAGGTTTTGTAATAAACCCTTTGTGTTCTGGCGTTTGGGTTTCTGAAATAGGTTTATCTTATGCTGTTTATATTCTTACAAACTGAATATAACTCTAAATTTGGATCATGAGTTTTCTCCCCTGTGGTATTGATGCCCATTTAATACTACTTTTGTGGTGACTTTCAGCATGAAGTTGTGAAGGGGTTAGCAGTGATTTGTTTCACCTGTCCATACTTGAAGTTTGATTAACACAGTACTGTGGTTTAAAAATGGAAACTCAAGAGAATTACTCCAGCTCAATTACTATAACGCATCAAAAAGCTTTTGATTTTATATTACAATTATTGTAAAGCACTTCAAACCAGCCACTTTACCATTGTGAGGAGAATTCTACACCAGTTTTTAATCCAAAATTGTGTTTCTCAGAAATTCTACATCTGCAGATAGATTACTTGCAGTGCTCCTGTTGTCCTTGTTTCTTCTCTGCTGTGGAATCAAAAGAACCCCAACACTTAGTAAACTCTTAAATTAGTTTATTTTGTTGCTCACTGTGTATGTAGCAGTAAAGAGCAGAGTGAAGCAACTGGAAGATCTGCAGTGCTCTGTGGATTGCAGATGAGTATAACATGAGTGATTTCTCCCTCCCAGTAGCTAGCAATAGGGTGCTTTTCAAGCTCAAATTCTGTTAGAATTTTAGTCAGGAAAAGTTAATTTCTCTTGTCTCTCCTTCCCCCCAGCCCCAAAACAGAAGGAAGAGGTAGTCCTGATAGCAAGTTGTCAGCTGGATAGCTGTCTTTGCGGCAACAGTAGCAGTTGTTGTTCTTTTGTGTTTAGCTGATTGCATATTTGTCGTAATTCCACCTAAATGTTTGTTGATGTTTTAAATACTAAATAAATAAGCACTTCTTTACTGTTGTCTTAATTTAGTGACATGTTGTCAGTTTCTTTGGAAACTGGATTCCAAAGAGTTCTGTCAGTTGGTTAATTGAGTGGAAACTCGGCTTTGAAAATAGAATTTTCCTGCTGGCTTACCAGTTTACAAATATCTACTATTTATTTTGGGCACCAAATGATTATTTTTCTTCTGGGCATGTTTTTTGCTTGGTGGTAGTTGTTTTGGGATTTGTATGTGTGTATGCATTTACATACAGTGTAGCTTGAAATGAATCACAGTATGGCATAGGTTGGAAGAGACCTCTAGAGGTCAGCTGGTCCAGCCCCACTCCTCAAGAAGGGCCACCTAGAGCTGGTTGCCCAGGACCATGTCCAGATGGCTTTTGGATGTCTCCAAGGATGAAGACTTCGTAGCCTCTCTGGGCAACCTGTGCCCGTGCTCAGTCACCCTCTGTGCAAAAGTGTTTCCTGATGTTTGTAGGGAACATCCTGCATTTCAGTTTGTGCATGTTGTCTCTGGTCCTGTCACTGGGCACCACTGCAACAAGCCTAGCTTTGTCTTCTTTTCGTGCTGCCTTCAGATTTTTTGTACACACTGAGATTTCCACTCAGCCTTCTCTTCTCCAAGCTAAGCAATCCCAGCTCTCTCAGCCTTTCCTCATACGAGCTATACTCCAGGACCTTCATCATCATCTTAATAGTCCTTTGTTGGGCTCTCTCCAGTAGCTCCATATCTCTCTTGTACTGGGGAGATCAGAACTAGACACAGTACTTCAGGTATGGCCTCACCAGTGCTGAGTAGATGAGACGGATCACTTCCCTCAACCTGGAGCCCTCCTCCTAATGCAGTCGAGGATACTCTGAGCCTTCTTTCCAGCAAGGCAATGTGTCTGGCTGTTCAGCCTGGTGTCCACCAGGATGCCCAGGGCCTTCTCTGCAAAGCTGTTTTTCAACCCATTGGTTCCCAGCATGTATTGGTGCTGGGGCTGTTCCTCCCCAGGTGCACGACTTGGCACTTCTCTCAGCCCATTTCACCAGCATGTCAAGGTCTGAATGGCAGCATGCCCCTCTGGTATATCAGCCACTCCTCCCAGTTTTGTGTCATTAGCAGACTTGCTGAGGTCACATTGTGCCCCATTATTGACATTGTTAATGAAGATCTTAAATAGGACTGGACTCAGTATTGACTCCTCTTACTGTGAAGTTCAGGTACAGCTTTATGCACAGCTTGATGGTCCTCCAAGACTTACAGGTGCTCCAGAAGTTATCACCTTGCTTTTTCAGCTTTCCTCAGTGTTACTTCCTTCAGCCTTGTCCTAACTGTAAGTATGACTCTGTAGTTGGGAGCACAGTAGTAGACATTTATCTTTCTGGCATCTTTGTAAAATGGTAAGGTGGACAGGTGCAACAAACCCATTACTTGCAAAGCCATACAGATTTTTTTATGAAACAGCAGTCTTTTAATGTTACCTTATTGTCCAGATGGCTAAGTATATGGTAGAACAGAATTAATAGATGTTGGGGAATCCGCCTCCATGTGGAACAGATAGTAACGTTGGCAACCAGTCAAAAAAACCCTCGGAAAGGTTGCAGCTGAAGGACACCACTGTTGGAAACAGATGAAGATATATTCCTGAACTCAAGGAGGAAACACAGAGGATGCATTATTGTATGGAATGATTAGATGACTGACTAATGAGCCTTGAGGGGCAAGGAAATTGGCTACAAAAGCAATTAAATAAGCACCTGACATTCCAATGCACTCTGTATAAACACTGAACTCTTACTATGTTTAGTTGGCAAAGCAAAACAAGTGGCATTTAAGCATACAAGGCAAACTGTTACAGGAAGAAAAAACCTGTTGTTACGAACAGATTGTTTTGCTGCAAGTGTGTTAGTAAATGCTTTTCTTTGTCAGAAGGTGTGATAACACATTGTAATATTAGCATTATAAGTCACTGTCCACAGTTGTTGTTAGTTATTCTGGATATTCAGACCAATTTGATACTGTATTAAAACCCATATTCTGCTTTCATCAGTCTATTGTTAGATACCGATGGCAATTTTTTCCCCCTTTTTCCTCTAGTGACAAAACTGCGTAAGCGTCCAGATTTGAGTAACAGAAGGGTCATTTTGCATAAAAACTGATGAACCAACATCTGATACATATTTCTGTAACATAACATGACATCTATTTTGTGTGCTAGACCAGGTGATGGTTAGTTTGCGTACTAAGGGGTGTAGTCAGCCTACCTATGAAACTTCGAGAGGGAAAATTGATGACAAAAGCAGTTACATGAACACTTGTTTTGCCACATTGAGTTTTTAAAGTAGCTTTACTGATTGCAGGGTTATGCCTTGCTTAGAAACAGGTGTACTTTCAAATTACTTGGTAAAGTATTTAATTTGTAGTCCCACCCAGTAGAAGCAACAGCTTTGGAATTCTGTTGACAGGTAGTTCTGGGGAAGCCTGTCAAGGTCAGGTTGTGATTTGAAAGCCAGTCCTAGTGAACCAAAGTTGAAGTGTTCATACTATTTTTAAGAGCAAGACTAGGTTTGCTGGTAATATTGCTAGAAGTGACCTTCAACTTTGTTTTCAGTAAATTTCTAGCAACCTTTTCTGTGTAGCAGTGCTGAAAATGTTACTAATGTCTTTTTTCCTCATAAATGTATGCATCTGAAGGAGGCTAGTTTAAGAAAGTGATTTGTAAATATCTTTGTAGTTGTAACTATGTATGACAAGGAGCTGAGCTAGATGTTTCAATCAAGTGGTTTGTCTCCCCTGTGACCAGCTTGAAGCAAAGAAATTAGTTTGTAGTTGTTTGGGTTTTTTTTCCTGTAAGAAGAATTACAAGCACTTCTTAAGTGTTGACTAACATTAAATTTGCTATCAGAAAATCATGCTTGGTCTACAAAGACAGTATAGTTAATCACGTATTCGTTTCTCGTTTACCTTATTAAAATCAGACTCAAAGGTCTCCCTATACTTGGAGTTTACAATATGTCCTGCTGAACCCTGTAAATGTTGTGTGAGTCCTGCTCTTAACAGGATAAGAATTCTAGGTTTCTGATCTGAAAAAGCTTTATTATGAAGTGACGTATCTGGCTTTAGAGACAGAGGTGGAATTGGTACATCTGAAATGAATGAATAATATATAAGGACTGATACTAGCTTTGCCTCATGAGTTGGCCTTACTATTTAGCCTCAAGCAGAAGCAAGAAACAAAAAAACCCCCAGTGGTTGTTAAGGTAGAAAGTTAAATATTTAATACCAGCCTCTGTGCTGCGCATTCTCCTTTTGTTGTATTTATGGAAATATATTTTGGAACTGGAGGAAAATATTATTTATATTACAGTAGTGGCATAAAGGGCATATTTGATTGAGGCGTCGAAGTGCTAGACTTCGTAAAAGGCGTGAGAGAAAATTCCTGGATTAACCTTAAAATTTTCACTGTTATCCTTTTTCTTTTGGGTATGCTGGGTCTCATTTTGATTTTCATTTGGGATTTGTCTGTAACGACCCTTTTTTCTTTCCTCTTCAGAATTACGTAGATGACCAGGTAACAATAAGGGATGGTTGTTTTCCAAGTAGCAGTTTTATCTTTGGAGCCCTCTGAAATTTATCCCATCACTTACAGCACACTGGATGTAACACACATCTTGGGTGCTGCCCTCTGTCGTTAAAAAAATTTTGTAAGCCTCTTGGGTACAAAAATAGCATTTGAACTTATATTTTCTGGGCAAAACAGGAGTTGGATATTACACAAAGGAAGGGTCTTGGAGCACAATGTATCTTTGAATGAAAACATAAGAAATGGTTAGAAAAATTTAAACTTAAGTATTTTCTTCTGTCACCTTGGAGAGTGTAGTTTAGAGCATTGTGGTATGGTTGAGATTTTTATTATCTGATTTGGTGGTGGTGAGTGAAGGTAAAAACATGCCTACCCATTTGCAGATGCATGTATTGCAGTACTGTGCACGTGTCCTGGACTATGATCATCCAGGATATGGGGAAGGGCAGATGATGTTGTTTCAAGGATTTTGATAGTCAGGTGAAAACAAGAATGAAGTACAGATTCAGGTGTTTTGTTCTTTAAAGAAGAAAAAAAAAAATAAAAGGGTAATTGCAAATCTTAGTATTTTTCTCTTTGGAAGATTTAATGTTTTCAAATAAGTTTTGATGTTTGCTTCTCTCTGCTTTCTCACAAAGATGAAACAAGGGCTCGGCTAGTTTGTATGGACCTGGTATTTTAATGCACGTCACAGGAACCCTGCTGTACTGGGCACTCTGTCTCAGATAAATAGGATTCTTCATTTCCTCTATAGATCTATGAGAAATTTTGTGTTAGATTTTTCTTCTATGACCCTTTAATGTGAAAAAGACAGATATTCTGGAAGTAAGCTTTACCTCTCCCCTGCGTCTTGTTTCACTGAGTTATAAAGTGCATTCAGTCACTCAAAGAAGCAGGGATGGCCTCATTGCAGTTGTGTCATGCTTTGGACTTGTCAGAAATCTACATGCTGGTGTTTTAAATGAGGTGGTTGCAAATACATGTGTGTACATACATATATATGTTCACAGTTACTTCTTTTTCCTTCTTATTCAGAGCTTGAAAAAAAGTTGTGTTTGGAAACTGAATACTACCAAATTCAGTTGAATAATAACTTCTGCACACAATGGTTTGTGTAAGAAGAAAAAAGGTAGCTGCAAAGTTTGGAATAGTGAATAGTATGGGAGCTAAAACTGATGCGGTACTTCCTTCCTGGGGCTGAATAGTCAACGCCAGTGCTTCTGGTAGGCTCGGCAATGGATACCGTGTAAAGCTCAGAAAATGTACTGTGATTTCACTGAGCTGTTGCTACTAAGAGGAGCTGTTTGCAGGTTACTGCTGCTTGAGATAGAACTGATCAACAGCCTTAGGCAGGCATTGTAGGCAAGCATGGTAAAAGCAAGAAACACGGAGCTTGAGGAAGACTGTAAATGAATTTAGCTTTTTTTATAATTGTTTGCTGAATACATGGTTAAGGTTTTGAAGAAATCCGGTTCATCGACCACCCTTAACAGAATGATAAATTAGTATTGTTAAAATTGTGGTTTAGATTGCATAGCATGTAGAACACAATTTTGTAATTAAAAAAAAATCTCTTCAGAAGTGTGAGAAATGTGCTGCACTTCAGTTATGTTCTCTATTTACTTAACCTGGTGTGTGTATGTAATATTAAATATTAAAAACTGGAGGTATTGCTCATTTTAAGCCTGAAGGAAACAGGAGGTAAGGTGGCCTGGTTCAGCTGTCCCTCATGTAACCTCCTTTATAGCTTCTCTAGTTGCAATCATAAAGTCATGGCAAGAGTGCAGGCTGATCCTTACATGTCTAGGTCACAGAAATGGAAGCCGAGCATTGCGTTTGCATCACCTAAGTAATCTTTTGTACATAGGAATCAAGAAGGGTCAAGGATGTCTGGAGAGTTTTGCTCACTCTGAAGAGTGGACTTGGTAAGAGGGATGTAGGGCCAAACCCTCTCTCTTCTGTACACTAGTGGAAGAGGAAGAAGCAGGAAGGTTGACCTTTAAAGGTTCTGACTCTCGGCTGGTGTAAAGCTGCCTGTAGTTTCTCAGATACTGGTGAAGCTACGTTGGCTAACGCCACCTGAAGAGGCAGTTTGGCAATCTGTAGCCAAAGGTGTTATTCTGGAGTTAGTTTTCTAGTGTCCGTGCTGCTGCTCCAGTACACATCTGCAAGAGTAGGAACAAGGCACAATAAAAGCATGCTTTTAAATGTGGAAAATTTTTATTTTCTTCAATGATATGTCTTGGAAGTAACCACTTATTTTTGCAGTGGCTTCCAGTGTGGTTAAGAAATCTGAGACCTTGGCTTAGGGTTGAATGGGGTTCTAAAGTGCTTCACTGACTCAGAACCTCCTCTGGCTTCCCCAAGGTAAAACAGTGAACATCAGCAACAGCTGAGTGAGTATGGGCATGAATTCAGATGCATTTTTTCTGTGTTTCTCTGTCAGAGTTCAGGAAAGTAGGGCAGTGTAATGTGAGGAGTCAGGTTCTCTGAGCATAAGTGCATTTGCATTTTGTTGTTGTTTATATCAAGAAAAAACTAGAGGTAAAAATAATACCAGATTATAAGTATGCTGCTTTAGAGGTGGGTTGTTTTTTTTTTTTCCAAATAAAAGAAAATGTGCATCAAGGATCTTCTTATAATATACAGATTAAGTATAGATATGTTTTATCAATTTGTATTTCGTGCGTTTGCATAAAGTTCACGTATAATTTGATCTTGTAAGCTTTCCAGGGATTTTTATGATTACTGAAGAAAAAAAAAACCCTCTCCCTCTCCCACAAGCCTAGTTACAGTGGATTGTGTTAGGAAGTTAATGAGATTGCAAAGTAATGGTGTTACGGGATACATTCTGATGCTATTTGTGCTTTGGTTTAAGCACATAACTTATTTACACGTTGAGTGTTGTAGATTAACATTTGTGATGAGTTGCTTTGTGTAGAAAAGATTACATTCCAGACCAATAGCCTAACAAATAGTAGAGAAATCACAATTAAGTAATGCATTTTAATCTTTAAATGCTAATAATGTACTTGCAAAGACCCAGAGGAAGCCTATGTAATTAGAAAATTGGAAAATATGTACTTAAGTATCTTCTACCCAATTTTCCTCTTGTGCTTGCATTAAATTAGAGTAACTCAGTAAAGGAGTATATCTCACAAGCTATCGGGACGTGGTTCTGAAGGACGATTTTATTTTTTTATTTTAGTACAGGCATTTGCTGGATAGGGGTCACATTAATAGAATTATAGAGAATTAATCATAAAACCTGATACTTGCTTTAGAATAAAGTATTTGTGTCCCGCAACTGGAAAAGTGGAAAGCAAGAAGTTGAGAATACTTTAAGGGAAATCAGTTTTGAGATGAGATAAATGTATCTTTTAGGAG
Source organism: Psophia crepitans (assembly GCA_013399095.1). Taxonomy (NCBI): domain Eukaryota; kingdom Metazoa; phylum Chordata; class Aves; order Gruiformes; family Psophiidae; genus Psophia; species Psophia crepitans. The sequence goes on from VWZZ01000407.1 coordinate 12,667, forward strand.
GGGTACAGGACCTCATGATTGCTAGTGAAGTCAATTCAGAACCAAATCTCGTAGTAGAGTGCTTGTTATGTTTTTTTTCCTCATATTTGCTTTGAAATACTTTCTGTAGCTAACCTATATATCAAAATTAGCACCATATGGCAACAGGCTCGTTGTCTAAATAATGTATGTTTCATAAGTGCAGTTGACTTAAGAATCACTTGTCACCACTTGGAGGGCATTTAACTACAATTTTAGAGCCAAAAAGAGTGCCCTGAGATACACAATAATTTGGTGGGTAGAATAAAAAAAGTTGTTTGTTATGCAGTGGGTATAAAATTATAATGATTTCCCCCTGTGTTTACTGGTGAAGGACAATTTAATTCTCGGGGGCAGCTGATTCTCCAAATTTCTGGCATAAATGATTGTGCTATACATATTCCTCACAGTATTTATTGCCTTAGTAGCAAATGCCGTATGCTGGAGTGCGACAAAACAGAAGTTTGGTTGGCAGATACACTCTGAACAATAGATGTTCAGATGAGGGGACGATTGCTCTTTAAGCATATAAAATAACTGGGGTATATTGTATTCCACTGTTTAAATATTTTTTTCTTCAAACCTTTGGTGGGAGTCTTGCTAGCTAAGGATCCAGATCCCTTCTGTTCTTAAACAAGCTTAGGGTTAATAAGTATGATTTCCTTGCTACAGGCTGTAGCATGTACTGTCATATGCTCAGTTAAAAAATACAGTGCAAATAACCTGTTTGTTTCCTTTTTAAGTAAGTCTTGAGTTTATTTTAATTATCAAATTGTTGTACGTGGAACTTTTTTGTTGTGGGTTTTTTTGGTGTATTTTGGGTTTTTTGTTTGGTTTTGGCGTCCCCGTCGTCGTCCCCCGTGTCCCCCCCGCGTTAGATTTAGACCTGAATTCTTCCAGTGAGCCCAGTGTTTTGTGCAGACGTATCACTAATTCTCTTGGAAAAAGAGCCATAAAAGATTTAGGTCCCAGAACTGTGATATAGACAGCCTCAAACTGTCTTAGTCTCGGGCTTCCAGTTTTTACTTTAAAAATTAAGGTGCCTAAAATTGGCTGTCTTGCATACTGAGAAATTGTCGTATTTTTGATAGGTCTATGAATTTACCTGTTTTATTACACGTTCATAGAATAGTTTGTGTTGGAAGTGAGCTTTAAAGGTCGTCTGGTCCAACCCCAGTGGTTTTACATCTGTGCCCAGCCGGGAACAAAAATTTAGGTATTTCTTGTAATAAATCTTCAGGTGGTAGGATTGGGGTTGTATTTTCTGTGCACTCACAACTACGTTACTGGGTTTCTCAGCAACTCTTAACTCTAGGAATCTTCTCGAGTGTTCTTTATTCTGTATCTGGAAGAAATGGATGTGATATTTGCAGTCCTTGTTCCTGCTGTGGCCTAACATTTCAATATTTGTCTGGAGAGCAGATGGAAGATGCACGTTCTTTGCCCACCTTCTGTTGGGGGAAAAACATTAAACTTGCATTGTAGTTTTGCATAGAGAGATCCTCAATCTTAAAGGTTTCTGGTAGCAAAGGTGGTGCGCACTGCTCCTCCTGTTGAGGCTGTGTCAGCTTAGTTTGCATGTTGTTGGGCTTTTTTTTTTTTTGAGGGTGTGTGTTTGGTTTATTTTGTATAGTAAGCCACCAAGTGCTGGAAAAAGCATAACTGTGGAGGTTGGATAAGGCTTTGAGGGACAGAAAAGAGTTTTGCTCCCTGTTCTCAGGATAAATCTGTGTAGTACCTGATGGTTCTATTCAAAATAGAAGATGGAAAACAGAACGTGGTACTCCCATGCCTACTGAGGCAGTAGCATTTTCTGCTGCACCTGTCTTGTCTTTCGTAATGAATCTTGATCACAGCTTTCTTCTTGTCTAGCCAAGTAGAATGCTGTAAAAAGAAAAGTGGCAAATAGTTACATCCAGAATAGCGTACAACCTGTAGCTAGGAGCTGCCTCCTGGAAGGATATAGGTAGATTATTTTTTTTCTAATATTTTTTTTCTCCCGTGGGCAGAGACGGGAATTCAGCTTGGATTTCTTAATTACAGGATGAGTGCTCTAACCACTATACGGATGTACAATTGTTTCTTAGGGCGCATTTGAGTTTTGAAAGTTTCAATGAATCCGTAGCTACTGCCAATGGATGAAAAACCATGGATCAGAGAATGTGAGGCTGTAGGCATATCTCTGTATACGTTCAGAAAGGGAATTCAGTGGAAAAGTACATGATATTTAAATAGAAATAGGTTTGTATTATTGTATATAATCTATATGTAGAAAGACTGTATCATTATAAACCTTGTTGCTAAAAGATTGAAAAAGAAAGGAGTTGCATTATCATTTATGTTTCTTAATCTCACTTGTACCAGTATATATGAAAGTTGTGAACAGCAGCGTGCATGCTACGATTGCACATGCTTTATTTCTTTCCCCCAATCTGTCATTAGTGAATGAGTTAACTCAGTAGGACAGACTGAATTCAGCCTTCAAAAATTACTATCGTGTAATTTTTGGGAGGAGAGACATAAAAAAAGCTGTGTACTCCTTAACGTTTTCAACATTTTATAATTCCTTTTTGACTCAGTCATCTGCAGCAGTTGTATAAATGACTTCTAATGATGCAGTATTGCTGAAGAATTTTGTGTTTACTTTGCAGTGTGTCATTATTAACTCCGAGGAAAGAAAACCTGTGTTGTTTGGTCTGCATAAAGGACATTTAGGAAAAGGAGGATGAATTTAAATCAAAAGAGAGAACGAAATTTAAACCTTTGCCACAGATGTTTTCTTCAGAAAGGAAATGGAAATTGTCGCTTTGCAAAGTGAACTAAATGGAACATCTGTGAGTTCTTGTTTTCATTCTTTGAGACTTGATTCTCTTCTGTTTCTACTAGTCTTAGAGATGCATATTCATCTTGATCCTGCTTCCATTGGCTGTTAGGTTCAGCAGAGCTGGACAAAGTCTTCTGTGAGAAGAAAAATTTTAAAAATCAGTCACGACCATCATAGCTGTATCTTGACCTGCTTTAAAAAACCATTGAATACTACAGGTTGGGCAGCAGTCGTTAGTGGAAACATCGGCACAGTTCAAATGTCAGCATGAGGTTGCAATGCACAATCTCTATTATTTTTTGATAAGAGATATCAATTTAGATCCAGTTTAGGTCCACTGCCATTTCTGACTTGGTGCCGATGCCATGCCTTGTCAGTGTGAAGACAGTGGTGCAGGAGAAAGGATAACAGTTGAATGCTGAGAAAATGAAAACCAGAGGGCAACTGTTTTGTTAGTAGTTGCCTGAAAACATGGCAGCACTTTATCCCAAGTCCAGAAATAATGAGGATGGAGGGCTTGGCTGCTCTTCTGTCCATGCTGCATCTCTACCTGAGAGAAGAAAACCTCCAGAAAGAGCATCTAAATTTTCTCTTTACTGACAAAATATGGTTTTTACAAGACTATTAAAAGGAAAGCAAATATTACCAACACCCTCGTCTTGTCGGTGGAGTAGTTGAGAAGTTCTGCAGTTGTTTTTCAAGGATCTAGAAATAGATCCCTGACCCCTGCGTGGCAGGCGTGAATCTCACGCACAAGCCGCAGGAGGGGATGTGCTACATCAGTAATGTGTTTGGCTATATTGCCTCTAATTTCCATCCAGAGATCCCATCCAAGACAGGAATCGTAACTGTGAATATCCGCTGCTGTCTAGTTACATTAGCCACTGGTGAAATTTGTTTCATGGTTCCATCTTGCTGATTTTCTTTGCAGTGGATGTAGAACACTGTCACTTATTTATGCCTTGTCTTTGAGCAGTTGAGGTCTGTGCAGTGACCGTAAAGATACTGAATTTAAACCTTGTTAATAACAATGTTTGTTGTCCATATGGTTCTGCTTTGTACAGTCAGTTTTATTTTATTCAATGTCACTTCCTGGGTTCTCTTTCTAGTTCTAATGCAGAAGAATTGTAACATTGCATTTTGAAACAACACATGCAAGCTTAGTCTGATGGTTAGCTTTTGTTATTTAATCTTTTCTCCTTGATTTGGATTTGAAGGTCTTTCTGTTCATGTTATTTCTGTAACAGGAAAAAAACAGTTCTGACTATTTTTCTGGAACCTCCAATACTAATTCAGAGAATATTTTTATGTAAAAACACTTTACTTATGATATGCTGTATATTTTGTTTAAAGCACTTAAAACTCTTTTGAATATAAAAAAAACAACAACCCTTCTCTGTCTACAATTAAAACAACAAAACATTTCTTTCAGTGACTACAATGTTGCTTTTATTTTTACGTGACCTGTGCTGACTATGTACCCAATATTTGTCAGGGGTGGGGTGTGTACGTATATGGTGCACAACCTGTATTTTTTATGTATGTAGATATATAGATGAGTAAGTTTGCATCCTTTTAGTTTTCCTGTTTAATACTGGGGGTCTAGAGGAGGAATTCTTATCTTCTTAAAATATATATATATACACACACTTTGGGTGGCTGCAAAATGATCATGTATGATGTTGGTGGTGTGACAATGATGCTAAGCCAGAATCTGCATCTGCTATTTTTTTTTTTGCTAACAGAGAAACTTAATTTTTGCCTTCACTTCATAACATCAAAGTGACTCTTGTGGAACAGTAAATCATGAAAGAAGAGATAGGTGCATTCCATGCAGTGTGTATATTTTTAGGACAAAACCATTATGCAGCTGAGAACAGAATTAGCTTTTCCTTCTCATACTCAGTCTTTTAAAACATTTAACAGCCAGCAGAGAAATCTTAGAAACTGTTTTTACATCTTGATTAGTAATACAGTACAGGCTAATTCAGTCAATTTGACATCGCGTTGTTAGCACTCTCCTTTAGTACTAAATGAATGCTCTAGACATGTTTAAATTCAATATTCTCCTTTTAATATATTGCACATTAAGACTTTAAGTCACTGATTTGAATTCTGTGGTTTCTGGCTGATAGACTGTAATTTGGTCACTATTTTGGGTCCGGTCAGATAGGTACATGTGTTCATGCTCGCTGCTGGTATTTTGTATTAAAAGTGGAGGCTGTTGAACAGTCTCACTCTGATGTGCGTCCCCCTCCAATTTCAGGGAAACGGTATGTTGTCAGAGCACAGCAGAGAACTTTGCATCACTTCAGCTAACACCATCCCTAATCTGTGAATAAACTGACTTCATCTTCTTGTGCTATTGATCCATCAGCTTTCATGCAAGCACTAAATTCATCCTTAAAAAATAATTAGCTCCAGTGTCTTGGCAGAATTCCAAGTAGGCAATTACATTCTGCCTGCTTAAAAATACCCCCTGTAGTTACAATTGGATAACTTATAGTGACAGATGATTGTGTGTTTTGTGATATGTTTTCGGTGTGGCTTTTTATCAGTGTGAAGTCTGCTGTAATGCTGCAAATGCCTCACACTGCAAGAACCTATTGACCAGGATGGCATATTAGCATGACAAAGAAAAGTGTCTATGGAAAATATTTCTCCAATATTTTGAAGACAAAAGAATGGAGATTTACATGTTTCCTGCACACTTCAAAATTTTGAAGGCAGTTATCTATAATGTGCCTTTAGCACTATGTGCATTGATACATCAGAGAAAAATGAAACTGGACCTTGCTTGTTTTAGAGAACTTGCTATTAATTATGGACCAAGGGCTGACATTTTAAATGGCTGGGAAAATGGAGGAAAGATACTGCTTTTATTTCATGACTAGTATTTTGGGTTCAATTTGATGTTGGATTATTTCAGAAACATAGTTTAATAGAAGAATAAATAGAGATGGAATAAAATGTATATTAGCTTATGCTTCCCTTTCCAAAGGTAGTAAATAATTGAAAACTTGTGTTCTGTTCTTTTTTCCTTTTTTTTTTTAATAGAGAAAATGCAATTTATAGTATCTAAATAACTTGTATCTGGTATTAAATCCTTTGAAAAGACCACAAGATAATTTGAATTTGTAGATATTTCTGAAGTACTAGATGGTTAAAAAAAATCCTGAAGTAAAGGGAGATGACACTCCCGTCTCCTTTCACAGTTGAAGACCAAAACTACATTTTGATAAAATAATCTGCCTGAACAGGTCTGATACATTTTTCTGATTATAAATTTTGTGATCTTCATGTTGGTGAAGAAGGTGGAAGAGAATTTTCACATTTCATAGGCTTACTCTTTGTTATTGATATAGATGCTCAAAAGGGCAGACATGGTCTAGTTAAGTCCTTGCAATTATGTACTGCCAATGGAGCATTTTAGGAGAATAAGATAGGAAAAAAAAAAAAAAATGAGGTTAGCAGCCAACCTCTGAGGGCTTTTCTCCCCTTTGGTTTTGTCTTCTGGTAATGGAAAAACAAGCCTATATTTAGGAGTTCCCTTTATGACGTGAAAGCGTGGCATCTCTGATGTGAGTTGCAGAGAATTAGAAAATCTTGAAAAATTGGAATACGCAGAACTACTAGTTCTAGTCTTTCCAGCTCAGGAGTTTGCGAATTAAGAGCCAGTCCTTTCCGAATTGTGAAATTGGCTTAGAATTTAATAAGTACTTTTTTAAAAGGAGTTGTTTCTTCTTCCTTCTAGGTACAGAGTTTTTAGGAGGTTATAGTAGAAATTTTAGGCAGTTCCTGTTTCCTATCTATGTCTCATCTGTCTGAAATACAAGGGATCAACATTGCACTGTGTTAGAGACTTAGTTTCACACTTTATGAAGAGCATAAAATAATCTTATCAATTTTGTTAATTATGGCACTCAGGAATATTCTGCTGAACAAGGAGGGGAAATTTGCTGTTGAAAAGTTTCATTTAATCTTGTCCTAGCATTCTTAATTTGGACAAGGTTGTTGGTTGTATAAGCTCTTAGAAACAAACTTAAGAGTAATTTTGAGTATAACGGTAACTCAGATGGTTTGTTTAGGGATTCAGTTATTGCCTTTGCCCTTTCTTTTTTCAGTTCTCTTTATATTTTGTTCTGACTTTAAGCAGTAAAACCTGTCTGTCTAGAAATTGCAGAGGCAGTTTTATCACATAGCATATTTTCAAACTGAGTATTATTTAGGGAATGATCAGAATAGCTGCTTTTTATTTCTGATTGTGGATCTTCAGTATAAATTTCCATGTACTTTAAAAAAGCAAACACTGAGCAGATATACTCATTTAAGGGTTTCATCCCAAGTAGTTTTACTTTTTTTTTCTACATCTCATTATGCATGCTCTTATAGTTTAATTAACTCTACCTCTATTTAGTGTAACTGGTGCAGCTTTAATAGTGTGATTTAATGATTTAATGCCGTAGTAATAGTAATTCATTCAACATTTGTTTTGGATTGGAAGTAACAGTTTCTGTGTGGTTTTTTTTTCTGAACATTAGTCTAATCATTCCAAGTTAAACAAGCAGGAAAAAAATCTGAAGCCAGTTTCAGTTTTGATATAGTTTTCTTTTTGCAAGGTGTGATTTATTATGCTATTTTTGCCCATAGTAAAAATTTCATTTTGTTACAGTTTCATTTCAGAATAGTGTAAGTTGTGGTTACCTCTTGGTATTTTGTGTTGTGGTTCTATCCAGTGTGCTGTAGGACCTAAAATAGCTTACTTAACCTGTATGTGCGTAACCATTTTCTCTCTTGGCATATTTGCTTTGTCAGCTCTTCCTTTTCTTTGGACATCCTTCCATAGTTTCACCCTGTATAGAGAACTCTCCTACTGTACCGTTTATAGATCTCAGATCAAAGTTGAAGGACAGCAATTAGAAGCACGTTAATGGCATCTTTAAAATTGCTGAGAAGCCATTGAGAAGCAATAGAGGAAAAATTCTTCTTTGTGCCATGTGTTTGCAAATTCACATTTCAGTATTGGACTATAAGTAAGGTACTACAATAACTTTCTGTATTCTCTGGGATTTGCAGCAGTGGAAAGGATTAATGCTGGCTTGAATTTCCAGCCTTTGTAAAAAAGAACGAAAGACTGGAAACAGTCTACGTTTATAGGAAAGGAGGGAGTTCTTATCTGAAGATGCTGAGTGTATCTCATGCTAACCACCAATGCTAATTTCAAGATGGTTACTTTCTTTACTTTGAGAAGGTAAATAGGTCTGTAGTCTTCAACAGATACAGTGTTCTCTGTAAGTTCAGCAACGTTTTTCTGCAGAACTGGAAGTATTCAACTAAGCAAATATTTTCCTCAAAGTCAAGTAGTAGTACTGATTTACAGCATATGAAACTCAGAGCGTATAGATTCCTATAAAGTCTACTTTGCTATTAATGTGTTATAAATTCCCTTCAATTGTCACTCATTCTCTGTAGTATCCAGATTCCTCAAAGCTCCTTCATACTTCACACAGTGGTTGCAGTTTTCTGGAACAGCCACTAGGTTGCCCTGCCCTCAAGATTTTTTTTTTTTTTTTTTTTTTTTTTTTTTTTTGCTATTGAGGGGCTTAGTATCCTCTTTCTGCCTGTCAGTGTAGTCCCATTGTGGAACTGGGTTGAATTTGTGTTTCCTGTGAATGGGCCATCCATAGGAATGGCTACAAAACTGTCTGTAGGGATGAAATGTTGATGAGACCATGTTGCAGTCACCTGTTGAAATGAAGCCTTAACGCATCCATCAGGTTTGCATTAGCCTGTTTCCCAGAGCCAAACTTATGATGTGAGAACCGAAAACCTGCAAACTCTGAATGTCTTAAGAATCCCTTGCTTTCTTACTTAACAAGATCAAATTGCCCTCATGCCTCTTTGTGGCAATATCAGGTGCTTTGAGAAATTAAGATCTCTTATGTCATGTAATTTCAAACTGGATCATACCACAAAGCTTTTCTTTTCTGCATGCTATCTGTAGATCAATTACTTCTTCACCATAAGCTGCAAGTTACACTTTGCCAAGGCAGAGCAGATGATACCAGTTTTGAAGGCATACAGTCTATAGTATGTGTAGGTCAGCCACTTAAAGTGGTACCTATGCCTTCTTCAGTAGTATGCATTTGACATGATAGGTGTCTTGGAGGCAGCTGGAGAGGAGCACCACAAAAAACTATTGATTGATAGAGGCTGAAAACTCATTATTCCTGATTTGCAAGGACTGTAGTGCTTTATATATGCTAGTGATGGATTCATGCTTATCTATCTTCAACTACAGGAGGGATTTTATTACAGCACAATAACTGTGACTCATCTGTGGATTCTAACTGTGGTTTCTACTACTTCCTTGCTGCTTCTCATTTCTGGGGTCCCTTGAAAACATTGCCATTTGCAGTGAAGAATGTGAGTTGGGCTGTGATTGTCTTCTCATTTATTATTCTTTTGTAAGTAGACTTGGAAAAACTGTGCAATCCTAAGACCGCCATTCCCATTCTGATACAGTGAGACACATGCATACCTATGGTGGCATCTGTTTTGGTTATAGAATTTGGAAGAAGCATGGTTATTGCTGGTTAAGTGCTTGTCAAGATTGAGTTTTGATCAGTGAAATACTGACTGCTTACTCTTTTTATAAAACCTCTGCTGTGGGATCTCACTTCAGCTTTAGAGATTCAGAGTGAAAAAGGCATTCTGGCACCATGGGCTTTCCAGAAAACCTTTGCTGCCTTTGAGCCTCCGGTTAGAAATTCATTAAGTCCTAAATTAATGTATTAATTGCACAAATCCTATAGAAAACTTGAAAAACCATTGTGACATGCGAATTGGTTGTTGATTTTAATCGAAAGATGACAAAGTAGGGAATATCAATTGAGAGTGAACTATATATGACTCATAACAGTGAATGCTAACTAGGAATTCCAACTCCTAAGAAGACACAGAGATGAATCAAGTTCATGCTAGATTTTGAGATAACATTGTTTAAAATAGAATTAAATTCTTTATCAGTCACATTTGGTTTTCTTTTCTCTTATGCTAGTATGAATTTACAGTAACTCTGCTGAAACAGGCGCAGTTCCTATTGGTGCAAAACTAGAGAAAGTGAGAAACATCTGGAGTCTGAGACTTTTTAGGTAAACCCTTTGGAGAAATCGCAGGAGTCACATAATGGAAACATCCTATAACTTTTACTGTGCCTTTTTCCCTTGTTGCCACACATTTTGGTTGCCAGGGTAACGGATCATGAATTGTTCATAGTAAGTGACCTTGTCATTGCTTTTATATACGCTATGAGTTATTGTGCAGAGGATATTTATAGAATTATAGAGGTGATTGTGACTGCCTGAAGACAAGCAAGCTTTGTTTCATTTAATTTTTTTTTTTCCTTTTCTGTAGAATAAGAGGCTAAAAAACATGACAGAGGAAAATGCTAACATTTGTCTGCAGTATAAATCTTGCTATTATTCAGATAGGGATAAATACAGCTAATAAGTCATAAGGTAGCTGGATGAAAAGTGGTCAGCTCAGCCTCCTGTATGCTGTGCTTACATTTGATACTCTTTTGGACTGGACTTAGATATATTCAGATTTGCTTTTCTGTGACTGATATTTTTAGAGATGCCAGAATTTTTACTAAGCTATGTCAAAAAGAGTGCATGATGCATATTAAAAAAAACCCAAACAAACCGAACCAAAAGCCAAGGTATTTGTTTTCTCAACCATTCTGAATTGCAGGAGGTACTGCTTGTTCTTCTACTGACATTCTGTACAGAAGTTAATTAAAATAAAACTCTTTACCTTTTAGGTAAAGTGATAATAAAGTAATCACTTAGTGATAAAGACAGAGCAAATAACAAGAAAAAAAAATACTCAAAAAATGTAGAGCCCATAAACTTAAAATATAAAAATCTTAGCAGACTTACAGCCTAAAATAGCATTGAGTATAGCTTGAAGATATGCAAAGTCTAAGCTTGTAATATGGTCTTAGTTTGATGTTTTAAGCCTTGCAGTTTTCATCACAACGCTTAACTCTCAAGTAACTGAATGTTAAGTCATTATACTACATAGGAGATAAATGAATAATGCTAGTTCAGATAGGAAAATAATATGAAGAGTGAAAGCCATGGAAGTCCAGCGCAGAGCCACTAAGATGGTCAAGGGAGTGGAACATCTCCGTTATGAGGAAAGGCTGAGGAAGCTGGGTCTCTTTAGCTTGGAGAAGAGGAGGCTGAGGGGTGACCTCATCAATGTTTATAAATATGTTAAGGGTGAGTGTCGGGAAGATGGAGCCAGGCTCTTCTTGGCCTCACTAAGCGATAGGACAAGGGGCAACGGGTGCAAATTGGAGCATAGGAGGTTCCGGGTTAACGTAAGGAAAAACTTTTTCACCGTGAGGGTGACAGAGCACTGGAACAGGCTGCCCAGAGAGGTTGTGGAATCTCCTTCTCTGGAGACATTCAAAACCCAACTGGACGTGTTCCTGAGTGATGTGCTCTAGGTGGCCCTGCCTTGGCAGGGGGGGTTGGACTAGATGATCTTTCGAGGTCCCTTCCAACCCTTGTGATTCTGTGAAGACTTCCTAGCCGTTTTGTGCATTCAAGAAGAAAAAAGGTTTTTACTATCTAACCACCCTGGTAATTATCTTCAAAGTTGTGTTTTGTAATTATTCTTTTAATCTAGGACAAGGTGTGGTAAGATCTGTGGGATTTGAGGTGTAATTGTGATGCCAGGGTGAAGTTCATGTTTACCATGTAGTTATAATTGTGCAGCTGGACACTAGAGCTGTGCCTATCTGCATACCTGTCGTCTAATTTCCCTGAGTGGTCCAGGGATCCCCCAGCTGGTCTCCACACAGAGGAGACAGTGTCTGGTTGGAGACGACAATATCTGGGCTGGAGACCGCTGGGACAGGATGACTGAGCCCACATGTGAAGGCTTCCCATGAAGGTGGCCGACTTGTTACAAGAACTCCTCAGCTGAGGAATTTGGACAGTCCCATGGAGCTCCTACTATGCACATAGATCAGTTAATAGGCCTGAGTACGTAAGATATGTTGATTAATTGGTTGGGCGGAGCATGTGGCAGTCTCAGAAATCACCGTGTGATTCATGCAGTAGAATTTGCCACACCATATACAGATACTTTTACATAGCCACTAGAAACTGGTTTTGTGGATGCAGGAATGGTCAGACAGGTCATTTATGTTCCCTGGGACATGTTTGGTACGTAGTTTAAGATAAATAATAGTAATAGGTCATTCAAATGCTGGAATACCTCATTTGGACCACGGGCCAGCTGGATTGTAAGAATTTGGCAAAACAATAGCTCAGGCAGTCTCACCTGGTCCAACTGAAGATGCTATGGCAGGGACCCTTCTGATGGAGGTACCTATCCCCATCCGAGCAGCAACTGACCATGCTGTTCCAGAGATTGTTTCCCACATGAACACTATGCAATGATCCCAATATATTAATTATTATTGTGTTTTTCTTTTAAGGAAAAGGTCTCTTGTGAGTGTGTAGCAAAAGAAACAGGCTTATTTCCGTTTAGCAGCCAGATGAAATTTCACGATCAACTAATGATGTCTTGAAACATCTGTCATGCCTCTGGAATTACCTATTGATAACAAAATGGGTATATTTTCTGAATTACATATTGTGTTAACTTTGGATGAGTAGTGGTGTAGCATCGAGTCCATCAGTAGAAGAGCTCGTTCTCAATATTTTACATAATGCAAGAAGGCAATAGAGAGGAGGTTGCCCTGCAAATTTCGTATGCTGAACATCAAGTGCTCAATTGGACTAAATGGCATAGCAGTACAACACTGAGCCATTTAAACTGTCATGTTTAAATGGCTGGGAATGGTAATCTCATGGGAGGGATAAGTAGTCTAATGTGCCCTCCCATTCATTATCCACTTACAATGTTCTTTTTTCCCCCATGTCATAGGTATGTTATAATAAGACTAACCCTACCAGCATGACACTGAGTAAGTATATATGGAGAACTAGCGCTGTGTTTGTATGTAGTTCCACTTAATTTTCCATCAAAGTAGTCTAATTTTTTTTGCCAATACTACTATGCTTATGTTTAATGTATCGAACTACACTGGTGTTTCCACAATTCAATCCTTCCTGAAGATCTGATCCACGATGCAGGGATAGCTACAGCTACCATAAGCTACGTATTGGATCTTTGGAGAGAATGATCTAGGTTTTTCATTATTTTGCCTAAGTGGGGATAAGAACAGGTGACAGAATCCAGGTACTTTGAATTGACTTAAAGGCTTTAAAGAGGCACTTACAGGTAGCATCAGATCTGTAGGCTTGCTTTGTATCCATCTGGGCACTGTCTTAACTATAGTTGGTGCTTGTACTGGCTTGGCAACACCACTTATTTTGCTCCACACTTCTTGTCTGAAGATTAAAAGTAACTCTGAAGATCTTTCAGTTTGTTATCAATAGGATTGCAGCTAACTCTTTGAATTCATTTTTCTTGTCTTATATGCTTGCACATCCTGAATGAACTTTGTTTAAGCAAGCAAGTTAGCATTCTATTGCTATCCCGTGGAGCAAGTAGTCTTGTTTATGTTTGAGTGTTTTAAATGAGGCTTAAATATATAGTATTAACAGTCTTCTGTAAATGATTTTGAAAAAAACATTTATTATCCATTTGCTTGAGGGATTTGCTCAAACTGCAGTGGTTGGAAACAGTATGTTAATGAGATAATGTGCAGAAGAGATCTGCATTTATGAGTAGGGTTCTGGATGCAGTGACAAAACCCACAGGGCATCAGCTATTCCCACAGTGTGGGAAAAAAATTCCTTTTTTTTTTTACATTAGCGTGTTAATCTGGGTAGACTGTATTTTTGCAGTCACAGAACGTACCTAGATCACAGTGTGGAGAGCACGTTGGGCAGTCTGGCCACTGGAAGGAGTCTGTCTGTGCATTGTTGTGGTTTAGCCCCGGCTGGTAACTAAGCACCATGCAGCTGCTTGCTCAGTGAGATGGGGAGGAGAACGGAAAAAAGCCCAACTCATGGTTTGAGATAAAGGTGGTTTAATAGGATAACTATATATATATATATAAAACAAGTGATGCATAAATGCAATTGCTCACCAGCTGCAGAGGAAAAAACCCAACAAACCAATGCCTAGTCTGTTTCTGAGCAGCAATCCTGCCTGCCAGCTCATGTCTCCAGCTGTATACGGAGCATGACACCGTATAGTAGGGAATATCCCTTTGACTACTTGAGGTCAGCTGTGTCCCCTCTCAGCTTCTTGTGTACTCGCTGGTGGGGTGGGATGAGACGGAGAAAAGGCCTTGACTTTGTGTAAGCACACTGTTTCTAACACAAATCCAAACCATAGCCCCATACTAGCTACTATGAAGAACTTTTAACACTATCCCAGCCAAAACCAGCACAGCATTTATTAGTACTTAGTCCAGAACTGTGATATAGGTACTTATAAATTAGTCAGTTGATTCACTTGGTGATGGCTGCTCCCACTCATTCTGAGTGCAGGAAAGACTGTCACTCAGGGAATCAAACAGCTGATCAGTCCACTCGCCAGTGGGTGCTGAATTTCAGGAGGTGGAGTGAAGACAAATAGCAATTGTAGCTTGCTGTGGGACTCTAAAGCATAAATATGTTGACAAAAAATGTCATAAATCATCATGTGTATGTGACTTTACAATCCAGGACTATAGAATACATTAGATTTACTTAGTGACTGCTAGAAGTTAGCACAGCTACAGTTAAGTGAGATTGATCAGATCTGCACACTGCTGTTGTTTATTGATGCAGTTGGGTCAGGACATTTTCTTTTCCACTCTCCTCATTCTTCACATGCTGTTCAATAGCTATCCCATTTGCTATTCAAGTAAGGGGCTCTATAGAAAATTAGGGTCTGCTCTGTAATTGGGATTTGTAGGTGGAACATCAGTGGGCGATAGTATTTTTTCAAATCTATGAGTTTCTGTTGTGAAAGGAAATGCTTTTAATCAAACACATTAATGGAAAAGGGAACATCAGGAAATGACCAAAAAAACAGAAGGGAAGATCTAAAAATACTGTTTGTATTCTCTCCTGTTTCTTTTACTCTTAACTAGATTGGATGGGATCACTCAGAGCAATTGGGTTGACTAATAACAGCAATCTTAAATTACATGTAACATTAGTGACAGCATGGACAAGAATGATCTGTTCAGTTCCAAAATGCAGACTGCTGCCTGCCATTCCTCATAAATGTGTGAGTTTATTCCTTTGCACAGCTGCAGATCTGGGGCTAAGATACCTGCCATGCTTTCTGACTGTGTTTCTGAGTGACTGATGCTACTTAGAAAAAAAAACCTGCACGCATATGTTGTGCTTGATGATGACCCAGAAGTCAAAAGGCGTCTTATGATTTTCAGTTGGATTCAGGCTTCGTGATCAGCACACAACAATTTCTTCTTAAAGACACTTAAAACGGCTTTTCTAGTAAAGACTTAAGAGTTGAGTTATTAAACCTACAGGATTGGAAAAATCATAAAGGGCTATTCGATTTTTGAAGTGCTTGATACAAATCAGGTGCATGCAGAACTTTTGAGTCACTTTCTTCACAGGCTGAGTCAGTTCATTGTATGTGTTTCTGCATGTGTATGTGTTTGAAAGTGAAGAGCAGTTAGAACAATTAGGCAGGTCAATAAAAATGACTGCCTTTATGGGAAATACCTCTTTTGTTTCTTCCCAAATGTAAAGTACTACTTCTGCAAAGCCCTCTGAAACTCTAGAAAAGAGACATCAAGTTCGAACAAACACCTGTATAGTACAGAAAAAACCCAAAGCTTTTATTTTTCGTTGGAAAGGATTTTTCTTAATTGACTAAAGGTCTTTTAAATAAACTTTAGTAACTTAAAGTTGATGAATGAACAGTTACTTCTGCATTTGTTTTCCACACTGACTACTTTGCTGTGTCTTATAATGGTTAGAAGAATGTAGATTCTCTCTGGGAATTTACATTTGTGTGCTCAAATATATTGTATTAAAATGTAGATATAATCTGCAGTATCATTAAAATTGTTGGTAATCAAGCTATGAGATGTCATTCCCACTGTGAAACATAAACCTCTATGGGATTTTGTCTGCTGCTAAATTATTCAATATGCTCTGTCTCAATATATTTTATGTGTAAATAAAATTTTGTAAGAAAAACACTGAGAGGTAGCATCCATACAGGAGGTTACAATTGTGAATTTTATTGTATTTGAGATACATATTCCAAAATCTTGCAAAGACTGTTCATGTTACATTCATAGATATTGCTGCGCATTAATTCTTAGGCTCTTTCTTCCATTTCAGTCTCATTTTGTCATTTTTATGCATTTTTCTTAGGGTCATAAATTGTCTGCAAGTCTTCTGTCTTGCTTTATACTGCAATTCCCTATCCTTTCTGTTCACACAGTTTGGGCTACACCTGGAGTTCAGAGTCTCAAATTTAAATTTCCTTTTCTGATACTCTACTTGCAACCCTTTTGGTTTGGAAGATATTTCATTTTGCATTTAGGATGTGAGGATTACAGTAACACTCTGAATTCCTTTTCTAGCCATCTCTTCTTTAACTCAGCAGTACTTTTAAGTATCGTATCTTGTAGTTTCTGCGAGTCTCCAGCATAACATAGTGAGCCTCGACTTGACGAGAGGATGTGTGTAAAATGTACATATTTATCTGTGTTTGCTGAAGATGAACCCAGCTTTTCGTATGATCAGACAAATCATAACTTTTCAGGGAAACAGGGTACATACACGCTATATATTATGAATGAATTGGGTAGAAAACGTATTATTGCTTTCCTGCTTATTTCAGTCTGGGGTATTCTGTCTAGAAGGTTTGAGGTGTAACATAAGGACTTAAGAATGGATAAGAGAAACTGAAAATTAGGATGGTACAAACTCAGCTTCTCAGAATGGAACAGTTTGTCTGGCTCATTCAGACAAAGACATTCTCAGCACCCAGCACAAGGGACTCCATTCCCTGTCCTCCTACCGTTCATTCAGAAGCTGCAAATGTCAATAAAGAGTGAAGATTCTAAAGCGATTCTGAGATATGAAGTTACTTTTTGCATACTAGCTCATGGGGGGGAAAAAAAAAGCCATATTAATGTCTTAAGGAATTAATTGCCACATGAATTCCTTATGGGCAATGTCCTACTTACATTAGTGATAATAACTCCAAGTGGAAGTGTGTGCCAAGGTATCTAGGTATCTTCCAGTTTAGATCTTAGATTATGCACATTTGCACTTCTCTGCTGCCACCACTTGGCATAAACGAATTATAAGAATACCTCATTGGCACAGCGTATTTGCAGCAGTGTGTGTCCCCTCCATGCAGGAGAATGCATTGGTCATCTACGTACCCCCCTACCTACCCTCAGTTGGCTACCCACTTCATAGTTCTTGATATTGAAATAGGAAACAGAAAATTCTACTAAATCTGAAACTGCTTCTGGAAAAGATGTTTTCTGTTATCAGACAAGCTGCCTGGGACACCAGTGTAACTCAGCCATCCTTGCGTTTTCTTTGGCCATTGCTGTGGGGTTACCGGTTTGATAGTTGGCATTACTGAATGTTGATGATTTGTGAATGAAATATGGTGGTGCGCTAATATCTGAAATGTTTGTAGCTAATCAGAGCATTGCTCACTGCAATCAAACTCTCTTTTCCAAACTTGCTAAATTATTTTCTGATACTGAATTTATTGTAGCTATTGAAAGAATGTGTAACCTTTCTTACTGTAACTGGAGTATCTCGGTTCTCTTCCAGTCCTTTGTTGCTGTTATAAACTAAACTGAGTATTAGTAATCTTCTGTACAGGCAGATACTCTGGCTCATGTTCATTCAAATTCTAGCTCCAGACTTATAAATAAGAAATGAGGTTTAGGAGCCTCTGCAGATTTCTGAAAGAATATGCAATATGGTTTAACCTGCCAGACCATTGGATGACACTGCTGTGCCACACTGATAAAGGTGTATGAGTGGTGTGTAGGAATGAAATTTCACTCTTAAGAATGATTGTTTAATTGTAAAACCTTCAGCTGCTTAAAAATGTTGTTTCTGGATTAGTCACTGGTAACCGCAGTTGTGAAGCCTGGCGTAGCGCTGCGTACAAACTCTGTTCTGCAATGATAGTGCACTTCCATTTGCTTCAGTAGTGATACTGAAGGAAATGAAAGCACACAGACTCATTTTCCTGAGTCTGCGATGTTGCATGGTACATTATATCCTACTTTATTTAGTTACAGAAGCAGATGACTCATGTCTGAGTTGAAAGGAATGAAATTGCTGATTTCTATAGGCTAAATGACAAATAGATGCAGATTGGGAGGGTACACCTACACTCATGCTCCAGAGGTACCAGCATTTCTTTTTCAAGGTGGTCAAAATGATATGTATCTAAATAAATGCTAAGCAGTTTTCCTGAACTTGCGTTTATCTTTGAAAGCGGCTTTGAAAGTTGCTCAATGTACTTCAGAATTGCAGAAGGATCTGTTTAAAAGCAGGACTAATTTTTTCAGTTATACATTTGTTTAACCAAAGATATTACCTGTACCTAAAAAAAAAACCTCTTAGTTTTAACCCCCATCAAAATACGGAACAGGTACCCCCGTATTCAGGCAGTATGATACATAGTATCTACAGTGAGGGTTTTAATTTTTTGTTATACTGCAATAACAGCTAGAAACTGTAAGAAATAGTTGAATAAATATGCAAGCTACAGCCAACCTAGTCAGACTGTCTCGTTTTTCTCTGAAACATTTACAGCTGCTCTAGTAAGGTTAAGTAATGTTAAGGTTTGGGTCAGCAGACAAACATTTGTATTGTCTTTGATGTGTCTTTAAATTCCTTGAATTTTCTTAGGCATTTAACTTGGGTTACACTTGACTTCAGTTCTTCTAAATAATTAATTTTATGAAACATTTGTGATTTTTATTTCAAGATATAAAATATGATTAATTTCCTTAACAAAACATATGTACCTCTTGATAATGTGTTTGAGAAATTGAAAATTTAGTTGTGGGTGCCTATTCTGCGCTTCAAAATTTTTTCAATTTTTGCATGGGAATTTTATTTCCTAGTCTGGTGGTGTATGGGACATGCTAGTCAAAACATAATCTAGACTTCTAGAGTTTTTTTGATAATGTGTCCCAAAGGATCTTTGTGATTACACCAATCAAGGTATGGAAATACTAGTAGTTCTTTCCGGATGATGATTAGACAAACTTTTTCCCCTCCCTGTTCAGTTGATTGGTTTGTGTGTTTTTATTGTTGGGGTTTTTTTTGTTTGTGGGGTTTTTCTTTGCATGGTTGATTGGTGGTTTTGGTTTTTTTACTACTTTGCTTTCTCACAGCAAGACTCTATTTTAGTCTTGTTTTGATATCTTTTAATTTCTGTAGGTTCAAGCACTTAGAGGAGATCCAAAGGAGCTTTTTATATATCTCTGTTCTTTATTACTTTTGGGTGAGTCAGGCCCTGATCTTGGAAGTACATCTGTGATTTATTTTTATGTGCACAAGTAGTCTCAGTTTGGTTAAGATGTGTTTGCAGAATGAGGGTCTGCAATTTTCTATGAACACTGGCTCCGATACATTCTTTTTCAGAATTAGTCATCATTATAAATTTTGATGACAATGGCTAAATTCCAATGTGATATGTATGTGAGAGTGGGGAAACTTCAGGTCTTGAGATAACATAAGCACGCCCTGTCAGTTGTCTCTCTTAACCAGCCACTTCAATATATGTAGTAAAACTCTTCATTTTACTTGACTCGATAGTAAAATGTTTTGGTTGTTGCTCTTTCCCCCTTCCCCTGAGGAAACAGATAAGCCTAGTTTTCTAATAACTGAAACTGTTCGTTTTTTAAAATTAGCTTGAAATACCTTCGGCAACATTATTTGGCCATCTTCAAGGCAGCTCCTACAATGCTTAATGCTTTTGAAAGTCAAATTAAAGATTTGTTTCATTTAAGTTGTGTAGCTGGGTAAGATTAAAAAAAGTGCCCTACTTGCACATACCAATCTATGCGAAATAGTTTTTTGGTCGTCTTCACGCATATCTACAATACACCTCCAGTTTCTTTTCAGGATCTCAGCTCATTCAGCTTTTACCATAATGGCTCATTAGCCTCCTTAGGCTTTTTCTTAAGACTTGCAGTCAATTTCCCACCTTTGCTGTTTTGCATTAAATCACTTCGATTTCCTAAATGTAGCAAAGGGAGAGAACAAGCAAGAATCGTAGAAAGAGGGTTTATTCAGTGTGGATACATCATTTCTGCTTCACAGCATACTTCCAGTATTGCAAAGTTTTTGCCCCTGGCTGCAACTCTGCTAAATTTATCACGTATTCCTTATTCCGAGAGAATGATTTAAGTGTATGCTGCTGATATCACTTCTTGTTGGTCCTCATTTATTTTGAGATCGATGGGACTTACATGTGGATGGAGCCAAGAAAGGGTTTAACCCTTCATCTCACTGGAGCCTGTTGCAGTGTTTTCCACTCGAAATCTCTTTGAAAAGCTGATAGTTACTGATTCAAATACTTCCACTGAAAGACTGTAACTGAAATGAAAAATGTATCTCTTCTGTAGCATATATATATATTGTATTACAACATCCTTTCTGACCCCTTTGGCTATGTTTTGGCTCTGGTTGCAGGTGGTTTCAATTTCTTTGAACCATGTATGTAACTGGATGGAGACTTTTGTAGTAACCCTCCATCCTCAGTAAATTCAAGAGAGAAATGGCAGCCCACTGAGCTAAGCTTTCCTTGGTTTCAAATGGATGAAGTTCTGCCTTTTCTCCAGCGGTCACGTGATCTGTTCTCAATTAATGATCGAGTTGTACTACAAGGTATTTGCTGTTTTTCTCCGCAGAAATCACTGTTCCACTGTTACGTACTGTGTTTAGCACAAAACTGCAGCACAGCTGTGGTGGGCTCACTTAGCCAGCAGCTAAGCACCCACACAGCCACTTGTTCACTGGGTGGGGGAAGGGAATAGAATGAGCAGAAGCAAGAAAACTTGAGTTGAAGTCAGTGTAATAACAGAAGGACAGAGGAAAAAACTAAAGCCAAGAAGTGATGCGCCACATGGCAGCAGCAGACCGATGCCCAGCCAGTGTCTGAACAATGTCCCGCTCCTTCTCTTTCTCTAGCCCCAGTTCTCACTGCTGAGCATGACATTTTATGGCATGGAATAAACCTTTGCTCAGTCACCGTCAGCCGTCCTGGCTGTGTCCCCTCCCAGTCTCTTGCCCACCCTCAGGCTATTTGCCCGAGGGGCGGTGTGGGAAAGGGAGAAGGCCTCCATACTGTGCTAGCACTGTTCGGTGATCGCCGAAACACTCTGTTATCAAGACTGTTTTAGCCACAAATCCAAAACCCAGCAGTGTATGGGCTGCTATGAAGAGAGGGAAGTTCATCCCAGCCAGACTGGGTTCAACAACTTAAAAAGTGGTTTTAAAGAGATTCAGTGGGTTTTTTTGGATGTGTACTTTCCTCTGTAAGCGTACAGTTTTACCACTGTGATTTCAGTGTTTATGACCCTGGTAACTTAGAAATTTTGGAAGAAGACTCTTGCTGTGTGCGAGAAGCACAGGGATCTGTTGATGTTAGTGAGCACAGCAAAGCAAAATCCAGCAAGATTTTTTTTTTTCCAAAAACTGCTATCCTCAATATTTGTGAGTTTACCAGTAACACAAGTTGACACATTTCTTAAACAAAATCTATCCATAAACCCACTGTAAATGTACTAGACTATTGTTGACCTCTTAATTAACCACTTCCATAAAGTCTGTTATTAACCCTGCTCTAGAGAACTTTAATAACTTTTGTAGTATTACACAGAAATGCAATTTAATGAAAAGCATGGTTTATTTCTCCTGGTATTTAATCTTTTTAATGCTTTCTTGGCAACTGTATTTGTAGACTAACAAGCAGCTCCAGGCTACAAGACTCCTGCATATTTGCAGTACCCACTGAAGTGTACCCTTGAGAGATACAGGACATTATATATGTCCTGTTGGTAGCAGGATCTGGGCCCTTAAGTATAATTTTCAATGTGGGAAGCAGGACCAAATGCTAGTTGCACAATAGTACAAATTGTAGGAGATGAAGGTGGTAAATTGTTTTGGAGGGTTATGACGTGTTCTGTGTATTTCATGATATGCAGTGTTTTCCTGGCAAAACCTTCCATGGCAGCACAAAATAATTTACTTGTAGCATTTCATACCCAGTGTCGTGGTTTTGCCCCAGCTGCTACGAAGAGGGAGAACTCCATCCCAGCCAGACTCAGTTCAACAACTTCCCAGCTTCTAGTGAAATTAACTCTATTCTAGCCAAACCCAGAACACCATGAAATACTGGCTGCTGAGATCAGGATTAATTTCTTTTTTGCAGCTTGAGGCTTTGCCAGAAGGATGGGGTTTTTTATGCTGAAGTAGTCCGTTTAATTAATGGTAGCCTGCTGTATTTCATTGTTTCTGTCTCAGACTTGTGAAAAATTACATTCAATTTGCAGTCATCCTGGTGTTACTTTCTGTATATATTTTCTAAAGCTGTTTGCCTTACAATTACTTATTCATCAGTGATCAAGTAAAAGTGCAACAGATTTCACTCCTCATTGGAACAACATCCAACCCAGAGACAGATTTTTTTTTTATCTTCTGAAAATGTATTGGTGAGCATACCTCCCTCAAAGTATAAGAAAAATCCTAGTGGTATCAGTTAATGCACAGTAGTCATTGTTTTGAGAAGCCAACAGTTCCCTTAGTGCACAGTGAAAGGCAAATATCTTTGGTGTGAGTGAGTAGGTTGGAAAAATACTCATTTTTTAAAGATGATCAGTATTTTGTTTTTGTCTTTCTCCTATTTTTATGTTGTTAGAAAAGTACTCATAAAAACAAATTTAAGTGATGGAAGAGCAGTTCTTTTACTTTTGAGAGTTTAATATGTGTAGGTCTTTAATTTCTATTGCTTTGAGAGATCAATTTTCAAAGCTGTGGATCATAAAAATGAAGGGTATGACAATTGCTAAGGGGTGACTAAGAAACAAAAAACGATGATGCTGTTGGAATGAACCAGTAATTTTTATGGAAAGTTCCTCTACAATAGAAAGTTGAGATGAATGAGCATAAAATCTTTTCTATTAACGAATTAACTTTCTAGTTGGTACCTGGAATACTGAAGTATGTGAAGGATTTAATTTTCCCATTTTGTATTTTCTAGTTAAGAAAAAGTAGATGTACTCTCAGCCCCTTCTGTTTCCTTCAAAAATGTAAGGAAATGTAAAATATAGGAAGGACTGAAGCAGTAGCAGTGATCTGCAGAGGTTTTCAGTGATGTTTATTTTGTGAAGTGGAAGTGAAATGGTAAATATTTAAGTTATAAAGTGGTTCAGAACCTGTGTTTGAACTACTGAATACTATTCAAATAAGAATGATTATTGGATGCTGAACTAAGGTACAGGTACACTTTGATTTTTTGCCTCTTGTATTGGTACATGACCAAACCTCATCCTCTAACATTTTTGATGTGTTTGTGAAGTTGCCTCAGCAGTCCATACCAAAGTATGATTTTTTGATTTAAAAAAACCCCCTTTCCTCATTTGCTACAGAGTTGCACAATTTTTTTAATATCACAGTTGTCATCACTTTGCTTTTAATTAGCATTTATTGTTTCTAATTGTCTGGAAAGTGTGCTATGAATGCATAATTAAAAAATGTTCCCTTTTGAAAAAGCTTTCAAGCAGCTTAGAAAATGAGACCCCAGTGATGCATACAGTTGAGAGGTAGGAAGCATAAAATGTTGAGCAGTAATATAGTACACTGGCAACCTGGCCTAGTAAGAGAGGAGTGTATTTTTTTCTTAGTGTTATGTTCTGGGGATAGTATCATTGGTGTGACTTGAAAGCCGTCAGAGAAGGTGAATCTCCAATTCTTTAATCTATCTTCTGTACCCTTGTAGGCAGCATGGGGTAAGTGCGTGGTCTTTTGTAAATGTTTTCTTTTGAGAATGTACCCAGCAGGAGACAGAAGTTGACATCGCCTGTTGGCGGAGCAGAGGTCACTTCTCCGTAATGAACAGAAAAGAAACATAAGGTGAGGGTGACCCAAAAATAATCCGTTTTCATTGTTACTTGGAGTCAGAACACAGAATGCATAGAAAACGTTTTTGCTTTAAGTTAATTCTGTGGCAATTTTGATACTTTCCAGGTAATTGATATAAAGGGTATAATAAATATGGCATCAAATAGTGCATTGAAAATTCCCATGGAATCCTTTTGGATCAAGGAAGTTTGAGAAATTGAGAGAAAACTCAACATTATACGTTAGTATATGTATAACTTGATACTGTTGTATATCCATGCTGAAGTTTTTAATTATCTGCAATTGTAGGGGGGTGTTGTTAATAGGTTTTAACTTAGATCTCCAATATGTACCCCTCAATTTCTGTCTCATTGTTACCTAGTATTATACAAAGCTGATGTTCCTCAGTCTGGTGAATTTGAAGTGTATGTGTCTATAGCTAGGAGGTCAGCAGATCTGATGACCTGAGGCTGTGGACAGTGACATTAACAATTTCTAGGAAGATAGGACACAATGAAAGATCTGGATTAGTTTGTACCCAGCATTTCTTCTGGGACTGGGATTTTGGAAATACGCAAACAGTAGAATTAGGAGGTCAAAGTCTTGCAGAACTCCCAAAATCCTAGAGGCTTGAGGGGGAGGACAGAAGGACCATGAACTGATCCATGAGGACACAAAAAAACTTCTAATGCAGCCAAGAAGTTGGGGGTTTTTTTGTTTTTTTTTTTTTTTTTTTTTTTTTTTAACTGCAGAACTAATCAAGATAATAGGAATCTGCAGCCAAGAAAGGAGAGACTATGAGCAGGAGAATCTACATGTAGGCGGGATGATCCTGGACACCACAGAAGTGCTCAAACCTAAGGACAAGTTGTGGTCAAGAATAGAAAGAAAGCTGAGGCCACTGTGGATTTTAAATACAGGGTCGATTTCAGCATTTCTAAAAGTAGCTTAAGAACAAAGTGAGTGCTTTGGGAAAGTCTATGTGATTGTTTGCAGCAGCCACCGTATGCCCTTCTTGCTGATGTGGTGTGACTTTTGGACAGCTGGAAGAAAAGGCAGCGTGAGCCTGTGTCTGCCTGCACCTATTCATGGCAGATACGCCACTGGTGTGTAGCCAACATTATCGTGCAGCTTCCTTTAGATTTATAGAAGAGTTGCTTCTCAGTGTATGGGGTTGCAGACTTTCTGAAATATGACATCACTCCCAATATGCTTTTAAAAATAGATTACAGAATTTTGACTTTCTCCTTGTCTTCTCCTGCTGCCTTGTTTTGTGCAATTTGTATCCTGTCATTTAAAAGGCTACAATGACTAATTTGCAAGTTTATTTTAGTTTCACAAAGTGAATTCTTGAAAGGACTTATTTGCATAATGCATTTTTGGTTGTTTTAAGATAAAAACACAATTACACAGGAAATATAACTATCCTAGAAAAACTGAGCAATAGGCTTTTGAGCTGGGAGTGTAGCTATTTGCAGGAAGACTGTGCTGGGATACAAGATCAAAATTACTTGAGCTTGTGAGAGTTAAATGACTTTCTCATCTCAAAGATGTGTTTGGAACGTAAATGCATGAAAAGCAATAGGTCTAAACAAGGAAGCACAGCCTTTTCTTGCCCTAGTGTGTCCTTTCATGCAGGTATAAGAAGTTAAAAAAAAAATATGCAAGAAGTGCTGTGGGATCATGAGGGAAAAGCCTAGCGAAGCGTGGCAATCTTAGAAAACCTTGAGGCGGGGACGGGGGAAAGCTGCCTCTCTTTCTCAACAGATCCGAAACCAAATTGAACCATAATTTTAAATAGTTAAGAAACCTTTCTGTCTGGTATGGTTCAGTGTCACCATTCAGCATGCCTTGCAGTAGCTGATATTTGAGTTATCTCTTAGTCCTCATGGTGGATGGAGGTAATGAGCAATAATAATACAGGAAGAGTAAGACTTTTTCCACTGAGTTTTAGGGGGTAGATAAATTCCAAGGATTCAGTGACACCACAGACCAAAATTAGCATTTTACTGATTAAGAAATGTGGTAGCTGTAGGCGTTGGGATCTTGACAGCATTGTAGCAAAAGCTATGTGTAAATTGCAGAGTATACTGGGAGCTGTTGAGTTTAAATTGGTGAAATTCTTAAAGCATTGGAACTCAGTTGAGAACTGGTTTGTGATCGAGTGAGCAGCTAAGCATAAGGGCTGAGTAAGTTGGACTATTTCTGGAGCATATGCGCTTGCACAGCTTTTGAAGGCAGATTACTTAGTCTGCTTTGAAAAAGCTCCAGGAGCCTAAAAATATGGAAGATATTTTTATTATCCGATTGGCAAGTTACATGAGCGTGATCTTTTTTTTTAAATTTATTTTAATCACAAATTTGGAAGGTGTGTTGTTTGCACTGTGTGGCATTCATAGTGAGGAACAGATTAAACTCTGGAAAAAAACCCCACAAACGTATCCCATCCTATTTTGCAGTGTTTTGCCCCATGACACGTCTCATCCTGATTTTTTGTTATTTAATAGACTTGAGGCTCTAACCTGATTTGGACACACAGGCTGTATTAACACAGGAAGTTTGAAAGTCAGTGAGGGTAGAATATACAGGGCAACCAAGGTATCATTTTCCTTGATATTAAGTCTGTCTTCTTTTATAGCCATTGATATTAATTGTTTGTGCCTAATATTATAGGTATTTGTGTGTATTTCAGGGGGGGTGTGTGTGTACAGAGGCATATTAATGCTCCTCTGTGTAGGCTAGGGAAGACAGAGATTGGGAAAGTAAACAGACTTTTAGCATTACAATATGGTGTTCACTGAGGTCAGTGGTTAATTCCTCTGCTTAGGAAGATGTTAAGTATTTTTCCTGTACCGCTAGCAATACTATAGTAATATTTTGTCAGTTTTTAGCATCTCACAGCAAGTCTATATAAAAGCCTGATTGGAAGATGACAGCTGAAAAAGAAAAAAAAAGTCAAATATCGTTTAAATAACTGTCTAAAAGAATAAATATAATAATATAAATATGTTAATAATATATAATATCAGGCATATAATAAATATCCATCTGAAAATTATATTTTGCTTGAGTCAAGAAAAAAGTCCACCTTTCTGCATTCAGGTGGCATAAAACTGCTTATCTAGTCAGGACAGTGCCACTGAATTGCTATTTTGGTCCCTTTGGAAACAGAGTGAAATAATATACCAAGGAGATTAGGCTGTTAATCGCTGAAACCACTTGAGCAGCACTAAATAAGCCATGTTAATGTAACTTCAAGGATACCTGATGTCTGGAAACCTGTCTAGAAATCTTCTGCACTCTCCTCATAAATCACTGTGATATAAAGTAATAAACAAATAATAGTCAAGTGACCTTTTGGTTTTGGAAACACAAGCTTCATCCTGCAATTTGAAAACTGTTTTGCTGTATTTAATGGTAGCACTCGCCTCCAGTCTGCTATGCTCCTGCCTTAACCTCGAAGATATTTTATATTTGTCTTACTGGCTAACATGAGTGATTTGGACTTGTGCTGCTTTGGCATGTGAGGGGCCAGCAGGATTCTTCTGTGCTGGGGTATGAGGGTTCTGCTTTCTTGTATTTAAAAGGGAAAGTCATCAGCCCTTCAGCTGCTAGTTTTGCAGAATTGTGGAGTGCTTCCCATCTGAACAGAACGGTCGTGGGAGCTTTCAATACGTGGGTATAAAGAGGAGCAGTTCCACAGACAGCTGTGTGTTCAAGTGAAACAATATACAAGGCAGTGAAGCTCACTAAACTTGGCCATCTTTTTGTGTGCGTGCACATTTTAAAGACCAGTTTGTATTTATTGCTGTCTGTGTAAGATCTCTTAATTCATCTGTAATGTATGACAAATCATAGCCATTGCATATATAATGGGGGGCATGTGAGGATGAACTTTATTTCACCCTCACAGTTTCAAAGTCTGTGACCAAAAAAAATAAGGAAGAGTTGTATTTTGCAATTTATGAGATAATAAAAGTTTATTAAATGTTTATTTAGTGGATTTTAAAATAAATGACTTTTTTTTTTAAAAAAAAAAACAACTAGTAATAGTTCATCTGTGTTTCGAAAGGGAGAAGGGAGGAAAAGACATAACACAGCAGTTAAATTTTTACCTGTGGTATTTGTCATCATAAACTAAAACTTTAATGATACTGAAGATAACTTCTTTATGATGCTGTTATGATTATGGGATTATTTGAGTCTTCCTGATATAAAATGTCTTTGGTTGGTTTAATTTATCAAACTGGTTTAGATCTTCCTTCCTCTTTTTAAAATCTGCTTTGCCATCGGAGAAGTTCGTTTTTAGCCAACAGCTGGTGCCGCTCAATACCACGGTATTTCTGCCCAGGTAACCTTTGGGCTGTTGTTCAAATTAATGTTTAAATCCTGTCTGAAGTTTAGTGTGCGAATGATCCCTTGCACTTTTGTTTTATCATGACATTTTCATAACCTTCATATTTGTTTGTGGTTAACTAAATTCTCATTTGAGATCTGTAAGCATTCGACTGAAATTGATAATGTCTTTGGGTAAGATTTTATTTTACTTTAACATTCAGTTGAAAAAGGTAGTCAATACTTCTGTATTTTTACTAGACGAGGAGTAAGGCTATTTACATCATGCAGTATTTATTTTATCTTCCTTTACTCACACAATAATGTATATACATATCATGTATATCAGATGAGTATGTTATACTGCAGAATCAATATTAATTTTAAAGTGCTGCATTTCCTGCAACTGCAGGGAGAGCCATTCGTATACGACAGCTTATTTTTGAATGTTCTTGTGTCTTTGTTACTATGTTTGAGAACTCAGATGCTATCAATGCAGCCTGAATAGGAAGTCTTCTCATTTGAAGTTATTTCTTCAAAATATGAGGCTTTGGAAAAATTAAAATCTTATTCTATATAGCATTTATGCATTGAAGTGCATAAGAAGTAATCTCAGAAATCAAACTATCATTAACGAAGTAAAAGCAGCTGATTTTGCAGGTCAGCAGCATGAGTCAATTCATCAGTGAAAATTTGGTGGGAATTCCTTTTCTTAATAATGCATCCTTTAAGTTCATTGGTTTTGCACAGCAAGAGATGTTTAATTAATTTTGTGTGTGAAAGTGGTGCTAGCAATTGGAAGATCTTGAACTGCCATTCTTCCAAGTGTTCTTTGTGTGATTTCAACACCAGGAGGAACATTAGGATTAACTTTCATCAGTTGGATAAGATTATTTCACTTGTCTCTCTTCAGAGATGCAGTATTTTTCCTCTTTTCTTTGGTGTTTGGTTTTATTATTATTACTAATGTTATTAAGAAATGCTAAGAAAAATTCTGTGCCTCTTTTGAGGGGATTGCCACTGAGTGCTCTTTAAGAATCAAAAGTTTTGGACTAAGGTGTTACTTGGAGTTCTAATCATGTCTTGACATGCTCCTTAGGATATATTTGGGGTTTTTATACAGCTTATAAAACCTCACAATTTCATGACAAGTGGTTTGTCTGTGGGAGCTCACTGTGCGTAGTGAGTGTGTAAAACCAGAAGCCATACATTCCTTAGCATGTGTTGCACCTGGAACTCACAGTTTCTTATTTATCTTTCCTTATTTGCTGGTGTTTCCTCTTCTCAAAAATGTGCAGAATTAGTAGTTGCTGGACTAATGTCATGCATTTTCCCAACCAGTTACTTGTGATGATGTCTTTGAGAATGATTCGCAATGTCAGCAGTTTTCCAGTTATGTTTACTTGTTGGGTAGTGTTTTCATACACACTGAGTGCTCCGAAGTGTCACTGACTGCATTATGAGACCACTGGAAAGAGTAAGGAAAATCTAAAGGCAATACTCAGTCGTGCCTATTTATTAGAGGCAGCGTTGTGTCTGCACGAGGAGCAATTACACTAGTAGCATTTTTGTTTCTTTGCAGTGTACATAAAGTGCTTCAGAATTGCTTTATTTTCTTGGATTTTATTATGCTTGTCTTTTGTCTTAGAAATGTCAGGACTTCTGTTTATCTTAGTTGATCTTTGCTGTATTCTTGGAAGGATCAAGTATGAGATCTCCCAACTGTTGCTCTGCCTGAAGTTACAGGAAAGATAATTAAATTTCAGCAAATTGCCAAATTTTCACATTTTCTTTGAAGCTTTATACAGATGATTCTCCATATTGGGAAATGAGAGCTATTATTGTTTGCCAAGTCACTGTTAGTATTCTTGTATTTTTTCTCTTGTAAGCAATTTCTTTAATAGATTAGAATATATCTGTATACCGATTGAAATTTTTTGACATATTTACTGACTGTCCTATCATACTGCCTTTAAGATTTTGTGGACAGCATGTTGCTAATTATTATTCCATAAGAAAGCTTTTTAAAAACGTGATTTCTGCAAGGATATTTGTTACATAGATTCTGCTTAATAGCCCCTGATGTTGAACTTGTACAGAAAGCTTACTAAGTTAACTTAAAGAAATGTTGTTAAACTAGGTATCTATCTATAAATGGTATCTCTGGATTTAGTGTAATCTACCTTTTATCTGTAATGTTAGAATCATTAAAATGTTAAAACATTTCTATGGCTATTTTTTGCTTTGAGCTAGGATCTGAAGAAGCTAATTCCTAACTATGAGAGTTATACATGTAATGATTAATATTTAATATTTTTGTCTATTTGTTCATGAGTTAAACTGTTAAAGGGAAACAACATATGTTGCACTCGTAAAGTAAGGGAAGCTATTTTATAATTACTTAGTAGAGTAAGTGTGACCAAGTTATGATACTTTGTCCTGAAGACTGCAATGGCTGGAAAGCCTTAAGCAGCCCAACCAGCTTTTTAGGAGTAATAGACTAAGGATGTCTCCCATTGCCACCATTCCCAGGTAAGGACATCTCTTAGAAGTCATAAATACATTTATTGTGACAAATGGATTTGGAGCGTTCCATTAATGTTTCTTTTATTTTTTTTTTTCCAAATATTGAGGCCAGGGGAAAAAATGTTACTAAGCTTTCTTCCCTCACCATGGAAATCAAAACAGCCCCATGATTGTATGGCTCATAATTCTAAGCAACGAGGCA
This sequence comes from Psophia crepitans, assembly GCA_013399095.1. Taxonomy (NCBI): domain Eukaryota; kingdom Metazoa; phylum Chordata; class Aves; order Gruiformes; family Psophiidae; genus Psophia; species Psophia crepitans. Next base: position 43,715 of record VWZZ01000407.1, read on the forward strand.
AAGCAGAGCCCAGAAACACCACAGTTAATAGAACTGATCTAGATGACACAACTGGAGATCAACAACACTTGGTAATCTAAATGGCCTAGTTTGCAACCTAGTGAAAAACCCTGACTGCTTTGTAGTCATGAGATAGGCACATCCTTGCAAGTGTTAAAGCACTAGTGTGATGTGCTAGGGACATAGGCAAGGTTTATAGGTGGGCACGACTTCTCTTATTATATGCTGCCTGTCCCTTCTCCCACCTCCCTTCTGGACCTACTTGACCTCCTTCATTCCTCTCCTATTATTGTCTTCTATTCAACTGTTCCTTTCCTTGTAGATACTGTATTTTTTTTTCCTGACTCGTAAGTTGTGTTTAGTTTTCAAAACTGCTGCTTTTGTTTGACCTGAAGATGACATTGTGTGGCAAAATTTTTTCGATGTGTACTAGTGGGTTTAAAACTGCCAATTATCTACATAAAAACCTGGCTCAGTCCATATGCTGTATAAATATTTAATTCTCTAAATCCTATATATGTAGAAAAATGAACTGTTTCACTCAGTAATGATGCTAGATTTGAAATGGAAATCCTTGTGGAGTTCTGTGATATGTTTCTATAATGAGCACATCATAAAATCCATAAAGGTTTGATACTAAATTTTCACTTTAATTTTTGTAAGAGTAGGCTTTGCTAGAGGTATTGCCCAAGATGCATCATATTAAAAGTAAGATCACGATTAAAACATATTGTTAATAGTAAGCTGTAAAAAAAAAAATAAAAAAAATCCAAACCAAACAAAAAACCCCAACAAAACTACAATGAAAATAAAAGTTCTGAGCTTCTGATTACCAACTAGAAATAATGAAGAGTAATCTGATACTGAAGTTCTATCTGTATCTTATCTCTTTGTCAGCAGTATGCATTAATTTGTTTCCATGGTTTTGCAGATAAGTTGCTTGTCTTGCTAAATAATCTGCTTTCATGCAGAAACTCCTGTCTGTTTTCTGCTGAGTAAGTCTCTCTGCAGTCATTGAAGATGCTCGGAAAGATTAAAATGAAATGTTAATAAAACAACTGGATACTGTATAAGTATACTAGATCATAGAATCATTAAGGTTGGAAGAGACCTCAAGGATCATCCAGTCCAACCGTCCCCCCACCACCTATTAACCACTAAACCATGTCCTTCAGTACCATGTCTAACCTTTCCTTAAACACCCGTAGGGACGGGGACTCCACCACCTCCCTGGGCAACCTGTTCCAATGCCCGACCACCCTTTCCGAGAAAAAATTTCTCCTCATTTCCAACCTTAACCTCCCCTGGCGCAACTTGCAGCCATTTCCCCTTGTCCTGTCACTAGTTATCTGTGAGAAGAGGCTGACCCCCAGCTCGCCACAACTCCCTTTCAGGTAGTTGTAGAGGGCAACAAGGTCTCCCCTGAGCCTCCTCTTCTCCAGACTAAACAAGCCCAGTTCCTTCAGCTGCTCCTCATAAGACCTGTGCTCCAGACCCTTCACCAGTTTCGTTGCCCTTCTCTGGACACGCTCCAGGGCCTCGATGTCTTTCTTGTG
>VWZZ01000407.1:45328-90377 GCA_013399095.1 Psophia crepitans
GCCCCCAGCCTGTGGCGCTGCCTGGGGTTGTTGTGGCCAAAGTGCAGGACCCGGCACTTTGCCACATTGAACCTCATCCCATTGGTCTCTGCCCAGCGATCCAACCTGTCCAGGTCCCTCTGCAGAGCCATCCTACCCTCCGGCAGATCGACACTTAGATGTATACTATATAAGTGGAATTTATTGATGGTAAAATCCAGGTATTTATAAAGTAGCTTCATTAAAATTATTTTTAGTGATGAGTGAGAAATTAATTTTTCATGTATCATGTGCACATACTTTTCCAATAAAATTCCCTTTTGTGTTCTGCTAAAGTAGCTACTACATTCATCCACCTCTGCTGTTCTGTCATGGTAGCAATTTGTCACATTCTATAATGAAAATTAGACATGTCCAGTTTTTAAAAATATTATTTTAAATAGGAGCAAAGGACTGTCTTGCCAGTAAGTTGTAACTAGTCAGTAATTTGAATGAGTGGGGAAAATTTATCTAGAAAATTTTATTTGTCATTCGTTTGTGCAATAGCAATCTCAGTGTTGTATAGCATCAAGTAATTCTCAGCATAAACTGTTGCAGTTTAAGTCTCTGGATATGTGCAGCTAAACAGATAGTTAACTGGCATGGTTGAGGAAGAGAACCTAGTAAGAAGGACTTGGTTTTTTTCATGTATCTTAATTCTTTTGCCACAACTGAGTTCTGAAAAATTGATATCCCTCATTAGAGCAATGCTTTCAGTGAAGATCGAGGAAGGGGATAGATTCTCATGTCAAGTGGAAAGTGAGGTATTATATATTTAACGTGCCTGTAAATGTATGCATGTACATGTGCACAGCTTGCTTCAACATTTGTAACAGTATCTGTTGTCTTCAAGGTAAAATATGACATTTCATTAGTGCAGGCATTGCTTATGTATTTAACCTGCAGAAATTTCTGGCAGGAAAGAGAGGAGATCAGAAAGGAGATGACTCTTTTCATATTAATGAAATACACAGGCTAGGTGGAAAGAATAGGGAATACTGAATTTCATCTGTTTTAGAGACTTTGTGACTATCTGTCTGAGTAGACTATAGAACTTACCTTCCTTTTCATTAATTGGCATTACCTGTTAACACTGTCCTATAAAATTGTATTTTCATTGATACTTTCCCCCCCTCTGTATACTATCCAGTGTTTTTATTTTGGGGAAAATTCTTATTTTTTTCATTAACACTTTATTAGTTTTCATTTTAATGTTGCTGAATTTTGGGAATTGGTAACAATCCACAAAATACCTTTTCTCTCCCTCTAATAACTGGACTTTATGATCCTAGAGGTCTTTGCCAACCTTAAAGATTCTGTAAGTCAGATTTTGAAACAAAGTTGTCCCTGAACTTAATGATAAAACATATAGACTTCAGTCCCTAAAGGGAATACAAGAATTCTGTATGATTAAAAAAAAAAAAAAAATTTAGGAAAGGCTACTGTTCGCAGAAATCCCAGTGACTGTAAGGTCCTGCTTGCATAGCTAGAGATATGTAAATATGTACTTACCTTGCTGTGAACCTCGAGAAAAGGAGAACCTATTTTTAAGAGCTCGAGGTTTTCCTTTCAATAATTTTTAGTACTGTGAGTTGCTACTCAAAAAGCCTTGTGGTAGTTTTTAATTACTTTACATGTACACAATTATGAGTTAACAAACAGAATTTCTTCAAGCTAATGGAAGATTTCCTTTTTCCAGTAGCATACTTTTATGTGCACCAACATGTGGGGTTTTTTAGCTACTGTTGTTTTCTCTGTAGAAGTTTAGCACAATAAGAAACACAGACATTTAAGCACCATCTTAAGGGGCACTTCAGAGAGTGTAAAAAAAAAAAAATAAATCTATAAACATCTTTTAAAACTGCAAGTATGGATTATTCTGTAGTCTCTTGAAGCTTGTTAAAATATCACCTATGAAGAAATTTGTTAGTGTAATATTTGTCTATCAGTATTCTAAACTATCAAACAATAATTCCAAAAGTTGTGAATATCTCAGAGAAAACTATAATGTTAAGAGGAACGTAATTCATTTTGGTGAGCCACAAAACTGGCGATAACATTAAAAAAATCCCAAACCAAATATAAACTATATAGAAAGAAATTATTTCCTCCATCACAAGAGCAGGATATATTCTTCAGTGGAAAAAAGGGGAGAGGAGAAAGAAAATTACTATGGATAGAAAAAAATATTTTACAGCACATTTATGCTGCTGATCTTTCAGTTGGCGTAAAGTCCTGCAACCAGTTTGTATTCGATATTTTGAAAACAAACTGGTTTTATTGAATTTAAAAAAAAAATAGATACTATTTCAGTTTTCTAGAATAATCATTCTTAATCATTTGCTTAGCAAAACAATTTATTAAGCAGTGAAGGATAACGAACCGTAAAGTATTAATTTGCCTTTTTTAATTGAGTTGTTAATTAGTACCCCTCCACAGTTGGTAACTCCCAACTTGCTTTTTGTTGCTACTGTATCCAAGACACTTTAAGGAACCTAATCTATCTTAGTTATTCCAAAAAGACACTTCCATGAATCAAATCTATAGGTGATTATGTTCTAACTGTGCTGGGGCTTCTGTGAGTGCATATTAATTATGTCAGTGGTTAATGATCAGGCAAGAAATATGTGAATGCCAGCAATGATTGTTTAGCAGAAATAGAAGAAATACCCTGTGTTCTCTGAAGTTTTAAGTCCTGCCACCTCACTGAGGCTAGAAACTTATGGCCACATTATCCTATGAGAGTATTGGCAAGGGATTTATTTGACATTTGTGATGTATGAATGCTGTTGAGATCTTGTTATCCATAATAACAAAAAATATCAAAGCATCTGTTTCTTCTAGCGGCAAACATTGTTCATAAGTTTTATTTTACTGCTGTCTTAAATTGTGAAATTTACTCCTAATTAAGAATTCAAGCTAAGAGCTTTCAATTCCTGTTCTCACGAGCTTCACGAAGTTAAAAGCACGGGCTATTGGGTCATGCAAACTGTTTGGTTGTATGGAAATGCCAAAACAAGCGTTAAATATACTTGAATTGCCTGTAAAATGTGTGCAGTCTGGAAGTGATTGTGGTTTTCCCCTTGACTGCCAGGATACAGGACTGAAGCTTCAAAGAGAGCTTATCCTCTAAGAAAAAAAATTGGATATCCACTTTACTGGATTTATTCCCAGTTTCTTCACTCAGCGTAGACTCTCTGCCTTTTCTGTTTTCATCACACATCAGTTTCCTAAAGAAGCTGCTGGTGTACCAGAGAATGGATGATGATGATGATGATGCTATCAAAATTTACTTATTTTAAGTTGTTCAGGTTAATTTAATAGAAAAGTATTCAGCAGCAATTTGCAGAGTCTGAAATTCATTTAAATGCCTTTCGATCTGTTCAGAATAACCACATGTTTAAACAACAGCAAAAGGGACAAAGGTGCATCGGTAAGCAGTAGTACGATCTTGAATTAGCGAAATTAAATAGTCATGGATACATAGTGAAGGGAAGCAATAGCTGGTGACTGTTGTTGAAGAGGAAAATCTGAGCTAGAATTTTTATGCATTATGCATGTCTTTACCCAGAGCCCATTCTTAATGGGAAAGACATGGGGGATAGCAGAGGTTGTAGGAAGGAATTATTTGCAGTTCCTCAACCTCTAAGGACCTTTCACCCCTATCCAAACTTTCCAATAATCTAAGGCAGCAGCAGATGACTAATTTACAACATCAGGTTATGGTGCCTAAGGGAACATATGCCAAGCATGAATTGATAAGACAAGCTGGTGAATTATGAGAGACAGATTGATTTATATGCCAGATCTCAACTTTTTTAATTGAAGGCATGCCTTGCTATCACTTGGATGTCAGTCACTTTAGATGGGCCTAGTGCAGGAGAATGTAGGGTTTAAACCTTAAAATTGTATAGCTCATAACTCTGTAGGGATTCTTGGTTCACATACATATACATCTGTACATACATGCGGAGAAGACACTTGGACAGTGCGTAAACCTGTTGGCTTCTTAAAAGCTTCAGTAGCTAACCGTGGTCATGCTTTTCATATAAATTGGTTTTGATTTTAAGCATGAAGTCCCTCTCTGTTTAAATGGTGATGGCTATTCAATGTTGTATTTTTAGATAGCTAACATAGAGAAGGGACATGATAAGTACATGCAGAATCACGTCATATTATTTAAAGTCTGGAAAAGTGAAGGAAAATGTTAGCTTCATTTTAATAAAAATGGAAACCTAGATATTGACGGGTTCCTGTTTGTAAGGCAGAATAGTCTTACAATTCACAGAAACATATTGCTGCTATTAGCGAATGATCGTAGTGTTAACTGGTTTCCTGAGGTGCTTGGTTTTGAAGACATTACTTATCTGCTCAGCATGCTGCTGCTTCTTATTTCGGCATATCCTAACTATTTGCATTTCCTCGATAAATTTGAACACTCCCAGAGTCCAATCTCTCTCTCTCTTGCCCCTTCCTTCCCCAAAGAGTGTCTACGCTGCTTTAGTAAGAGGTACGTTGCCTTAAACTGCTGTTGTTCCTTAGATACAACTAACGCGATAGTTCCTGTGGCAGTTGGAAGGCTTACGTGCTGTTCGTTGTCGCTGTAAAAGGGTGGCTGAAGATGTGAGACCCTGGTTGTGGACTAAACCACGTGTGGCTTTTCCCCAGTAGGTTTCTGAATGGTTCTTGCCCTTGCGTCCTCTGGGCTGACGGCCAGGTGAGAGCCATGACTATGGTATGGGAGGATGGAGGTGCGGGAGAGAACAGAGACTGAGCCGAGCAGACTTAGTGAGATCTATACCAAAGTACAAGCTAAACATATACAGAGCAAGATAAAGTTAGATACTTGATGCATGAGAACACTTCAGGACAAAGCTGACTCCCCAGTGTTCATAGCTTTCAGGCTGCTCTTGTATTGAGCACTATGTCTGTCAGCCATTTGCCTCAGCGACTTTATCAACACGGCCGGAGTTCAGGTGGGAGGGTTATGCAGCTGATAATATGCACACCACAGTGGAAACATGGGCATCTTCTTAGTCATGCTTCATATTTTCTTATTATAGAGATGACCTTAGTGACATCTTTTGTCTGTTTTCTCAGGTAATTTTAGGTAAGTGTCCTAGCCTTGTACAAGATTTCCCACCCCGGTCCTTGAAGTTTACATTAGGCCTTGTGTGGCTTTAGTGGTATGAGTGTTCTCTGCGCTGTACTGGAGGCAGTCTAGTAGAGTTTTGGAATTGATACTATTGAAGACTGTTACGGGTGCTCCTAGGAAGTTTCCTTACTATTCATGAATCTGTTACCAGAAGTAATTTATAAATGCAAAACTTGATTGAAATGTTTACGCTCCTTTAGCCATGAAGAAAGCATTCACGATATTGATGTGATGTAAATCAACTGTCCTTCCTAGCTTCTTAAGGATTTATTTTTTCCCCTTGCAACTGCTACTTCCCTTTTGTGGAAGGGGATTTGGTTGGGGTTTTTGCTCCAGAAGTGTAGTGAACTATCTTGGTTAGTGCTTGTACTTGGCGTGAATGTAGTTCTTCCTCAAGAATCTTTTAATAGGAAATAGCCCAGTAAGACTATTAAAAGCATAATGAAATCCTCATTCGGTTTCCTGTCAGTTTTCAGAGCTGTAAGTGGCTTCTAATTTGCACAAGATTGGAATAGCATTGAAAAATTACAGTAACTAAGTGAAACACTCATTGGTTTTGCAATTTTCTGATAGCATCCCTTGTAATTTCTCGTAATGCATTTGTAGCTAAGTACAATGACAAATGTCAAGGCTCATTGTACTAGTTTTACGCACATCAGTGCTAGACTGGGAGGTGTAATGTCAGCTTCTGTCTTGGGAAAAGGTAGTGTAAGTGCTGAATGCTTTTCCATGGCTAGTTATGTTATAGAAAGAATCGTTTTTAGATTAGGGGGGAGTGGAGAAAATAATTGCTTTCCAGATATTTGTTATTGTTTTTTATTATTTTGTAGAAATTCCAACAATAAAAAGTAAACATGAGAGGCCTATTAAAAATTTAGCTTGACATTTAGCAAATGAATTCTAGATAGCCATTAGGTATTTCCCACGACAAACCACAGAGAGCTAGTAGCCAGTAGTTAAAGCAAAAACATATACTTTTAAGCTAGTGTTGTGTAGTTTACTACTTGAATAATTTGATGAATAGTCATGTGCAACAGTAGACTACAATAATATCCTCATGATAATATGGTAACAAATGCTAATCTGCATTTGAGATGAATACAGTTGAGTGATTCAGTGAAAATACAAAGCAAATACAGTTTACTAAATGCCTGAAAAAGTGATTCCGTACATTGCAGTTTATCTGAAGTAAATAAAATGAAGTCTTGCTGTTGATCTCTGTTACTCTCCTGCAACATACTTTGCTTATTATATAAAGCTGAGGGAAGGTTAATGTGACTGTGAACAAAGATTTATGAACATGGATAATTGCTTGAAGGTGATTTTTCTCTACTCTTGCAGTTGTGCTGCTTGGATGGAAGTAACTATATTGATTTTAGTAAATGTTATCCCTCCCAACGAAATGTAATTCTCTTTCTTTTTTGTAAACTTCTAATAACTTTAGAGTTGTTATGTGTTTAGAGACTGGTCAAAGAAAGATGCCTTAATTAAAACAGTATTTAGTAGTTTCCATCTGATTTCTTCAATTAACACTGTTCTGAATGACAAGTGACTGAAAAAAAATACCTTCAGCAAATACTTACTTCTCAGAATATTGACAATATTCGTAGACCCTGAATTTCTGCTACTGTTGCTTTTGGTTCTCCACTGGGGCTGTTCCATGCCGAATACTCTTACAGCCTATCTCTATTGTTTTCTACCATTTTTAATATGCCACTTCAGCAGTTACTGAGAATGTCCTCATGTCGTTCATTTTCCTTGCTCATGTTGTCTCCCGATTTTTTCCTAGCCATCCCCCTTTTAAGAACTATTTGAAGATTAGTAGACTCAGAGTTATAACTAATAAGACTAATAGATTAATGTTGATTTTGGTTTTGATAGTTGAGTTGCCTTTGTGTGTGGCATAATTCATGTGTGATATGTAGCACAGTTTGTTGTGTGCATCGCTCATGTGTTATATTTACTGTGAGAAAATGATTTCACCTGTTAAATACAAAAGCAAGCAGTATTGCCATTTCCTCAGCTAAGGTCTGACTAGTAAAATATTACAGAAAATGGTATTTTTGTACTTATAATAAATTAGGTATTATCACTGTGAAAAAACAAGACTCTTGCGAAGAGAAACTTCTATGTGGAAAAAAGAAAGGAATTTTTCTGTGACCTTTAGAAACATGTCAAATCTCACTCTCCAGCATTCTTGCTGCTCGAGGAAAAAACCTTATCTTCTTAGTGATTCTTCTCTAAAGTATTGATTAAAAAAAATCTAAGCCCATTGCAGTACCGTCTGGTCAGAATTTTTGTCTGACCTGTACTTGAGAGAATCGCATAGTGCAGTGGCTTAGAATGTCTGGTTTCTGTTAGACCTGTTCAAACAGCTAAAGAGCATTCATTTTGCATTTAATAAAAAAAAAAGGGTTTAATTTTTAGTTAGCTATACAATTCATTCAATCATTTCCCAACAAAATTACAATCATGAGCTAATTATTTTAGTTTTTTTAGTAAGAACTCAAAGGAGTTTTCCTAATGCCTTTCTTCTGGGAAAGCTCTAATTTGGAGTATTTTGCTTGAAAAAAATTCTTCTGTAACAATGGTTTAATTTTTCTATACCAGAGAATGAATGTAACTCCTGAACTAGACAGGTTGCATGTAACTACATGTAAACTTCATGTGTTTATTCTTTTAAAACTACTTAAAATATTTTAGATTTGCAACGTATAATGTGCATCATGCAAATATAGGGTTATACATATTATATCTAAAAATATTGTGGTGCATCTGGATTATTTTTAGACTCTAAAGCACACTACCAAAAGGAATGTGGCATAAGTTTAGAAGTCACACTGTGAATTTTGCAAGTCATACTATAACATGTGATTTGAGAAACATTTTAACCACAGTTGTTCTCTTTTAACCTCTGAAACACATTGGTATAGATCTTCATCATCAGTCAGGGTAATTTTTACAGAATTGTGTCTGTTTTTTCAATACAAGAACAAAGCCAAAGGTATGTGTTTAGGTAATTCTTAGATGCGTTTAAAAAGAATCCTTGGAGAAAACTTGTATTTTTGAATTTTCTTGCTGACGTAAAAAACAAGCTGTCATCAAGTTGCTGAAAGGAAAACAGAAATTGAACCAAAACCATTAATAATGTCATCTTATATAGATCTCACTAGCTGGTAACATTATTAGCTGCTTCAGCTGATTCTTGGTGAAACAATGCTCATCTTAATCAGATCTGATGTCAATAGGACATATGTGATTCTTGAATGACATTTGCAGTGTTAGACTTTAAATTTTAAAATAAAATACAAAGGAATTGTTAGTTCTTCGTTTCAACCAGACTCAGTATAGAGGTATGATTAAATTAATTCATTTAATATTTTGGCAAGCCAGTATTCCAAAGTATGAGGAAAAATGTTGTCACAGGTCATTTGACTTCAGTTTGGGTTTCAAAACAATTGTGGTGTTAATAAAAGTGTCTAGGACTGTCAAAATACGACAGGACACAGCTGCAGTATTTGGTCTTTGAAGATCCCATATAGACTTCGACAGTGCTACAGTAAACCAGAGCTTTTGGCTTAAATGCTGAGACTGCTGCCCTGTCACCCAGGCCTTGCAGGTGGTACACGTAACGGCCCAGGCCCTCTGTAGGTTTTAAAAAATAATTTGGTGAAGAATCCCAACTCTCTTCCTCAGCGTGCTTGATGCCAGAAGTTCTCCATGCTCTGCAGCGAAATGGGCACAGCAGCAACTTAACCTCCCACTACCTGCCCAGTAGGTTTTATCAAATGAAAAGTTAGATAAGCCACAAACTCTGTACAGTTTTGCTATGCCCGCTGTGTTTCCAAGGGTGCTAGCTCTGTTACTGATGGTTGTAGTCTGGATCGAGGTGATTTTTCATTTCCTGCTGATCTGATTTGCACTTGAATAAGCACAATGGCTGATTTAAATGTGTAGACCATGTGGACAGCAGGAACGGCAGAAAGTGATGCCAGCACAAGGAACAGAGGCGATGAAATAAACAGAGGGGAGGTTGTTGATAGATGGTTCCCACCTCAATCAGACAGTGAAGTAGTTGTGCAAGTTGGGGATGGGAGAAAACATGCTGAGTGATGACAAACTGTCTCCTTGGCCAGCTTGCTTAGGTCAAAACTGCAGTGCTGCTTAAAAAAAAGCTTCAATTCTTTGTTTACATAGCATATGGAGTTTTTATTTGTTAGCATTGAACCATGCTTTATCTAACCTTACTGAAAACAACTGATCCAGAAATTAAATGGCTTTTCACTTCGTAGTGTTGCTTTGTGTTATATGTTCATCAGGACTCCTTTTTTTTAATGTATGAAAAAGGAAAGTTACTGTTAACCGAAACTTTGATACATGTTCCATAGTATTGCAGAGTTTATATATTTTTTAAAAAAATACTTTGGTGCAGTTTTACAGTTTGATAGTGTAATCAGCTTCGATTTTTTTTTTTCTTTTTCTGCTCAGTGAGTCACATACCATGAAATTTTTTCATTAAACCACTCGAAGGGTCACCAAGTAGAAAATATAAAGGACCCCAGATACCTCTTCAGCATAATGAGTTGGCGTCAAATTGGCTGCTGGCCATAATTTTGCTATGTAGATTGTTTAAATGGACCACTGGGTGGTGGTTTTTTTAATCATCTTTTGTTTTAGAAAATTAATAAACCAGAAACAAATATTTAGTTGCTGCATGGGGCATAATTCTTTAACATGATGCTACTGTAATTTCAGGTCTCATCACTTTGTCATGAAGTTGAGTGAGTGCAATAATACTAAGCTTGCATAAATTAAGCATTTTTGGACTTCTGTAGCATGCATATAATAAATTTTGCATGCCCACTAGTTTTGGTACTATCAATATGGTGTAATACAGCCCACAGGGATGGACATAAGTCCCAGTCTGAGAGAGAGGGAGGCTGGTCAAGCATCTGTCTGATTGCTGCTCTGGAATATGCTGCAAAGCTTTGGCAGTACTAGTGTAGATGCTAGAGTCCAGAGGCATATTTGGTCTAATAATTAGAGTTGTTAAAGAGCTGTAGTGTGAGGGTATGTTTGCAGATTCTCTGGTCTTCCATTTTATTTCTAACTACAACTGCTTTCTTCAACCACAAAGATACTGGGCAAAGTACAGTGTCTTATACTTTTTTCCTACTTTGGATCCTGCACTTTAAATATGAGCTTAAATTTTTGGTTTGGGGTTTTAGGAGCTGGGTGGAAAGCTGTTTAGTAAAACAAATGAGAAGCTTTAATCTAGTTGACTGAATATCAGCCCACTAATGAACTGCTGTTGTGAAATATGTATAGCCATTACTTTGGTGTCTAAATTATCTTCAGTTTCAAGTCTTATTTAAATTCTTAATAACCTTTATTAGATAGAGGAGAAAAGATTCCGCCCGGAAGCCTTCAACCTCCATCAAAACTGATAGAATATACTAATAAAATCGTGTGCCATATTAAAAGCTAGAATTATAGTATTGTCTAAGCTAAGCTAATGGAATAAATTAATTAATAGAGTTTTTGATAATTAATTTGTAGGAAAAGTAATCTGAAAGCTGGTTTTTAAAATTTTTTATTGGCTGTAGTTGTCTTTATCAGTGTGTATCTAGAGAAATATTAAGTGGCCATTGACATTCCCAGAGGAGTGTTTGCTTCAAGGTGAATCAGGAACGCTGCCATAATTCAGGAGACAGCTTCTGGCATAAGATGAAAGTCAGATCAGCTCAAGTTTAGGTCAAAATTTAGAGCCCTCGCTGGAGTGTTTATGTTTGTATCTATTGTCCAGGTAACTTAGTGGAAGAAATTGTTCCGTATGAGGGGTCATGAATCTAATTACCTTAGAAACATTACTGCAGGAGCTTGGCTGAGAATTATCGTGCAGTGTGGGCCATTGATGGCTTTTTCTTTTAAACTTCATCTGCTGGATGAACAACATAATCCATGCGGTTTTAAACATCCATAACTAACCAGATCATATTTTTACTATAGAAAATAGATCCTGGGAAACTTGTCTTTCGGAGTAGCTACCTGAAAGAGGCACTGTACCTATATTCTTGAGCTAATTTTTGATACAGATAGCTTTGACTCATATGATTCAAAGAAAACTAAGCCTTTCTTAGAAAATAGGGGGAGAATATGGATTTAAACAAATTAATAGAAGTAAATATTTGGAAGAAGTTTATTTTTCATAATGCATTTGCTCTTTTTTCTGGCATCTCATTTAGACCTCTAGAGCCTTTTCAGGTCTTAATTCTGACCTCTGATGTTTCCTGACATCGTAGCCATCCAGCGAAGGAACCTCTTAGCGATCCACTTCATAGTTGCTCAGTAGCTCAAGGCCCAGAGTGTTTGAAGCATGTGAAAGTATGGGATTCAAAATGGGAGATTCACCGTGCAGGAATGCGAGTTATCTCCTCCTTGGAGGAAGGAGGTTATAATTGGAGGAAAAGAGACTGCTTCCACAGCTGTGGAATTTTGAATCTTTCTGAAAATGAATCTCCTCTTCCTGTGCCGCAGGGAAAAATGCAGCCTATATCTGTGAAGGGTGGGCTGCTTTTTGTTGGCTGTCTTCAACCTACTCCTTTGCCTTTCTTACACTGGAATCAGACTGTTAACGTTAAAATTTTACTGGAGTTCTAGGATAGGGTGTTTGTGTCGCAAACGCGATCACTTTGTAGCTGTACACTGTGTAACCAGGTGCGTGTGTTTCCTTTGGGAGTTGTCAGAAGTAGGTGACATACTGACTTGAAAGGTGTATTTCTTATTAGCACAAAGGGGCGCAGAGGTTTCAAAGGTTCAGCCAATAAAGTCTGCAGACATCATGCCTGACCGAAAGCTTACACAGGGTTGGGGAAGGAGGGCTAGCAAGCATAAGACTGAAGGTAAAACTACATTTAATGACAATTGTAGCTTTCAAGTATTTGGGATCTTCTTTATTGGAACCTATCGACTTGCCTTGGTTCTTTCATGTAAAAGCTATCCGGACTTGACGTAACTGCTAATTATCTTTCAGCAAACAATGAAAATGATGTGTTAACTCATACAATAATAGTATCTCCTGTGTTCTTCAGACGTAAATCTCTAAACTATCTCTAACTTGTGTTTATTTCCTTCCGGTTTTCTCTGTCTATGTGCTTTTAAATATTAGTCAAACATCAAAGGCTTTATTTCCAAATTCTGGAAGATGCTTAAATGGAACTGGTATTCACTGAGAAGCATGGACACAGCAAGCCTTGCTGTTGCAGTACTGGTGGAGCTATGCTCTTGGGAAATCGGTGTAGAGCAGCTGTGTTGCAGAGTAAGGATGCTAGGTATTTGGGGATGCTGAAGGTCATAGCATAGTAAAAATGCTGCAATTTGGCTTTCATGAACTTGGGCTGCAGTTCGTACCTCCTTTCACTGCAATATGCTCTGTTAAACCATGCAGTTGGGAAATTTATAGTAGCTTTATTTTGCACTGCTGTGAAGAGCAGCTCAGTAGTCTGCTGTCCCTCAGGCAGGGTGATCTGCACGTTTGGTGGGTTAGACATCCATGCTCCTCTCATGAGAAATCTGGACTGCTTTCCCCAAGGATTAGCAAGCAGCAAATAATCACAGAGGTTTAAAACCTATGCAGAGCTTAAAATAATTTTTATGCATGCTGTTGAACTTCATACATGTTAATAAAGTTGCGGTTCATAGTGGCTGTGTTTCTCAAGTTATTTGGTCGATTAAAAGTAATACTAAAAGGGAGGAAAATTAATTTGTCTGAAATCCCTTGCTGAAAATGAACAAAAGGCGTTTTGAAGCTCCTGGAATCTCTGTACAGGTCTGGGGTGTAACCTTTCAGGCCAAACAAGCCCCATTTGCAGGTTTGGAAGTGCATAAAAGCAGCAATTGCGCCCTCTGCTGGATCTGGGGTTAACTACCTGGGCCCGGCCTGGGAATGGAGGTGTCATGGCATAGCACAGGAGGCTAATTAATTCAACCTGCTTAATTTGAATTTCAAAACAGATATTTCAGTCATTTATAGTATTCGGATATCTTCAAAAACCTGATACATTTAAGGGCAGTGAAACTGATTTTCTTGTGCCTTTGATGGGCAATTTGCGTGTTGTTGTGAGGGGGGATCATTAATTATGGGGTTTGCTTGGGTTTTATTTCTATTTTAAAGAATTCTTTATTATTGCTTTAAAATTTATTATCTGTATTTGTATATTTTATATTTTCTTATTTCCCCGTCCTCCTACCCCAGTATCCTTGGGGTGATACACATTTAGAAGTACTCAGAAAAAATTTGCTGTTTTAATGTCAATTCGTTACTTTTCACTTACTCTGCAGTAATTCAAAACAACATTCAAAATTGATTGCATATGTTGTCATCATACAGGTAGATATTTTAAGACAGAATCTAGCACTAAGAATAAACTTTGTTAATTTGAAGGAAAATATAAATACCTGAATCATAAGTCATCCTTATGTCATCATTAATGACATGTACTTAAAATGGTAGGATATAATGCAGACTAAAAGCATAGTTAAAGCAGCTGTACTTTTCAAAGTATGCTTTTAGTAAAGGAGTGTTTGGCTTTTTCTATAGAGCCAGTCAAGTTTAAATATTTACTCTTTTGTGAAGTAAATCACTGCTGGTTTTTTTGTTTTGTTGTTTTTTAAATTTCTGGTTTCTTTTTTTCTTGAATTAGTATGAAATGCTCTAAACACATGAAAAAATCTGAGAAGTCTTGCACTGTGTGGTCTTGCCAGTTGGTCTGTCAGGTCTTTTCACTACCTTTACAACTGTCCTACAGTTACCATTCACTGCTTTTGCATTATTTAGGTAATCCGTGTCCAAATGGTGATTCCAGACCCTTTTTGGGAAAGGGAAGGGGAAAAAAAAAAAAAAGAGACTCTTGATTAAGTATACTTATTTGCACAAGGTTCTTGAAAGATAGCAAGATTTGGTGCAAGAGGCAGCCCAGAAGGATGTGCACCTGTGACGAAGCTGGGGAACTATTGCTCCCTAACTTGGGCATAGAAACCCACAATAATTTTGGGCAGGTTTGCAGAAGAGATGTCCTGTAACACATTAGTTGACCAGTGTTGTCCCACACTCATGTGCAAGGAAAGAGTCATTGCATGCGTCCTTTCATTGTGTGACAGCATTTCATTTATTTTTATTGTTTTTACTCATGCAACTTGCCCATGGCAGTGCTGCTATACAGACTGTAAGTTTCTTGTGACGCCACGCATCTAATCTTAACTGTGCCCTGTCACTTGGCATAACTATAAACCTTTTTTAGATGAAGAAAATCTTGGTAATAATGAGGAAAGCATTAGTACAAATACGAAGGAAGCTGATAGAGCAAATGCAGTTGTACTCAAGGCATGCTGCTGTGGATTGGATGTTACAAAAGCACGCTTTATTTTCAGAGAAACAATGTATTTACTTGTGTATTGTGGTAAAAAGACTTAATTTTAACAAAATTTTTCACTTTTTCTGAAATGAAAAACTGTCTTAAAGCCTCACAAAATAAGCACATATCAACAATTTCTATTGTTACATTTTTTAAATCGTCAAAATAACCATGTGTATAGCTCCTTTTTTTTATCCAAAGCTTCCAGTGTATCAGGGGAACAAACATACTGATTGAGTTTGTAAGGGTTTTCTTAAAGTAATGGGATTTAGGTGATTTTTATAGTGGGATTAATATGGCAAAAAGGAAGTATAAATTTAAATCGCATCTGCTGGGTGTGCAGAGACAGAGGTGACGGTGGCAGGTTGGCCTTTACAAAAAGAGCCAAATGCCCGCCGAGGTGCTGGCTCCCTCCCAGCATGGGTCCCCCTCCGGGATGCACTGTGGCTGCTTAATAAACTCTATTGGTAATCACGGTTTAATTCTTACGTGTACTCTGTGCAGCTCTGTTTTATTGCTGAAGTTATTTTTATGAGAAATCCATACCTATTCTCCTTTTGCTAGTGGTTTAATCTGGGGGAGTTTCCCTCCCCCCTCCAGCTGTCAGTACTGCAGACTCAGCCAGGGAGCTGAAAATCCTTTTATTCCTCACTAGCAATAAAAGTTCAACACATCAAATTATCTCCCCATTTATTACTGTGCCACCTCATCAAAAGGCTACTGCAGGAAAATTTGTGAGAAGTGATATATCCTGCAGATATAACCGAGCCGAGACATAACCAAGGGTCTCTTAAAATAAAAAATGTTACTCTCAGCTGGGTCTGTTCTGTTCTCTGTGTTGTCCTATTGCTCACCTTTCCTCCAAAATTGTCCTTCGTTTTCTTTTCCCCTGAGCCTTTCCATCACCCTGTTCCTCTATCCCCCATTCATCCCTCCTTTAGTACTAAAGTCCAGAACAGGCACCTGTAAGTAGTTCCCCAATTTGATCAGACCTGAAAAATCCACTTTCCCTGTCTTGCTTTCTTGACCACCATCATCTTTCTTTTTTTCCTGTCAAAAAAGGGTTTTTACTAAATTAAGTAGGGAAGCCTTGGCTACTGCCTTAACTTGGGTAGTGCAGTAAATCACAGGCTCTGTAGAGAGCTGCCCAGTAAAGGTGTGCCTTTTTCTTTTCAGCAGACTCTAGCTGGTGGGGACAGACCGGGCAGGAACTGATTGAAATGCATGTTTGGTAGCGTATGTTTCTTGAATCTGATTTTTCTGAACAAGTACTAAACCACGCATGCGGAGCTGGACCATGCTACATTTGTACACCCAGCTACAGGCTGTGGAAGTGGGAGGAAACAGATGTAGTCTGAAAACCTGTAGAAATTTGATGTCCTGTGAGTTCCTTAAGGCATGATGAAGAAATGTAGCTGTGTTGCAGAGATGTGAGACGTAATGAAATGCTGCCTTGTAGATTCAGGCTCACTGAATTTTGTGCATTACTGGAGCTCTTTTGTCTCACAGAAATAGGTTACTTCTGTTCTGCTTGTCGGAGATATGTTGGCTCTATGAAAAAGAAGCTGAGCTTGAAATCAGAACCTTCAGTTCTCCTTGGGGCATTGGGTAATAGAAATTATTGAGCTTGTCCTGGAATGCAGTTTTTGGAAAACTGCTCTCCATAGTCTTGTCACTGTCCCTTTGATTCATTTTGCCACAGCCTTTGATGTAAATACCTGTCCTAAATGTACCGAATACTGAGCCACTGATACAGTTTTAACTGTCAGTTAACTATTTTAGCAAGTTAGACATTTAAAAAAATGTTTACATTGCTGGCAATTCCATACTAAAAAATCAAACTGTCTTTAAATCTATTGTTAATAGGAATTGCAGTGAATAGCATAATGGCCTCAACAGTAGCCAAAATTGCAGCCTGCTGTTCCTTCAACTTTTAAGACTCCTGGATATGTTTCTCTTACCCTTGGCTAGAAGTCTGCCCTCTTCTTCCACTTTGTGTCAGAATCATTCCTAATGCTTGCTTTTTATAAGGCATATTTACTTGGAATAAGTCATACATTTGTACTTGTTTCAGATATGTCTTTAGAAGTATGAAAGGTTTTGTTTGCAGCTTTGTAAAGATTTATCGTAATGCATTGCATGTTGTTAAAATTTGTAGCAAATGTTATATACGTGCCCTAAAATATTTCTAATTAAGTCTGAAAATATAAGCAACAGAGTAAATTCTGATATGTTTATGTTCTTTGCCTATTTTGCTTTTACAGAAGTAGGCAATTAAAACATGTGTATATATTACATTAGATTGGAGTCAAAACTAGATTTACATATGGTGTTTTGTCATCTTTCATCTTTTAAACCATATTCCTGCTTATCAGTTGGTTTTATGATTTTAATTTCAGGTTATCTCTATTTATGCTGCTGTATGCCTGACATACAAAGCAGCCTGAATTCGTGTGGCAACGCACTTGATAAAAATTTAAGAGATAACACAAGTAGCATTTCTAAATGATCTCAATCTTTCTGTTTCTATGTAGATGTATTTAAATATTTATTGGAAGAGGTAGACTGTATACTTTCTAGCCAAATGTTGTATATGTCGCAAATTGCTTATGGCATTTATTACGAGCTGTTCAGCAGGTCAATACGTTAGAAATAAACCCAGAAATTGCATGTTATGTCATGCTCATGGAGCCTTCTATCTTGGATTAAATTTGGATCTGCTGCATGATGTAACAGGGTAACATACAGTACTGTGGCCCCTAACCAATGTGACTTCTGTTAATTGATTACCTTTCTTGTAGTGAACAGTAGGTAATCCATAGAAATCAAGGAAAAATAGTTGTTAACTGTTTGTGGGAATTTTCTTGTGTTCTCTTGATTTAGGGAAGATATGTGAGAAGAGTTGTTAAATAGGTGCGTATATTTAAAGTTTAAGTGTAGATTCTACAGACGTGGTATTTTCTTCTTGTGTTGATGTGTACAGGCTTCTTGATATGTGCAGGACATGAAGCAATGACTTGTGTAATAGATTTAATTGATGTTGAACAAAAATTTGCCTCTGGAAAATGAAAGAATTCGGGCCATTTGGAGCTTAATAATGACTGTTGTTCTGGCACTGATTTATCTGCAGTGACCTTTTGCAGTACGGTTCAGGAGACAAGAAGCTTGAAGTTATTTTTGTTTCCCCCTAGAAAATGTTTGATATGCCAGGGAAGCATTTATGAGATAGCTAAGCTTGTTTCTGAGTTTCTGCTGAAAACCTCTGTTCTCAAAATATGTTTTTCAGAACAAAATTATTAATTCAAATATACTGCCAATCTTTTAGGACCGATAGGGTACAACATAGCGGATGACAGAAACAATGTAATGAAGTGTATCTTTCAAAAACGTTTTGGAAATTATTTGGTAAAAGTTGTAAATTAAAACCCAAGCCTAGGGCTCTCTTCGTAACGCATGCAAGTATAAAATTAGTTATGACTGTTAGGAAATAGCAAAAATCAACATGTAAAGTGAGCTGTTGGCATTTTTGTTGAATGGCAGATTGTGAGTTTGGTGGTTTCAACAATTGTGCTGTATGTATTTCTTTCAATTACCTTCTGTCATACTGTTTGGTTTAGCAATGTAAGCTCAGGAATTGACAGCAGCTCCTTACGTACTACGTTTGTTTGAATGTGCTTAGAGTATGAGACAGTGATTGAAATCACTGTGTTTGGACTGTGATGGCCTTGGGGCATGCACTGACTGGGAGTTCAACTAGTTTTGAAATGAAAATTAAAATATGAATGGACCTTTTAAGTCTGTGGTGTTTTAACCCTAGCCAGCAACTAAGTCCCATGCAGCTGTTTACTCACTCCCCCCAGTGGAATAGGGGAGAGAACTGGAAGAGTGAAAGTGAGAAAACTCTTGGGTTGAGATAAAGACAGTTTAATAGGTGAAGCAAAAGCCGCAAATGCAAGCAAAGCAAACCAAGGAATTCATTCCCCACCTCCCACCGGCAGGCAGGTGTTCAGCCATCCCCAGGACAGCAGGGCGCCATCACCGTAACAGTGGCTTGGGAAGACAAACACTATCACTCCGAATGTGTCCCCCTTCCTTCCTTCTTCCCCCAGGTTTGTATGCTGAGCATAACATCATGTGGTCTGGAATATCCCTTTGACCAGTTTGGGTCAGCTGTCCTGGCCGTGTCGGCTCCCAACCCCATGTGCACCCCCAGCCCACTCACTGATGGGGCAGTGTGAGAAGCAGAAAAGGCCTTGGCTCTGTGTAAGCGCTGCTCAGCAGGAACTAAAACATCCCTGCGGTATCAGCACTGTTTCCAGCACAAATCCAAACCACAGCCCCATACTCGTTGCTATGAAAAACATTAACTCTCCCTCCGCCAAAACTAGCACAAGATCCTAGCTTACAACCAGAGAAGGCACCTCCTTAGAATTAACCAGTTTCTAAATTATTTTTCTACTCACAGTCAGAATTCTATAGTTTCTCTGTTTACTATCCTCTTTGCCCTGTTACATTTATGCAGCTCATCTAAAAGTAAATCACTGAATCCATCAATAAACCCATTTATTACAATAACTTCATTTCATACTAAGGTAGTAGGGATTTATCTAGGGTTGTATTAAAAATATTTTCCTTTGCCTTAGACAAATTCGGTAAATTCTTTGGTGAGAGTACTTATGTACCAGTGAAAGAAAGATACTCAGTGTGTCTTATTCCATGTCTGCTATTGCCATCAGACTTTCAGATTAATCCCTTTGGTTTTGTTATACTAAATAGGAGGAAGCCTCTTCCAAGATCCAGGGACCCTTGACCAACTCTTGAAATGTGTTATAAAATAGGTTTAAGAGGTTTGCAAAGATGCACAAATTTCGGAATAAACCAACTCCAGATCAAATTTCCTCAGCAGTAGCATGAAGGCAATGAAGTGCTATAGACTCACTTGCCCCAAACCCAATCATTTTCATCCTACTGTTCCCAAATTTCAGGTGCTGCATTAAGTGTAGGTAGCCTGAAGAATCAGTGGAAGTATGTTTTGCAGTTTGGCAGAGCTAGTGTAAGAATTGGGAAATTCCTTTAACTTAGTCATGCGTCTGCACCGATCATGGTCACGGGCAACTCCCTGACCTCTTTTCATGTGCACTGCTGAGATACTTTTATAGTGGAGAGCTAACAAGGAGACTTTCAAAGTGTTAGTCTTGTCATGCACAGTGAAAGCTGTGACCTATTTCATAATATGTTAATTAACAAGGAATAAGTACCCAAAAATGCCCATTTAATGGAAAGGACAATTTAAGCTTTAATAGAAAGGAATCACTTGCAAAATAATAATGAGTAAGAAACATAGTACATTTTACGTACTGTACCGTACTTCACATCCAGCTGGCCTATCAATTATAACCTGTACTCTACAGATGGTGCAATATATCAGAATTAAGTCAGTCAGTTAGTTTGTTCCCAATTAAGTGCTAATACTCCCAGTGGAGAATATTTCCTGGAGTCTGAGTTAAGTGCCTGTCTTCTAATATCCCTTTATGATCTTATTTTGTCATTTTAAAGAGATGCCCTGTTGTGTAGGCCAGAACTTAGTCTGGCTTGTTCTTCCAAGTGCTACCTGCATTGTACTCCTTGTTTTTTATCTGGAAGCTAGAGGATTTGGTATTCCAGGGTCCTGGGAGTAGATGTGTCTTGTAAAATAATCTTGGGGATAAGTAAGTTGGCACTACAGTGCATGTGACTTTACACCACATATTTAGGGGCATACGTGTACTTGTCACGACAAAATCTGAATGCAAGATCCGATATCCAACCACTCCTGTGGATTAGAAGCTTAATGAACTTGTCCCCTGAGGCTTACTAGTATTACAGGGCTTACTTTTTGCAATGACTTACTAGACAGTCACTTGAGTTTGTATTTTACTTGTTCCATCTATCCTCTTTTACTTGGCGTTACAAGCCATTTCAGGGTTGCCACTAATAGATTGATATCCAATTCCATTACACTTCTTTCCACTTTTAGGTCTTAGTCTTCGCCCAGTTAAAGGCTGGTTAATTTTCTGATACCTTTCTTCTCTATTCTATTCTATTCTCTTGAATCTAAATGTCAAGCTGATCGTGGATTTGGTCACTTGATCTAATGGACTTGCTGTCTTCCCCTGTTAGTCTTTAAAGTGACCCTTCATTGAGAGGAAACCCTTTGACAGAATTTGTTTTCTGAAGTGACTCCAGAGATTCCAGGCAATTACACAAGCTTCTGAATGTCTTTATTTAGAAGTTTAGAAGACATGTTCTTCCAGTGCTGCTTAAATTACCCTTGTGGATTTGTTGCCATGCTGTGGGAAATCTTCATTATAGCGTATTCACTGAATCACAGTTATTTCAGCAGTGTCTTAGATATGCAGAGACGTATAAAGAAAGTTACCAAAGTGTCTGTTCTGAGCCCTTTCTTGGCAGCCTTACAGTTTCTGTGACAATGAGATGGAAAAATTGTCATGTATAGTTGTTGGCAAAAGTACCGAAACACTTGGTACTTCAAGTGCCACCAGGCATTAAAGTTTGGCAACTTGAATTTACTGAGAATTAGTTAGATGTAATTAACTTTCTTCCATAATCTCTGACCTAAAAAAAAAAAGGAAATGCTAAAAATATGTATTTTTGTGGATGTGAAATATGAAATACTGTTTGAGAAAGAAAGTACATCAAGGGCAAATCATTATATAGTTCTAGTGCAGGTACTAAATAGTGATCAAGTATTCTGTGGTAAATACTAAAATTTGTAATCATGATGCATATGGATTCATATGGATCACTATTCAAGGTTTATTAGACAATTGCAGCTTTACTTTTCAGCATAATTTTGTGTTTTCTGCAAGTTCATCCCTTTTAAGGGGCATTTTTCAGGGGGTTATTTTGTGGTTTGTTTATTTT
This sequence comes from Psophia crepitans, assembly GCA_013399095.1. NCBI lineage: Eukaryota > Metazoa > Chordata > Aves > Gruiformes > Psophiidae > Psophia > Psophia crepitans. The sequence continues at coordinate 66,839 of VWZZ01000407.1, forward strand.
TTTTTTACCTGTTTTGATGGCTTAATATTTTGAAACATACTGTGGTCACGAAAATAAATGCGTTGATTTTATTTGCATCAAAATTAAATAATATCCTCATTTTCAGTTTTATGAAATATCTCTAAAACCCCAAAATGATTATACATTGCATACATATTAAACTTTTACCTGGAACATTTTTTACTTTGGTTAGATTTTGTGTTTTGTTGGGGTTTGTTTGTGATTTTCTTTTTCCCCCTCAAAAAAGTAAATAGTGTAATGGCCAAGAGCCAAACTATTGGGCTCCTATTATCTTTTCCATAATTTGTGTTTTAGATGATGTTACGTGTCTTTCCAGCATACAGTGAGTGAAAAAGATTCTTGACGCAGAGTTTCTAAAGAGAGCTCATAATTTTGCTCACTATGTGCAACTAGATTTTTCAGGTTTTGTTACATTATAAATTCATGGAGTAAAACCAGTAAAAAATATTTGTTGAATCTTTATTTGAAACATGAAGCAGTTTCAGAATGCAAATTGCATGGAACATTCTAGATAGTATTTTCACTTCTAATTGTTTATAAAAATATAATACTCAAGAAATTAATATTTTTGTTAAAGTTCTTGAATGGGCGGGTGAAATTCCACATTTTTTTTAAGTAGCAGCTTTACTACACATTGTAAATGTATTCTAATATATTTATTTAGACTACGCTAGCTTCTTTCTAGTATATTCGTGCTTTTTGTTGAGTCCTCAGGTAGGTATATGTGACACACTGACTTTGGATGGAAAGGAAGTGCTTCATTAGAAAGGTAATTATGATGCCATAGCTGTCCTGTCATGCAAAAACCAGGAGGTAATGATCAGCTTTGTGTAAGGAACATAATGGCAATTATGTGCCCTGGTACGAATTATGTATCTTGCAAGCCTGTGTCCTCAACATTTCTGAGTAAGCAAAATGCATTTTTTAAGCAGTATGGGAAAGGTACTGGTAGAGTATCAGTAAATAAACTACCAGTGTCTTGGTTTTCTTTATTTCCATAGGACATTACTCAAATGTCTATGCAAAACCCTTAATGACTTGACAGGAAAAAAAAAGCTTGGTATGTTTTTTTTGTTTAAAAGAAGGAAACAAACTTGCTGCTGGCTGCTTGCTGTTTAATAGCTAAAAAAATCAGCAGAGCTAATGTTAGAAATAATTAAAATCTATGCAAATGTTTAAATACATCTAAAAAGAGAAAAAGGACAGCAAAAAATATCTGCGTAGCTTAGTATTTAGAATGTATTCTATTTTGCATCATCTTTAATGTCATGTGAGAAGTTAATCACTTCCTTGGCCATTGGATAAAATTTACTAAGAAGCCATGTCTGAAGTAATACGCCAGCCCAAATTCTGGAAGTGTTTAATTCTGACTTTGTGGCTTGTAAACACTGCAAAGCATATACCTTGATAATTACATACACCCCTAATGCCTGCAACTTGATGTGTCTGCTTGGGTCTGGTAGGTACGACCTTGGGTTTACAGGAGACTTGTGCCTCTGAAGGAGCAGATGGGTTGGGTATCCCACTGTGTCTGAAGTGGCACTAGACATGCATGTTGAGACGACTGACCACAGCCTTGTTGCAATGCAAAGTACATGTCCTGCAATAAGGTCACTGTAAATGTGTCCGAAACAAGAAAAGAATACATGCCAAGACAAAAATAAGTCAGGAAAACTGGCCAGGGCTTTGATTCTGTAGACGCTGAAGACTGGAAATACTGGTATAAAAGCATGAATATGAGTCCTTTTGATCTCAGTTACGTCAGTTCCAACCTCACACGCCCACCACCCCTCAGAGAGTTGTCTGTGCATCCTGCTTGCGTTCAGCATAGGATTTCCATTTTGCTATTTCTCTTATTGGTCTCTCTTGTCCCACTTGCCCTTTCAGCTTAGTCAGGGTAATGCACAATATTTGTCTCAATTGCATTTTTGATTCTGCCTTCTAGCAATAGAAAAGTCAGTTAGCAGTAACATATTGTATACTTGGAGCACTATATATGCTGGTAACTAAAGCTGGAATTTTCTATTAAGTGTAAGAATATTAGTTGCCTGACTCCCTTTCATTTTCGTTGTCATTATCTTAAATCTCAGATTTAATTGCTTGTAATGGGACAGGAAAATAAGCAACATAAGGCTTTTGTGTAGACTATTGGGAAGTGGCAGAGAACATTGAAGGGATGTTGAATAAAGTAGTTCCCTTTTAATGACTCTTCACAAATCCTCAAAGGCCAGCAGAGGGTGGGAGTCTGTAGTTGCCTCATATTTCTGTTGCGCTAATTGAATTTGCAGATTGTCAGTTCCTGCATGGAAAGCTACTCTTCTGGAGCTCCGAGGCACAAAACTGTGTGGGCACAGTGAAGGGGGACTGCTGCTGGGTTCTGAGCATAACCATCTGGTGCTGAGTGATACGGTAGGCAAATTATGGGAAATAGGGTGGCTCTAGTGTAAGCAAGTGAGGATAAAGATTGGTACCTGTAGTTTTCCTGTAAGAGAATTGGAGTTGAGTGGAAAGGTTGGGGGGGGAAAAATATTCTGGGATTTTTTAAATTATTTTTAAAACAGTAGTACTTTGCAAGTAAGCAGTGAAAGGAACACGGAGAATATGATACCTGAAAGATACTTGCTGTGATTTGACTCTGTATTTTATTAGTGTACGTGTTTTCTGCTAAAATATTAATCCTTTCGGAGTAATCGGTACATGTTAGGTAACTAAATTACTTTGGTACCTCATTGAAACTCACGAAGATTTAAGAATTGTAAATAATGTGACTTTCTAAACACTTGCTCTTTTACTAATGCTGTAGAAATAAAGGAAGTTTTGAGCAGTTGTATATGGTTGAGACTTGGGAATATATAAGTTCCAATTTGGAGAAATAATTATTTGTGAGTTGTTGATATTTTAGTGCAAAAAGGTAATAGCTTAAATAAACATAACATAGATTAATACAGAAAATTGTTTAATGAAAAGCTGTATCTTCTTTGGCATAAGATTCAGTTGAATGCTTAAAATGCAAATATACAAGTTTTTAGCAATAAACATGGAAAATATAATATTTAACACCAACTTAAGAATTTACAATTATTATGAAAGAATTGTAAATAATAATTGTGAATAATAACTAAAAAGGATCTTTAAAATTGTTCTAAGTGAAGTAGTTATTAAACATTTCATAATATTCTGTAAAAACAGAAAACCAAAAGGACTAGAACAAGAAAACCCTCGAAATGAGGCTTGAGTGAAAACCTTAACAAATATATTATAATTGGAAACAACAGTCTATGTTGCATTTATTTATTTGAAAAGAGTGGGGAAAAAAAATCAAGAAGAAAAAAGCTTTATTCCTCTGAATCCTTAGAAGAAGGTAAGTTGAATAAGGAGAACTGGATTTATTTTCCGTGTTAAAAAAGTTCCCCTTTTAACATTCGTTTCTCGTACACAAGGCTGTGCAGTGAATCATTCCATGTTCGCATGTAGATACCTTTACCATGCACCTATTGTTTGGAAATATGTCTAACCCCATTAACTGGAATTGGTAGTGGGCCATCATCCATCTTCCGATAAACTGCATAAAGCGAGAGCGTAGACTGTGATAATACGGCTTATAACCCATGTCAAGTCAAATAGCTGTTTATATCTGACTAATGACTGGGGTGGAGATAGAAGTTGTATTTCTTTTCCAAAGGAACCTCTGATAAGATTAGAAACGTCCTTCAGAGTCGCTGCTTTGTCCTTTAGCCACTCGCCCTCCCCAGCCAGTTCTGGTAATTAAGATGGGACCATTAAACATGTTCTTATCCATAAGGCTAAAGGTAGGGAAACTGCCTGATAGTAGAATCAATAAGGAGGATCTTTCAGTGCTTTTTTTCATCAAATCTCTACTACAATTGAAACATGGCTGAAGCTGAGGCAGTATATGTGTAATATTCTGTATTCCAAATAATGTCTATTAATAATTAACAAACAGAAGCTTAATAATAATTGTCAATGCTTCTGGGACATATTAAGCGTTTGAAATCGATTCGAGGCAAACATTATTCTCTGATAAATCTTGCTTCCACCCACCCCATTGTGTGCAGAAATGCCACCCATGCCAGCAGTTTGGTATATGCCACATGAACGGGAGAAAACCGATTACAAGAGAAGATTCACTTTTTCAAACTGTGAATTTTGTGAGCAGCCATCATCCTAATTCTTGTCTAATGAACATATTCAACAATTAAGAATGACAATTTTCCTTAATTTTCACACTTGGTTTTGATACATGATGTAGGTGTTACTGTTGGTAGTATTACTCCTCATGTTCTTTCTTAGTCGAGACCATGACATTGCTGTGTACCATTCAAAGCTTATCTCCATTGCTCCCATTTTGCTGACATTAACACTTAAATAATGATTGTTTTGTAGAATTTAAGGGAGGCTTAATTAATATAATTGCCCTTTTTTGACACTCTTGAAGCCATGTCTGGAGCATTAGGTCCAGTTTGGGCCTTCCAGAAAAAGAAGTCTGTTGAGGGGAGGCTGGAGCAGGTAATGTCATAGCAGATAATTGGTGAGCACTGCTGTCAGCCGTTGCCCAAAGGGATTAGAGAGAAGGCAGTAGGAGTCAGGGTGCACAAGAAGCAATGGTTGGAAGCAGCACTGAGGGAAATGCTCATTGGCAATGGGGGGTGGGGGGGACAGGGGGAATACCTTCATACTGAGAGTGATTTGCCACTGGAACAGGTTTCTCAGAGAAATTGTGGGCCTTCTGTATTAGAAGACATTGAAAATATGACCAGCGAAGACAATGAGAAACCTTATCTCATTTTGAAAGTAGCTCAGATTTGAGCTTTGTTATAAGGCTAATTGAATTCCAGAGATCTATCCTTCTGGCCTCAATTATTCTGCAGTTCTGTTTGTCCTGGTAGGGTTTACAAATGTGCATACAGTTCTGTGTATTTATTTTAGTAGGGAGGCTGAGCTGTTGAGCCCATAACCACTACCTTAAAGTTGTAGGAAAAGCAATAAAAAATTATAGTGGTGTAAGTCAGTTTTATTATTAAAGTGTTTACCCTAGTTCCTTCCTTCACATTCAGTATCAAGCTCTAAACTGACTGTGTTTCAATGGCAGCTGGATTATTTACTTTTTCAATTTGCAATGCATTATTAAAGATTGCACAGAGTAAAACAGAAAGTATGTGAGTAGGTGAGGCAATTTTGATAAGTAAAATTAATAAGGTGAAATAAATTTTTGTAAGTACTGCCATGTTAAGGATGTAGCCCTGAGGGGATGAATTTCAGAAGGAAAAAATTGAGGGACATTTTGTTTAGGAACAATTGTAAAGAAACGTATTTCCTCCTCTTCTTCTAGCCAAAAAATAATGTGGACAGCAGCTGCTCCAGCTTCTTCATTCTATTTCCATGTTGTTCCTGCTCTTCGGACCCTTCAGGGAGAAACAGTCCCCAGAGAAGGAAAAAAAGTATCTTTCAGCAAACCCATGCCCATCTATTTACTATTTTGAGATTGCAAGGAAGATATATTTGCAATGATAATTTCCATGAAGCAGATGTTTATGCAGTGCCTTCAGTTATCGTTCTCTGTGTGTGCTCTCGGAAGGTATTAAATCCAAACGTCTTTCACCTGTTGGGCGGATGCATAAGCTGTGTCTATTTGGATTGATTAGTGAGTGACTGAACAAAAACCATCTTTTTACATTAATCCGGACATTTATTACCAAAATAATGCTTAGAATTTTTTATGCCGGCTAATTTTAAAGAGAAGCAGAAAGATGACTTGGTAACTTGGATTTGTCAGCCTGTTAATGCAGGTGCTGATCTGGAGCGTGCACAAGCCCAGGGTGAGAAGCAGGGTTGGTAACAGGTTGGATTACTCTACCAATAGAACCAAGGTCTCTGTGCTCTTATCCTTTAAAACAGTGGTGTTGGATTTGACCTTTTTGTGCAATAACACATTCCTCTTCTGTTCTGCAGTGTCAGGAATTCCTTAGTTTTTCTCAAGGGGTTGCTTTACTCTCGTTAGGAGAAGAATTCAATAACCAACAATATTTTCATTCCCAAAACTGGCAGTCACCTCCTAAAACCATCAAAACCTCCTTAAATTCCGAACAGAAAAGCATTGTCTTTTTTTCTTGTTTGCAATGAAGTGAACATTATAGGAATAGTATAATAAGTTGTAGGGTACATGCCTGAGTTACATAATGAGTGTAGAACAAAACTAGTTTTGGTGAGGCAAAAATGGGATTTAAACAGCTGCTTGAAGTGAAAATAGATGATCCTGGGAAATCACTAGGAAATTGCATATAGTTCTAATAATGTCAACATTATTATTTTCACTTTTCTGACATGTCAGCGTGTTGTTTGCAGCATTTTTCAGAATAATAGAATTTATTCAAGCAATTTAGCCTTAATGTGTATAGTATAAATAGTTTATGTTTTGCTTATATCATATTACCAGTATGATTTGTGCTTTCTTTACAAATTGGAAACATTGATTTTTTTTTTCTCTAGTTCGCGTTTTGCATTTAGGGTAGTGCTTTCAGTTCTGATTTTAGGTTCTGCACTTTGAAATACGTCGATTTCTCAAGAAATGACGCTCTTTCATAAGAGGGTCTACAAGTGTCATATTCCTTTTTTAAACATTGCTTGCCCCTCTTTTGGAAACACTTAATGCCTTTAAGTTTAAGCTTGCTCCATAAAGAGCACTAATGGTGGTGTTCTCTGTATAGAGAACACCAATCTAGTAGTCTTGACCTCAGGTGGCATTCATCCTGGGCTGTTACTGTTTTAATTCTCCTCTTTCTTGCTTCTATTTTGTCCCAACAATTGTGACAAAATGGCCTAAGTCTCAGTCTCTGGAGATGGGCGTCAATTCTCCATGAGCCTGCTGTTGCAAAGGAACTTCTGTGCCTATAGAACCTTTAGCTTGATTCTTTGAAGTTCTCCAATTTGATTTTCCCATTCTGAATTTATACATGAGCAAAATTAATTTAAATGTGTTCATTAGTTCCTGCTTAAATGTGTTTGAGGTGCCTTGGGAACCAGTCTACTCATCTGTCAGTCCCACCACATATCCTTTTTCCTTGTTTTCATGACTCAGACATAGCCTCTAGATCAATGTTCTGTTGTTCCTGGCCTGTGATCAAATTTTAATGATTTATGAGTTTATTGAAAACTGATTAAGACTTCAATCTCCATATAAAATATTTCAAGACTTGGTAAATGTAGTGAGAATCTATAGGTACACAAGTCCTTGATTTTATTTCATTTCATTTTTCTGTAGATTGAGGTAGTCTTGAAATAAATAAAATTACCCTGCCAATACCATCTCTTCTACTTAGGTGTCTTTCCTAATTTTTGCATTTGCTTAAGATAAGAATACCTAATTCTCTGGCTGCAAAGAATGTAGAAATCCACGGTTAGACTTGTATGCAGGTGTTCAGCATCATTCTTTGTATATATGTACAAAGAAGTGGATTTACTCTATCTTTCAGACATTTGTGTACTTCTTGTAAGCAAATAAATTTTGAACAATAAAAGATGGTTTAGCTTCATAATGATTACTTCCAACATTTCACAAAGCAAATATTGAAAGCTGCTGGTACGTACCCATAAAGGAACATGAATGCATAGGCAGATGTATGATTTGCATCAAGTAGGAGTCTTTCTATTAATTTAAGTTCATCGTTATATTACAAAGATTGAAGACTTTTAGTTCAGCATGCTACAACAGTGCTAAATCTAAGTTAGACCTACCTTTTTAGTCTCTCAGGATTAAACCTCTCGATGAAGAGATCCATTAATGTGTTTTAAATCTATTGATTCATAGTAGAAAAGCACAATTTAAATTCGGAAGTCACCGAGTGAACTTTCCATTAAGTTAGGAGACTCTGGTCACAGCTCATTTGATCTTTATGAAGTGGAAAATGTGATGTAGACCACACTGGCGTTCTATTAGAGGAAATCATGCATTTAACCATGTAGCAAAATACTGTAGCTAGTTACATGAACATACACCTATTTTACACATGGCTGATCTTCTGAGCATAAAGTATTAGCAATGTGCATACTATCTTGTTTTAAGGACTATTTACTTTTAAGCCAGTGATACAGGATAAAGTTTAGAGAAAAAATGAGTTAACTTAAGGTTTATATCAAAGTTTTCTAACTGGAAATCAACCTCAGATAGAAATGCGTGGATGTTCTTCAGCTGACATTAGCAAAGACTGATCGTAATTCTGGTTTATTTAATGGTATCATCATCTGAAATTGCATTTAGAACAGAAAGAAAAAGTGTTCAGCATCAAAATTAATTTCTTTAAATTCCTACATTTAAAAAAAAAATTTGAATCTGTTACAGGATATAAAAAATATGTTCTGAATTATAACAGCTTCCCTCTACATTAGGTTGTACATGAGGCTATCTAAAAATCTTGACATTTTGCAACATCTTTTCTTAAAAAATAATAGTTAGGGTGAACTTGCTCTTAGCATTCGATGTTTACAGTGTGATCTCACAGTTCAGCAGCCTGGCAGTTGACTTGCTTAATGTTACTGTACGTTTTTAATTAATTTTTTTTGTTTATATAAATAATTATATTCACATGTGCATAGGCATTTTAAAAAATGCCTTTGCACAGTTTAGTCACAGCAGACACATTGAAAGTGTGAGAGCTAAAGTTTTACATTCAGTTGTTGTGGGTGCCACTTCAGGGTATCTATGATTATATTCTTGATGTATTTTTCCATTCCTGTTTGGATGTCCCCACGCCTGCTGTCTAGACTCTGGGCATTCCGATTGGCAGATTATTATTTTATTTTTCCTCACAGATCTTCTCGCCTTTATGGTAAAATGTTATTGGGAAGAAGGAAAATCTTTACAGTGTAATTCATAATGATGCAAGCTCTCTTCACCAGTGGTTTTGACTTATTCTGTTGCCAGAAATAAATTATGAGCTGGGAAGTTATAACCTCTATCATTATGGGCTTATTGTGTATGTTGGCGCTGCGCAATTGGAATGGTCATATGAAGATTAATGTGTTTTATGCCAACGTGTCCTTTCCTGTGCGAAACATTCTGTGAGTGTTGAGGTGATTTGTACAAGAATTTTGCAGAGAATGCCAAAGCTAAGTCAAAGTAAATTAAACATCCCCATCTGGCTTTACTTTCTTGCAGATGGACACAGCTATATATTCCAATACAAATTAGTCCATTTATTATAGCCCTTATTTACAGTGCAGTTTTTTTCTGAAGCTCTGCTATATGGTCTATTACTCATGATTTATCCAGAAAGACTTCTGGATCTTGAAGATGTCTGCGCTGAGGACATGACAGAACTCTACATTCTAGGCAGCCAGCATATTCTTAAAATGTGACATTTGTCTGACAGTACTGCATCTGATTTTCAGTGGCAGGAAAATATATTTTTGAGAAGTATAATGCACCTGGTGTTATAGTTCTATTGCAGAATCATAATTAACAATGTATAAAGTAAATTTCCTAACCATATCTGAATCTGAAGGGAATTCTAGGGATTAGTCTTCATCCAAGATAATTCTTTTCATAGAATTAACAAAGCAGCTCTAAGTTCTATTTTTGAAGGATTGGCCTCAAATTACTTTAAATATTTGTATGGCTTATTTTAGTGTATTTTTTCAGAGAAGTAGTTAAATATATACTGTTAAATATTACTGAAATAAAGAGGAATAAAAATTGCAACTTATAACCCAGTTCTCCACTATGGAATGAACTCGGGAAGCAAAATTGAGGTCATTGAATTTTGGCAATGAAGTCGGGTGGTTAGACAAGGTAGTGTTCCTCCCAGTAGCTCAAGGCAGATCTGCCTGCCTACCCTATAGACTGGAATTATACAGGGCAATATCAACTACATGAGAAGTGAAAGCAATTATGTCTTCAAGTTGCATATGAAACTCAGTGAATGAAGAACTGAACTGAAAAACTTACCAAAAACATGATGGGGGGGGTGTGTGTGTATAGACTTACATATTCATACACACATACACACATATATAACACTCCCTCCAAACTGTGCTGTAATTTCTTGTCCTGTAATGAATTCTTTTAGTTTTATGCACTCAGTGCTTAAAGAAGCTGCTTCTTGGACATTGAGAGCGCTTTGAGAAGGTAGCTTGCATTGGTTTTCCCAGTTGTTATTTTTTTAAGGAAAAAAGTAGATCTATTAGTTTTAAGATCTATGGATCTTTGAACCTGTGCCATGTTACTTCTGACACCATGAGGTTGAAAGCTGGCATGAATATACTCAGAAAATACCATGACGAAAAGCACCTATGGAGTCCCATTCAGGCCAGTATTTTTGTGCTTCTTCGGCAGATTTTATCATGAAAATCTATAATATACTGATGAAAGGAAGTGCACTGTACTTAACTGATGCTCAATATATTTATTTTTTTTTACCAGGCATAGATAAGTGCGTGAATATACGTGTATGTGTTTTTCATATACCTGCAAGAGACTTATGTGTTCATGAAGATGATACACTGCAAGTCAGCAGTGGTTACATTTCTGGAGTTTCTGGGAAGGTTTTTTTAATTTACTAGCTACAGGATGTATTTCCATCACAGAACCATGAATGAACTTGGAGATGACCTACAGTAAAAGAAAAGAAGGGTCAATGTCATAAGAATGAGATTTTGGTTGCTTATCAGTGAATGCACGTACTTCTCTCTTCTACTGCCACCTGACCAATGGTACACCTCATAAGAAAGTAATTACAGATAGTTCTAATCCCATATTCCAAAATGTCAAGGCAAGGATTAGTCCAGCTAGTAGTTTTCTCACAAAGTTTGCTATAAATACTCTGTATCAAGACTCCTGGAACTTTCATTTTTGTACGGTGGTTGGTATTAAGTGAGGGTTTGATGCTGATAGGTGTTAACTGGGCAGTCTCAAAGGATAAAAATAAATATTTTTAACTACACAGTATTTGATTAAAAAAAAAGAGCATTGCGTTTTCACATTCTGTTCAGCTTTTACAGTTCAGCTTTAGAAGTATAATAAAAAGTAGTCAATAGTAGACATAACCTAGCAAGATATGAATTCATATCCATTTCATTTCAGGAGACAGATGGTATAAATCTATTTAGATTACATTCAGTTTTCTCACGGAAAGGTGAAGAGATCCAGTGCTCTCCCCAATCTTGTCATATGAGTATTTAACTGGGTGTCAAGGATTATAGATTTCAATCTAATCTCTCTAACAGCATCCCTGGTTTCCTCAGGCAGATCACTTGCTTGGTGTGTCACAATTCTCCACCTGTAAAAGAGGAGTCAGAGTGATGCTTTGCGTCTACAGTCAGGGCAGGACTATCTTAAATTACTAATGTGTTGTGCTGACCCAGGGACTTTGATCTTGATGAGAGCATCTTGGGCTTGATAAAATAGAAATGCTACTAATCTTGGTGAAAGTTACGTGAGACATGCCAGTAACAGTAAGTGGAGTCATACGGCCAGATTATGCTAAGAATTGTTATCACAGATAGTATAACATAAATTGAAAATTAATAAATACAGGTTGATACTGGGGAAAAAGTAATGCAGCAAAATGGTTTGTTACAGGGAAAAAAAGAGAGTAGCAAGTTTTGTATTCAAAGCTACACAAACAGAAATGAAAGAAAGTACAGACAATAGTGCTCTGTGAAACTGTGTGTGCAGATTGTTGGTTATTTTTGTGCCAAACTAAGGGCAAAGTAGAAATTCTTGTTTCTTCCCTACTGTACCCTATTCACCTTGAAGTGGATGGAAAAGATGAACTTCTGATTCACAACAGTCTCTCAGTGGTGTGGCTTCACAAATTTTATCCTACTTTGAGCTGTAAAGTGACTTGCTTGGGTTTCTTGCTGCTTTTTTTATTTCCTCCAAAATTTGAAACAGATTTGTTCGTCTGACAGACAGACGTAGTTTTCTTTATTTTCTGCTTCTTGGTTCTGCTTTGGGTAGTTGGGTAGTGAGCGTAGATGACTAAGCAATTATGAGGGTTTTTTCCTCTTTCTCTTTTTTTTTTTACACTTTGGAAAAAGTTGAAAAATATGACTTTTTCTTTGAGCTTTATGAGTGACTTAAAGGCTAGCTCTTAGGATCAGGAAAACTTGGAGAGAAACTATAAAAACAGTTTAGTATCCAGACTCCTGCCTTATGATGAATAAATTTTAAGATACTGAATATGTTGAAGAGTGCTTAATGAAGGATTGAACAGCAGCCTACAGCTAAATTTAGTTTTCTGATCAAGAAAGTAGATCCTCATTCCAAAAAAGGGAGTAACTATTGCCCAAAGAAGTGAGTAGTGCCCACATACACTGAACGCTGACACAGTGTGAAGACTCTAGCTGGGTTGTTTCAAGCTGAGAAGACACTTTTGATCAAAGGTTGCTCATCCCATCTCTTGAGAGGTAGGTCTACATGTATGTTTCTTGTATTTATTTGGAGATTTGAAATGAATCAGGAAAATACCCACACAGAGTATTCCAGAGTCCATCGTTACTTACAGAAAAGTATGAAAATCTACCTCTGACAAAAGTCAAACATTTTGGTACAAACCAGACAGAGTAATCAGACTTGTTTGCATATTGAGTAGCAGCCAGCGAGTTCTGATTATTCTCAGAAAAGGGCTCAGGGTTCCAATTTACTACAGCTTAGTATAGAAAAATAAATCTTTTTTGGTTTGTTTGGACTGGGGGGAAGGGGTGTATTTTGTTGGGTTTTGTTTGACTTTTGTGGATTTATTTTTTTCTTTTTCCCAAATGCTAAATTGTTATCCGTGTATCCGTGAGGGATAGCAAAACTTAGCAGTTCTTTCGAATCATTTAGTTGTGATCACATAGAAACAATTTTGATTACTGATGGAAACAGTGTCTAGATTCTTACTTTTCATATCTTTAAAAGCTTCTGAGACACCGTTTTATGCACTTTATTCTTATAGGAGATGGTAATGCTGAAGTTTACTAGGAAAATTAATCTTCAGTACAGTTGTTTATCTGATCTATGCATTCATTAATAAAGAGTCCCTGCTGTTGTTGGCTCCAGCACAAGTTAATTAATTACTATTTGAAATATGGATGTGGTAAATGATCCAACTTAGTGAAACAGGAGAACAGCTGTTACTTCTTTTATGTTTGAAGTCATTGGCTTTTCTCCTTATTTGCTTGTGCCATCCCCTTTTTCATCTTATGACAATAATTCCATAAATTCTGGACTCGGATTCATCTGTAAACCCTGATCCCTGTCTTGTCTTCCCACTGTGTCGTCTTGTTCTCTTCTGTACTCAACATTTTATCATCTCACCTGACAACCATACGTTATTGTGTGTCCCTCCTTTCCTCTGTTATAGATTTTCAGAATCCTGATATCCTTTTTCTTTCCAGTTCCTTTCTTCAGTCATTCTGCCAAGTAAGTTGATTGCTGGTACACTGGAGAAACTACAACTTTTACCGTCTTTCCTTGTGATATATTTTTCTAGTAATGTATGTAGTTTCTCAAAACAACGCTGAAGAAATCATTACAAGTTTTTCCTAAATATGTCAGTTGTCCATATTAGTCCATCTGCTATTTTCTCTGGTCAGTTACTGAACTAAATTGATTTTTGCTTCTCTGTCTACCTTTTTTTCCCCTCTTTTTCTTTTTTTCCTGTCTAGAAGACACACTGACAGCTAGTTTTTATATAACACCTTCAATTGCTGCAGGGTTTCCTGTCAGCTACAGGCAACAGAATTTCGGTGTAATCAAGTGCTGTAGAAAGGGAAGGGAGATGTTTTAGTCCTGTACCCACAGTCTCGGTTACAATATCCTCAGTGTTTTCCTATGGATATCCTGGTACCTGAAGTTGTGGTGTTCTCTCACTTGATTCTTTTATACTCAGGATTGTTTTTGAGGTTTTTATCTTCGAAGCTTGCACAGTTTGTTAAGCACTGCTCTCGTCGGCGCTGACCTGAGCAGAGTGGATGGACTGTGATCTTCAGAGGCCCCTTCCAACCTCAGCCATTCTGTGATTCTGTGATGTACAAGAGAAACAATAGTGCAGAACAAAGAAATAAGTATGGAAACCACTGTGTTCACTGAAAGAAATATCACGTAGGACTAACAAATGTCTTTGCAGAAGCAATTGAACCTACTTCCCTCATTGCAATGTGTCAGAGAAACTGAAATATCCAACAGGACACATAGTATTTGGCTTTATTCTAGAATAAAGCCAAATAACAAGTAGCATTCTAAATCATTTATTTGTTCTCTTAGTTGTATGGTATACTGTTTTGAATATGCTTTGGCAATATAGTTTAAATTCTTTTAGGAGAAAGACCAAAATGAAAGAATATGTTCAGAAATGTAAGTGCAAATTAGATTCTTGACATAACTCTTATGCATGAAGGCATCTATTATTTTATTATTTCTGGAGTTTTATGATTTCAGAACTGAATAGCCGGGGAGGATTTTCAGGTATTTATAGTATGTAGGACTAGAGAGACCTCTAAAAATAGACTACAGTTGTTTATGCTTTTATAAATATAGAATGAACAAAATGTTACATTCTCCATTTTAGAGACAGAATACAGGAGTATTTAATGAAAAAAGTTCTTTATGAAATTATTGAAACAAAAGAGATCATGAGGTAGAGAAAATACTGAAAAATAATAAATCTAGGACTTTCATGTTAAAGAGTGTGATTTTCTTTCTCAGACTACTGTTATAAAATCAGGCATATTTTTAAAAGCAAGCCAGTCTTGAAGCTATTTTCTTTTTGAAATGAGATGTTGCATTACAGAAAAGACTTTATTTTCTTTATAGCAGTAGATGGAAGTCCCTTCATTTCACTTACATTCAATTCTGATTATACTGGGCCACAGAGTAGGGATTGGGGGAAAAGGAGTGGGAAGAAGAAAAGAATAGAGACACAATTTTTCATGGTCCAAAGAAGTATTTTCTTCTGTCCCCAAGAATGAAGAAAACCCTTTGTACTTAGAGGAATGAGTAAAGATTTATCACTCTTAATGCATATGGAACTGAAAAAGCTCACGGAAAGGTTGTCTGTTGATTGCAGTCTCAATGTGGGAGAGATTTGTAAGAGAATGATATAGATTACTGTTTTTTTCTGTAGACATTTGGAGGCATCTATTTAAAGGAAAGATACAAATTTTAAGTCAATTTATATAATGTGCTATTAACACCTATTGCTCACTTATACCTTATAATAAGTGTACCTTTTCTAATTGCTGTCCTGGTAACATTTTTTGTGTCTTTCTTCTGTCCCTTCCACTTCTTTTTGCCATTTATAAAAGCAGTAGATTCAAAATTATGCATGACTAGGCTGTAAATGTTGATGAACTCCGGTCCATGTATTCTACCCATAGCAGTACCCCTTTCCTAGTCTCTTCTGTCTTCTTTTTTTTTTTTTTTGAGACTGTCTTTTATTTTCCCTGCCTTCTGTAAGGTCTGATCCATTTTGCACACTGGGAGACTGGAGGGGCTCCCATTTGCACACCTATGGTAGAACACAGTGGGGCCTGTCCAGGCGCTTGTCCCCAGAGCAGAGTGGGCAGGTCTTTGTATAACTTGACAGTAGTGTGTGTGTGTACATGGGGGAATAATTCCAAATGGAAGTTGAGTTGTGGAATATGTGTTTGGGAATGAAGAGCAAGCAGAGTCTTGTAAAGAAACATTATCAGTATTACTACAGCTGGGGGGCTCAGCTTTCCACAATAGCATGTTTTGTATACAGCATTGCACAGAGAAGATTGAAGCAGGAATTTAAAGGAGAAAAGTGAAAGAAGGGGCTATGTGTTGAAAGGATGAATAGTTTGGAAGGAAGATTGTGAGCTAATTCCAGTGACGGTCTTCTGTCAGGTTACGTTCACCATTTTTGTCCATCTTGCATGGTTATTGATCATTGGTCTAATTTAGAAGCCTTTTTTTAAAGCTCACTCTGTTCTGCCAGTGGCAAAATAGGCACAGGAAATGGGGAGAATTTTAACAGTCTATACAGTTCTGAAAATTTTTAATGTTGTGTTTGTCAAAACCTTCTGATAGGGTGTAGAGTTCACTATAGTTCTAGGCTCAGGTGTCAGTTGCGATTCATTTTTGGAAGCAATTTGAAGATTGAATCTGTGAGGTTTTTTTTTTCTACCATTACAGCATGTGCAGTAAATTAGCATAGCTTTTGTTGCTAGCAAAGGTGAGTATATTGATGCATTGCCCTGTTGTTTACTTACTTTAATAATATTTTACTCAAAATGTAAAAAGAAATGCCAAGAATTGTACTGATGAACTGTATGAGGAACAGGAAATAGAGACAGCTAAGGAGAGGCTTGAATTCCAGAGAAACCAATCTGAGACGTCACCTCCAAGATTTCTTATTTGCTACTTGTACTGAAGACATGACAGTTTTAATCTCCTTTTTAAGTCAAATGGGAGTTCTAATTGTAATTGAAGTAATAAAAAGTAAGTCCAGGTTTTTTTCTGGCTGTTACATGATGCACTACTTTGTACATGTTTTCACAGTATCTTTTAAGCTCTCCTTTGTAAAGAAGTTTTATTTCCAAAGAGACTTGGAATGTCTTGACTCCAGTATGACCCTGGCAGATGAAATCGTGACACTGTCACAGGACCTTAAGAGGGTTTTGTTTGATTTGGGGTTTTTTTAGGGTTTTGGTTGTTCTGGCGGTGGATCTTGTACGTGTTATTTCCCCTTTGTCAGAGATGACCACTCTGATCCCCACATCAGCAGAGTGGTACCTGCATTTGTGTTACTAGTTTTGCAAATCCACATTCATTGCCAGTCCAAATGAACAAGAGATTTTCTGTGGGAAAGAAATACTAAGGTTATGTCAAGATAATATGTTAAAATATCCACAGAGCTGTTTCCATAATATAGGGAAAAGCCACGTGGAAAAATAGACAAATAGTGTGTAGTGATTATATAGCCATATCAGTGAGTAATTCAATTTTTATCAGCACTTTGATATCAAAGTTTTGGATTAACTGAAAAAGTACAAGTGAATCCTTGTACACTACTGTTGTTAGCAGTAGGGTAACAGATTATAGTGAGGATAGTTAATTATTATTGTCATCTGCTATAGCATATGCAATGGCACAGTAGAGAGAAAAATAGTGTTTGTATGTAACAAAAAGTTAGAAAAGCTTGTTGTTACCAGGTACATGGTGGTACCCCTCAGTTTTGTATGCTGACTGAACCCACAGTGCTAGTAAAGAATTATCTCAAAATTTTGCTGTATTTTTTCTTCTTTCCCCACCCTACAGCATATAGCAAACCAAGTATGCCATGATACTCAAGCTGAGTATTTCCCAAATAGAAATCCTGTAAACTCAAGGACCAAGACTGTACAATTCATTGCAACCTTTTCAGATGTCTGTTATCAAACACTTCAAAGTATTGAAAACTGTATTTCACAAGGATGGTTGTGGGTTTTTTATTTGAATTTTACAAGCATTGCTTTGAGACCCTGACACAAAATTTTCTGGAAGTCAGTTAATGTGACTGGTTCATAATAAAGCACTTAACACTTTTCCTCCGTCTTAATCAAAAGAAAAGCTTTATCATGGAACACACAATTTCTCGTGGTCTGTAATTCAATTTCTGTCTTTATTCCCTTGAAAACTTAAAAAAAAACCCAAACAAAGAATAAAAAATTTCATTCTTGTGGGGGTCTCAGTAGAGAAACTAACCATCATTCAGGATGGATTACTTTTATGTCCTAGAGTTGGTCTTTCTCATCAAGGTAGAGATATTTCAGTATGTCAGTGGAGATGAGTTTTATGGATGAAAAGAAGTCTGGTGCCCTAAATTACAGAGACTTTGAAAATTGCTTCACTGTCCATCCAGTGTTCCACAGCTGATTAATGAAAACAAAAAAAGGGGGGGGGGAGGGGAAAGTGAAAGAATATTCTAATATAAGTTTCTGATGCAAAGAGAAAGTTAGTGATCTGGATACTTGTTACTAAAGCAAGGAGATTTCTTCTGCCTGGAATAGCTATGGAGAGCCACATGACAGCATGTATTTTGAAAAATCCTGGACATGTTACATAGCATCTTATATTACCTAACATACAGTTCACCAAACCACTTATAGTAGAATGTGATTATAACAGAATGTAATTGTAGGAAAAGTTTGGGAATTTTGAAGTGACTGTAATAAACAGATTACTTGAGTTGGGATGAAACTGATTCCTTTGTATTAGGCACAGCAAGCTCAGATTTCTAGAGATGCAATTTTTTAATCAAGTGCCTTAAAATTTCTATAATAAAAAAAAGACTTCAAAGAGGAGAGATTAAAAAAGAAAAGTAAATAAAATGGAGAAACTATAATTAAGTTTTGACCCTTAAATTGCTAACCTTCAAAGCTAATGCTGGAAAAGCACAATATTATTAGCAATAAAAAGAATTTACTTTGCCCTTTTAAAATTACCATAAACCGATTGACTGAGGTGGAATGATGTTAATATTTAAGAAGTAGGACACTAGATTCTATTATCTCAGAAACTCTGTCACCTGGTACACTCTGTAGTCCTGTTATCTAATTATTGTTCTTAAATTGCATTAGCGTGCCAGCAATTTGTCTACTGTTGGGAAAAGTAATTGACATTTGCTTTACTGCTTCATATTTGGGAGACTCACTAGCTGGTTCCAAAGAGTCCTCTTCTGTCAAGGCAGATTAGCTTAATTTTACCTGAAAGAAAAGAGGAAGTCTGTGGTTTAGAGTATGTCACTTATATAGTGCTCTTGTAATGTGGTATGAAAATTCAGGTTATATATCAAAGCTAATTGTCAACTGAAAAGAGGAAAAAAAAAGTTGTGACAAATTAATAAATGACACCTCTGACTTGAAATTAACTTTACTGCAGTCTACTCTTTCACTGAGCGTGCAAGCAGTCATATACTGATACAAAGAGCCGAATAAATACCGCGGTGATGTGGCTAGAGGGGAATGTTTGTTTCTTGGCATTTGCTGTACCCAGTACTTAAATCTACAGATGTTTGGTCAGTAGGTGGATATAGGCATAGAGCTGTGGTTACACATGCGAATGACCTCTTCTGTGCTCAGAAACTGAGCCATCACAAAGATGCTGAAATGCTCCCTTTATCTACCAGAGAAATTGCGTGCAGATTTGCTTAGTACACACACGATACTGTGATGTCTGCCTCTTTCCAGCGGGGTCAAGCACCAGATTATAAAGATTTCTTTGTAAAAACTGGTGCTTGTTCTGCCTTGGATTTCCAGCTGGTTGGATAATCTCAACTTCTGTTTGGCCTCTCGTATCTGTTTCTAAGGCAAGTGGCTCACTTTGTTTCTTTAGCTGTAACTGCTTTTTTTCTTTAATAATATTTGTGTATTATCATTAAAATAAAAAATAATTAGATCTAAAACAATATTTTTTCTAACTAAAATACATGGTCTTTCTTCCGATGTCCAGTAGTAATTTTAGTTTCCTGTTTTGTTAGCATTTGGAGGAGTAGTTCAAAACTATTTTTATACAATTTCTTTGAAAATTTAAGGGCTAGTTATTATTCCATGTAGCCTGAGTAAAGGAAGAACAGCCTGTAGTTCAGCAATTACATTGCACTGAATATGTTTTTATGTCTCTGCAAAGGGTTTGGTTCCTGTGTACAGTTAAATGCTTGAAACTTCCCAGACTAATGTAATTTGGGATCTAAAGTTGATTAGAGATGCATGATTACAAAATGCACATAATAATTTATATGACAACTGGAATTAAATTTAAAAAGATATTTTAAATTACCACGAGGAATGTAGCTGTCTAGTGGTGGTGATAATTTTGCTAATATAATTTGTTCAGGGACTTTTCAGTTCATGTTTAAAAATAAGAAAATTTTAAGTGTCTTCAAAATTGTTTTTTTCACTGAAAACCTCAGCTGAATGTCTTTTGACTATAACTTCTGAAAAAGATTTAGAATGACTTTACACATCTTTAGAGGTCTCTGCCAAGGTGTCTTTAAAATACTTCCTCTTCCAATGACAAGAATCAGGACTGTCTCTCCTGTTGACAGCTTACATAATATAGTCACCTTTTTTCAATCATCATGATGAATTTGTTGAAGCCTTTTGCAGACCATGTAAATTGGTGGACTGTTTTCTATAAACCACACTATCTCTTCCATTCCTCCAAAAATTTTTAAGTGAGTCTATAGTAAACTGTAAGTAACCTTCATAATTTTATCCAAGTATCGCAAGGTTTCTGCAATAATTTGTGACAGTGTAATTCTCCATTAAAAAATAAGTTTGGAAAATAAGTGTTGTGCCTAAAAAATACCCTGAAAAAGAAATAATTTTTAAAAAAATACTTGAGTTGATTCTGCAGCCAAAGTGATAACGCAATGGTAGTTTGTATAGTGAGAATGGCAACATCCATCATAAAGAAATTCTGAAAATTCAGTATTTCAGAAGAACAATTAATGCCTGTGTACTTTGTATCAATAATTCGCTTCTGTAATGAAACAAGTAATGCTGTAATCTGAGAGCATCTGCAAATCACTAATCAACATTTCTGGACTTTTGGTTTTTTTCATCTGAGATTACTCTACAGTTATTACTTCAGAAAAGTAGCATTGTATTAATAATTACTAGTAATTATGTGGCTTTAAAGTTCTAAAATGTCATAATGTCAGAGAGAGGGAGAGAGAGCATGCTCTAATTGATCAAGGGGATTCAGAGATAACATCTCTATTTTTATAGACCGTTAAGATTGTGCCTGGAGAGGGACAGGTGACTTGCAGTGACCAGTGGGGTTACATGAGCATAACGCTGTGAGTCTGCCGAGTCAAATGCTAAGCATCGTTTTGCTTTAAAATTCTAATAGTACCAATAATGAGGCAACTTTGCTGTTAAATCAAGCAAAGCAAAAATAACCTTTTCGCCCTGAAGAACGGTGTGTTTAAAAGGTCAGAACTGTACCTGGAGGCAGAGATGCCTAGTAGTAATGGGTCTGCATACGGGTACTAATGGTAATACGGAGTCCTTGAAATGCAATGTAAGTTTTCAGTAGGGCAAATGACGTTGCAGAAGAAACTGTAATCTCTTAGATTTAAGAATCTTGCTTACAATGCTGTTAAGAAAGTTAGATAAGGCTGGGCTCTTAAAGAGCTCAGGACTAGAATTTCATATTCTCAGCCTACACAGCAGCTGCTAGATTTTCAAAATAGCTCAACTCCTAACAGTTCCTGTTCTGCAAGGCACCGAGCTCTTATGAAAGTCTGGCTCTCATTTGGGTGCCAGAATGAGATCTGAACTTTCATGAAAATCTGACTCTCATGAAAATCTGTGAGTACACTGATTTCTTTGGGAAAAAGAAAAAAGTAAAAATCCATGAAGTACAGATAAAAAATGGATTGTAGCAGTATATTTATTTCTTAGCAATTAAATTCTTGGCATGGTTATGCTAGTACTCTGATAACCAGAAGTCTTATTCTCTGAAGAGTTGTTCGAGGACTATGTATACTAAAAATAAAAGGTGACCTGTACGATTATTTCTAATAGGTTCATTTCTCTTGTTAATGTAACTTCTCTTTAGATTCTCTGGTGCTGTCTTTGTGAGGCACACAGATCAACCATCTTAGGGACTTTTCCTCTAAAGTTTAATCCAGGGTCCTGGTTTCAGCTGAGACAGAGGCAGTTTTCTTTCTAGTAGCCAGTGCAGTGCTGTGTCTGGGCTTTAGGGTGAGAACACCACTGGTAACACCCTGATGTTTTCAGTTGTTGCTGGTTTGCTGTAGTGCCTACACTAAGCCAAGGCTTTTCCAGCTTCCCAGGCCTGGCCCAGGGGCACAAGGAGCTGGGAGAGCACAGCCAGGAGAGCTGACCCAGCCTGGCCAGGGGGCTGTTCCCTGCCAGAGAACGTCATGCTCCGGGCAGAACTGGGGAAGCGAGCGGGAGGTGGGATCACTGCTCAGAAACAGACTGGGCATCGGGTTGTGGGTGTTTTTTGCATCACTTGTTTTATATACATAATTAATTATCATTATTACTGTTATTATCGTAATCTTCCTTTGATATTCTATCAAACTGTCTTTGTCTCAACCCATGAGGTTTTTCTCCATTCTCCTCCCCATCCCCTTGGGCGGGGAGGTGTGAGCGGGCGGCTGCGTGGTGCTCAGTTAGTGGCTGGGCTTAAACCACGGCATTCAGACAGGAACAACTGTATGTAGAATGTACCTGCATGTTTAATGTAGGTACGATGCCAATTATAGATGCAAAAAAATCTAGTTTAGATATATACTCCATGAAAGTCAGTTGTCTCCCTAGCCTTTTAAACAGAAAATATGGAACCTCTGTAGATGAGAAGAGGGACGTTTGCTCTAACACTGTCTCCAGTGAAACTGGAAGAAAGGGAACTGCCAGCAAAACTTGTATCTTCACAATGTTTACATAATTAAAATACAAGGTGGTACAGCAGTGCTTTGTCTGGAGTGGAGCTGGTTTGCAGTAATGTGTGGGGATTCGTAACTATGTTTAACAACATGGGTAACTGCAGAAATGGAAAGTAGTTGGCTTTAGAGAGATCTCTAAAATGTTTCTCACATATGTAAGAACACTGTCTTACAATTTAAAATCAAGTTTTGCTTGTTTCCACATGTAATCTCTGCAGCATTTTTGTAACCGTTCCTATGGGATTATTTCCTCAGAGGTAATGGTTTCCAGTGATTCATACAGTACAAAATTACAAACTTAAGATTTGATATGAATGTTACTTTTAACAAATCCCAGTCTGTGGCTCATTAATTCTGTACTTTGTCTTGCAACCGAAATTTATCATCAATATGTATTTTATCATTGAATTAATACTAACATGTCTTGCAGTACATACACAATAAATGTATATATGCAGATATACTTGCACATTTATACACATGCAGACATTTATGTTATGCAAATATAATGCAGATGTTGCTGTATGCCTCTCCCATCTCATCTGTCTTGGTGCAGTAGTTCAAAGTTTTCCTCAAGAGCTTGAAGTTCTTGAAACCTCATTCATATTTGAGGATATTTTCTGGAGTACCTCCACATCCACTTACTGAATCTATGAAATGCTTCCTGAAATGAGAAGAAAGCTGTGCACTCAGGTAACAATAAATATACTGGGAGCGTTAATATGCTCTCCAAACAACATTCATAAAGGTTGAGAAAAAGTTCACTGTACCCCCAAGAAAACAGACCTTTTTTTCCCTCTTGTAGCTCCTTGTTCAATCAACTGAGAAAGCAAATTCTGCAACAGATGCGTAAGCCAACAAATTAGTTTTAATGCCAGCTTTTCAGTTGAATTGTGTTTTTTCCATTTTTAGCATTAGCTCTATTAACATGTGTATATAATTCATATTATGTTATTGTATGTATATTGTGTTCTGTATATAGGGCTCTTCATAAAGAAAAGAAAATGCAATTCAACATAATGTCTTGTTTCATCCTATTTTGAAACTATCTTTGGGCTTATTGGAAATTTGTTTTTATCTGCCCCGCCCCCCCC
>VWZZ01000407.1:90411-121427 GCA_013399095.1 Psophia crepitans
GATTTTATAGACATTTAAGAAGGCTAAGCTGTAGCTTTCCTGCATTTGTCTAGGAGGAAGCCCTATATTTGCTTTGTTCTGTAAATGAGAAGATTGCATTATCATTGCCCAGTTGCAAAACTCTGTTTGCTTCCAAGGTTTATATACTTCTGCTCCAATAAACTTATAGCTCTGTTTATTAACAGCTCTCTGACAAGGTGTCATGAGAAGTCACAGGGTAAACTGGCAATTCTGTAGTAACCACTCTGATATGCGCTCTGAACTGTTCTGTTCTACATATATGAAACCTCCTTCAAACATTAATAGACAGATGAAAGTAGTGAACAAAGATGACAACCTTAAAAATTTCATCTCTGCATGGATGACTTGGCTTTGCTGAACTGAGCCCAAGGCTAACCTTAAGATTTTGTTGAGTTGAAGTTAAAGACCAAATTTCCCATGACACAGTCTATAGAGGAATTTAGAAAATAGGTAACTTCTTTCCTCTTCTTCCTCAATTATTTTTTTCAAGTCAGTAGTGGCATCTTTTTGCCTTTTACACAGACTTACTCATGCAAAATGAGTATTTATTTAGAGTAAGTGCCAGGAGTCAAAAATGGTTATCTTTGAATTGAACTGTTTAAAAAAGTCACCTTGAAAATGTATTTATTCATAAAAGTTTTATGTCTGTAGCTGTGCGTGAATGGACATCTAAATGTAGCAAGGAGTTGCTAGCACAGTATTCCTGTTGTTGAGCAGAACCTTATAAAACTATAGGCAGGTTATTCAACTAAATTAATAACAAAAATGTCAAAATAAATGAAACATTGTCTGCCAGAATTAAAATGTACAAACAATTTGTCTATTACAGGTTTTAGGACAAGTAGTGTAGCTTAACTTGAAGACTAAAATCAGAAACACCTACTTTTATATCATATATGTTCAAATGTTTTGAAATACACTTGATGGCTAACTATAGTGAGCACCATAGTGGTTTTTTCTGGGTGCTGAGACATCCTAGTAAGTCTTTGGAAGGTTTAATGGTTGTAGTGGAGTGATGTTTCTTTGGTCTTCTGAGACGTCAGAATGCAAGTTACTGGTGCTTTTCACAGTCTATCTAAAAACTCCTTCCTTATGTCTCTGAATATAATTTGAAAGAGAATAAGGTAAAAATTAAGAATAATTAAAAATACATGCTTTTCTACTCTGATTTTGTTTCTCTGGTATGTGTTAAGAGATATTTGCACATATGTTTATTCCTTGTCTGTACTCATGCAGTTTTCAAAAACTTTAGCCATGTTGGCTTTATATAATTGATCCAGCCAAGAATTGAATTGCCTGTAGGTCAAACATAAGTTAAAATGTAAAGTTTGGTGGAATTTTTCTAGGAATACTTTTGCCTTGCACTTAGCATGCAGAAAAATCACAGCTGAACGATCACTTGCCATGGTGAAAGTGGACCTGGAATTTCACGAGTAGTTTTCCTCAAATGAAACAGGAAAACCTAGTACTGCACGGTATGGCTGTTTTCTCTCTTGACAGAGAGCAAAAGAGAAGAAAATTGAGGCCTAGAGTTTTGGAAGGCAGGTGAAAAAAATAGCTGAATCCACATCATACTGTTGTGTAGATTGCCAATTCTGATACATTCAAGGAAAACGTTCTCCATTTTCAGGAACTCATCTCTATTACCATAATAAATTGATTTTGGTTGTGGGCATTAAGGGGGCTCCTCTCAGAGCTCTGGTCATACTCATAGTATAACAAAACTTTTGAGAGGCACAAAAACTGCCAAACCAGAGAAAATACTTGCCTTGATCCAGAGAAAATACTGGCCTTGATGTAGAAATGCTAGGACTGTATGGAGACGCCAGTGGGCGATGCACAACTTATTCAATCAGCCTCTGTACAGTTGGGGGTGGAAATCATAATCTTTTTTTTGGGGTTTTTTTTTTTTTTTCCTCCTGACACATATAGGATTTCTTTTTTCCGTGTACCTTCTACTGACAATTCCCCTGCCTTGCATCCTCAGACCTTTGCTGTCTTTGAGAGTCTCTCTTCCTTTGCCAGTGATGCTTGGGCTGATCAATTTAAGTGAGTTTTGAATGGGTTGGATCAGAGAGTAATCCATGTTTTGTTGATTTCTCAGTAATTGTTTGATTTAGGACATTGGATTTCTTTTTGATTTGTCATTTTAATGTGAACTCGCGGAGAGCCTCCTGGAGTGCTGAAGTGGAACATAACCGTCATTTTTGCTAACACATCTCCTTAATCTGTGTTTGCATTTCATGTAGTTTCTACAACTCAGAAATCTTGGGCACTTTACAGACTTTAATGAGCTGAGCCTCCCAACTGTCATTCCTATATTATGTGTGGAAAGAAAAGTATATAGGTATTAAGTGATATGCCAAAGGTTGCTTGATAATGTAATGGTTGACCTGAGACTAAACTAGTGGACCTTGTTTGGATATTTTTTTGCTTGAAGTGATAGACTGTTGTGAAACATCTTTCAAAATTGTCTTCAGAATCTTCAAGGTTCAGGCTTTCAGACTATACTCTAAGAATATGTTAACTTCCTACCCTGAAGTGCTTGCAGTCTGAGAATGGAGAATAGAAAGGGCACAGAAGCACAGGGAAATGATTACCTGCCTGAAGCCACACACATCCACTGGCAAAAGAATGAAGTGTTAACCATTTTTCAAAATAATTTCCTTCATATAACTTTTGCTGGATATTTCCACACTCTTTGTTTGTCTGATAGTTCAAAGATTATTTCCCCCTGCCCTGTATTTCAGAAGCTCTGTAAAAGTGATGTGTTTAGTGGGAATGGCTTAGTCGGTAGTTCATTTCAAATATGGCTTACAAGGATGAAGAGTGTATTTAAAGATTTATAAATATTACAATTGGAACTGCTCATTTAACCTGTCTGCTGGGCTGAGGAGGGGATGCATACACGTGCCTTTTGTGAATGGTAGGAAAATGCTGAGGATGTACTTAGGGATGTGGTTTAGTGGGTAATAGGTGGGGGGGGGGACGGTTGGACTAGATGATCCTTGAGGTCACTTCCAACCTTAATGATTCTATTCTATTCTACTTTTATATTCCTATGGGTTTTCTAAGATCTATAAACAAAGTCTATATGATAGAAACAATGTTGGTTTTGTAAAAAGCTTCAGTGTTCTGATTTTTTTTCCTTTTAGTCTATTTCACAGTCCCCATTAACTAACCAACAAGAACATGGCACTGAAATAAAAACTGTCCTTAGTCGTATTAAGGCCAGCTTAGGTACGTGGCATGTTGGTATTATCTGCCTGGATAAGCTTTTAAAAGGAGGAGGAGCTCTGAGATACTTTTTTTTTTTTGAGACTGCATCTAGTGTATTTCCTAATATTTGCATAAAATAGCCATATATATTATTTTCATAGTTGTTTAATGCTAGATACTTTAAAGACTTTTTTTTTAAGAAGCAAAGTAGTTTTCAGGTCTGTAAAGACTGAAATGGAAAAAAAATGATTTTTTAGAAATACTGGAAACCGAAAAGAGGGCTAATGGCAGAAATAGCTGGCTTGTCTTTATGGGTGCAGAGTGTTAGGAAATTGAGAAGTTCTGAACTCCAAAGATTCCTGAGACTATGCCTGTAATGACAGTAGGTATTCGTGCTCAGTACCCGGTGGATATCTGAGAACAAATGGGAGGTTGCTGAAATTCATAGTTGAAAGTGTTGGGATAAAGTTTTATATCCAGAGCATCATTTAGTAGCTTTCTCTGAAACGGTTCTGATTCATGCAGCATGAAGAAACTTTCTAGTCTAGATAAATGGATGAGAAGGTGGTAGAAAAACTTCAAATATAGACTTTACTGGAGCAAAAATAATCTATTTTCATCACACTCATGGCACCGATGTCTTTTTGTATTCAAAGGAAGAATATAGGCCTTGATTGCTTCTTGAATTTGACACAGCTATGGCTATAGCCCCCTAATTGTGTCATGCTTTACCCAGAGCTCCGACAGCTTTGTTAATTCCCAAATAATATCAAAGAAAAATTCTGGATGGTGATCAAGTATAATATGTGGGAGTTTTCTTCAGGAAAGAGATGGATAAAAGGAACAGCTAAATACTGAATATGGAAATTAAGTCTATTTGTGATCACTAGGGGAAGATGACTTCTCTTCAGTTCCTAACTGTGGGAATTCAAAGCTTCAGCAAAAGAAGGCAGAACTGCAATATGTTCTGAACAATGTGCTAAAAATCAAAGCTTACATAGTGACCAAGCAACTACTTCCAAAAAACCGTACAAAAAGATATGATCATTCTTTTCATACTAGACTGAGGTTGGAAATAATGTAGTTCATGATATCAATGCTGTTTCGTTATGTTCAGCATTGTGTTCTATATCTTAGGGTAATAAAGCTTTTTTTAAAAAATAATTTACTGAGGACCAAAGTGGTCATTTTTGCATGGATGGCAGAATAATAAGAATAAAACGGTAACAAAAAAATTGCACATAATTTTTTTGTTCGTCTTCAAGACCTCGAATTGCTGCGTGGATTGTTTCCAGTGCTGCCCAGGGGGAGGCCTTGTGACAGACCATGAGGTCACCTGGCAGATTTAAAAGGCTTATTTGTGGAATTATAGCTGAGACATGAAAAATGGTTCAATGAAGAATTGGGGCCTATTCTGGATTATAAAAGAAATTTCTTATTTCCTTTGAATAATGGCTCCAAATGCGAGTGGAATATTTCAGTGTATTGTTCTTGGATGACGACTCTCTTGGGATGGAGGAGCCTTTATGCTTAGCATTATCTTTGTGAAATACCAAGTAGGAGAAGGAGAAAGAATGCACTTGTCTGTGTGTGCGTGCGTATGTATGTGTGTTTCAAGTAGCCGCTTTGAAAGCGTTTGTATGATCTATATGAGAGAGGTCCAGGTGGCTATTGATAGTCCCTGGGATCTGGGAAGGCTACTTTTACTGTTTTGCTCAGGGAACAAGTAGTGCCCTTAAAAGATACAGCATGAATCTTCTTTTGTAAATAAAAAGAAAAATGCAGTTTATGCAGTGAGCAAAGTCAGAACAGCGTAAAAAGAGAAAAATGTGATATCATGTAGTTTATTTTTTCTGATGCTTAATACCGAAAGATTTTTTTCTGCAGTAGTAAAAAAGTATAAATTTCTATTTTCTTTATACAATCTGAAAGACATGGCGTATGCAAAAATTGCTGCATTAACAATTTCAGACAAGCAGAAATGTAGATTTTTAACATGTGACTTTAGGTTTTTTTTTATACCCTTGTGTCAGTTGCGTTCATATGCATGTGTTCAGGTGGGATCTGTGTATCAATTACGTATTCAAACACTGTAATTAAAAGTTTGCAAAGTTTTGTAAGGGATATATAACCACTTTTTTCTTTTCTTGGTTTAGTTTTTTGTGGTATGGAACTCTGAGCAAAATGTACTACAGAGAATGTGTGGTGGGTTTTTGGTATGGTTTTTTTTTTCCTTAAGTGCTACATTTATATACATAAGGTGTTAACTGTTTCTGGGTGGAGAGCAGCCCCGAGGAGAAGGACTTGGGGGTGCTGGTGGATGAAAAGCTGAACATGAGCTGGCAGTGTGCACTGGCAGCCCAGAAAACCAAATGTGTCCTAGGCTGTATCAAAAGAAGCGTGACCAGCATGTCACGGGAGGAGATTCCCCCCTCTAGTCCACTCTCGTGAGACTCCACCCTGGAGTACTGCATCCAGCTCTAGAGCCCCTGGTACAAGACAGACATGGACCTGTTGGAGTGAGTCTAGAGGTGGCCATGCAAATGATCAGAGGGCTGGAGCCCCTCTGCTCTGGAGACAGGCCGAGAGAGTTGGGCTTGTTCAGCCTGGAGAAGAGAAGGTGCCAGGGAGACCTTAGACCTTCCAGTCCCTAAAGGGGGCATGCTGGAGAAGGGCTGGTTACAGGGCAGGGAGGGACAGGACATGGGGAATGAGTTTAATCTAAAAGAAGGGAGATTTAGATTAGATATGAGGAAGAAATTCTTCCCTGGGAGGGTGCTGAGGCCCTGGCACAGGGTGCCCAGAGAAGCTGTGGCTGCCTCTGGATCCCTGGCAGTGTCCAAGGCCAGGCTGGATGGGGCTTTGGGCAATGTGTGCTAGTGTAGGGTGTCCCTGCTCATTGCAGTGGTGTTGGAATTAGATCGGCTTCAAGGTCCCTTCGAAGCACCAAGTGTTCTATGATTTTGATAGGTGTGTAAAGGTAGAATACTTAATTCTGTCTATTGTCTATATTTTAATAGGCATTTCCCCTTGCAACGTCTTTCAAGTGCTTCAGTTTTTCTTTCGTCCAACTCAGCAGATGACTAGGTATGTCCTTATTTAATTCCATTCTGCTTTTTCAACAGCTGAGAAAAGTTACGCAAGCCTGCTGTAGGGCCCTTTGGTGGTGGTGCCATGCTTGGGCTAATTAGCACCCATTCATTATATCAGGCTTCTATCAGTGGGACTGAAAGATCTGAAGAGTGCAGAGCTTTCCATTCCTTGTGTGTCCCAAAAACCTCTTACCAGATGATTTGCTATTCTTAAAAAAGAGAAGTAGGATGGATAAAGGGAGTTAGTTAACTGCTGCTCCACTATTAGAATCTCTGCAGGATGTGACAGGAGGTTATGATGCTTCAGTAGAATCCATCCATCCCAAAAGTGCCAGGACTTGGAATTTGTTAGAGGAAGAGGATCGTGCTGTGTTCTTAAATCCCTCTGAGACTCAGTGATATCATCTGCTGCCATCATTGCTGGAAGAAAATCCAGATGAAATGAAGGTTGCAGAATGTGTGCAGAGTGATAACCTGTGAGGTCTGCATAACTGAGGATGTTATTCATACAAGTATTTGCTCATGACTCCCTCTATGAGGGAGCTGATTTTAAGCAAAACGGAAGTAAAATGACCAAACTTACTATAAAAGTTATTAATGACAACAGTTACACTTCAGTGGGTAAAAGCTGTCATATCATGTATTTCGTATAGTCAGTTATAGCATTCATTTTGCCATGTGATGTCGTTCTCATGGACGGTTGCCATGAGCTCTTTCGGTGCCTTTGCATCGCGCGTACACTGTCTGTCTTCCTGGACAGAGGCTGCTGCAATCAGTAGGTCTGAGTCTGACCTTCTTCTTAGAGCGGTGTTGGGTAAGAACCCTTCTTCCCCATCCAAACATTTTAATCTTACATTAAGTACTACTTTGAAAAAAACAAAATTCACTGTATTTCTGAGCATTTGATTTTATAAGTTGCTTGCAGTGTTTCAGTAGTACGGGAGCTGCTTAAGGCGAAATAAAAATATCGCTTGCCGTTATTTGCCCCAGGCGCACCTCGCTTTTGGCCACTGTGTGTTGTTCAAATACAGTACCTTTGATTGTGAAATAACCTTGTATTATTGTATAAGTTTGATAGCAAATGTACTAAATTAAGGAGGTTACAAAAGAAATTATTTTGCTCTCTGGTCTTAATGTATGGCTTTAATTTTTTCTTTCACACCTCCCCCCCCCCCGCCTCTCCAGTTTGGGTCAAGGTTAAAAAGTGAGCTTAGCTATAGGATGACTTATCTACTAGTGGCCTTATATATGATTTGTCATTTTTTTGGGTCATAGCTAAATGTTTATTATTGTTTTGATCATAATTTTATGTTGTCGAAATTAGTTTTTAATTTAATACTGTGTTCTCTACTCAGATACTCTTTCAAGCACAAAATGGGCACTGTAGCTTCTGCCTTGCACTCCTGAGATGCATTGGCTGATACTTTTCTGTAGCTGTGCTTCTCTCTCCCCATTCTCTTATCTTATCTACCTTATCACTACCTTGCTGAAGCATTAGTACACTAAAAAGATGTGTTTTTAATATATTACTAGGAAAACTTTTCAAGCTTTTTCAGAGCTTTAAAAACCTGTGCCTTTGAAGTACTTCTGCCACAGTAGTTTTAATGAAACTAAACAGAACAAGGAACGTGATTCCTTTAAATATCAGCATTTCTTGACAGAATGCAAAGATTAATGGATGAAATCCCTCGGAGGCCATGGAAGTTTTCCCACTAATTGTAATGACTTTGGATAGAAACCACAGGAAGAGAAGAAATAAGAGCAGCAACATATAAAGCTGGGTGTATAAATGGATGCTAATAAGAGTTTCCAGAAAAATTCTTTATTTTCAGTAGCAAAGGAGTTGTGATAGGATGCGTGATCTCTTGGCAAACAGCACAGTGCAGTCTAATAATGGAAGTGCTACTTTTCTGAATGACCATAATATTATTACAAATAGACCCTATAAAGTTGGAGTTGATGGCAATAATTAGAAATGGCGTTGCGTTAGACCAGTGTAGTAGCACAGCAAGACTTGAGGTTTTTTGTTCTTAGAACTACCAGTATATTAATTGGCATTATCTAGTAACTGTGTCCTGGGCTGCATCAAAAGAGATGTGACCAGCAGGACGAAGGAGGTGATTGTCCAGCTCATGAGACCCGACCTGGAGTATTGCGTCCAGCTCTGGGGCCTGCAGCACAAGAAAGATGTGGACCTGTTGGAGTGAGTCCGGAGGAGGCCATGAAGATGATCAGAGCGCTGGAGCACCTCTGTTCTGGAGACAGGCTGAGAGAGCTGCGGATGTTCAGCCTGGAGAAGAGACCGAAATGTGACCTTTCAATACTTAAAGGGATCTTATAAAAATGATGGAGAGGGACTCTACTCAGGTAGATAATGACAGGACAAGGGGCGATGGTTTTAAACTGAAAGAGGATAGATTAGGATTAGACATAAGGAGGAAATTCTTCCCTGTGAGGGTGCTGAGGCCCTGGCACAGGGTGCCCCGAGAAGCTGTGGCTGCCCCTGGCTCCCTGGCAGTGCCCAAGGCCAGGTTGGATGGGGCTTTGGGCAGCCTGGGCTGGTGGGGGGTGTCCCTGCCCATGGCAGGGGGGTTGGAACCAGATGATCTTTTAAGGTCCTTTCCAACCCAAACCATTCTATGAAAAAATGCTTGATCTGAGAAAAGCAGACTGTTTTTTTCAGGTAATGCTTTTGTGATTGGGATTTAACAAACGCCGTTGAATATTTTTGCATTACTGGTTTATTGCCACAGTTATAGAAGACACCAAAACTGTTTTTCCTCAACTATGACTAACTTGCATAATTACAAATAGACAGCTAAATCTTTTTTTAAGGTGCTTTAAATGTTAATTATGGTTTGGCTCTCTACATCAGAAAGTGAGCACTGTTTACCTGTGTGTTGACTAATATTAGAAAAACTGATAATCAGTACCATTGAAGTAATGGCTACTAATTAATTGCTTTTAGTGTATCTAGTAGATGTTTCCTGCATAGTTTTTTCATAGTTTTCATAGTTTTCATAGTTTTTTCAAACTGCAGTTTACTGTGTTTTGATGAAGTGCAGTTAGTATTGCTAGCATGGTACATGGCACATGCCACAAAACAAGTTCACAGCAGGTTACTGACATTCATATGTATAGTATCTTGTGTCTTTTGTGTATGATACTTGATTAGCCTTCCAGAGGTGATAAAGCATAAATAAATATAACAAAATGGATAAGCATATACTATGGCTTTTCTAGTATTATAATCTGGTTTTTGCCAGGGGTTAAGTTAATGACAGGTCTTTATCACAGAATTATTCCGTCCGTTTTGATAATGGGCAAAGAAGAAATGTGAAGTGTATCAGCCAGAACCATTAAACCAGGTGTTTAGTCTTTGCCCAGTGGTTTGGCATTCAGGTGCCAAATGATGAGATGTTATATTTACAATTCTAATTTAAAAAGTTTCATGTTTATAAAGTTAGAGCAATTGCATTGATTTCAGTACATTTTGAGGGTTAGGAGAAGCTCTGAAAACTGAGACTCTTATTTGGGAGCCAAAAATACGGACCTAAAGCTCTGCTAAGAATGTAATTTTGAAACTTTTGGTTCAAGATTTTAAATATGAATCAACCACCTGCACAGTTACCCCAGGGTGTCCCTGGTAGAACATGGGACTACAAACAATTTGAATTTGAGACAAAACATAATTTAGAATTCCTGTATATGAAATAAGGCCTAACCGTCATGAATTGTTTCTGAAGATACTTATACTTGTAAAACATGGTTGTGATTAATAAATGACTCCAGACTGCTTTTAATGTAACAGTAGACTGTGCTACAAACAGGAATGGGAAGAAATGATTACATGTAATAGGGTAGCAGCTGTAAGGGTGCCATTACATTAAGTGGCTTAATGAATACTGATCTTGAAGCAATAAATCAAAATGCAAACAATCTACTCTAATCAAGTACGCAGAATTTTTTTGATACTTAAATTATATTAAATGAACACTTCAATCAAGGTATGTACCTGCACATGTTTGTACGTTTAATCTAGTTATTGTTTGTGTAACATCACTTTTAGGTTATATATTTAATGCAGGCTTACTCTTTTTTCCTTCTGCATGTTGTGGGGTTTTGTTCTGTGGTGGGGTTTTTTATTGTCTGTTTGCTTTAAGTATAGAAATTGCTTGCAGAATAATTAATAGTCCATGTTAAATTCAGTCCTGGGACATTTCTAAAGAATGATCCGCAGGAAGGTCAGTGTGAAAGCTATTGCAACAATTTTTTCAGGTGGGGTAGCTCTGAGTGTCTGCATTTACATATTTATTTAAGGGTGTTTGTGTATATGGACATGTATGTGCCTGTATGTATATACGCCTATGTGCGCGCGTGTGTGTGTGCACAGGTAAGGTCAGTTGCTACCCACTAGTGCAGAAACTAAAAAAAAAAAGTGATAGTACCATCATTTTCAGGAGAAACTAGTATCTGTTCTGACATTGTAAATACATAATGTGGAAATTAAAAGGAAATTACATTTTATGTGCTGAGGTTGTAATTCTGGAATCTCTCTTGGGGTTATGAAAATGTTCCTTCACAGTCCAAATGCAGCTGGACCAGTTTAGGTCCGGAGCCTACAGACATTCACGTGTACACAAAAAGGTATAGGTTCTGGAGAGTGTTTATAATGCAAAATTGTAAGGACTTGCCTGTATCTTTGCAAGGTGCTGGTCTTGGCTTGTTTAGTAAATATTTGTACACCTTGGCTTTGTCCTGTTTATTTCAGTTTGCACAACTGTGTCAATTTTTTTCTCAGCAAGATTTATACATTCAGTTTACAGAACAAATTGGTAAACCTGCAAACCGGAGAGAGATGATGTCTAGGGGCATTTTTGGGCCACACTTAGGTTTCTGTTTGAGAGTTGACTGAGAATCCACCTTTTGTGTATCCTCAGTTTATACTTTTTTTTAATAAGCGGAAAATGATGCCTGTGAGGTTTCTGTAGCTGATTAAAGTATTCAGAGGTCCTCAGTATTTGACTCTTCCATTTATTTTGGTAATAGATGGATGTTTTTGGCTCATGAATCATTCAACTCCACTCCTGGTGTCTCAAGTTGTGTCTGGGATCAGAAACATGCAGTTGACCCGCTTCTTGGTAGTTCCATCACAGCAAACTTGTTTTGTAACAGTAGAAGTGGAAAAACATACAGCGATCTCAATTTTGTAGGCTACTTGTCAAAGCTGTGAGTAGCAGTGAAAGTCTGCACTGGTGAAGGCCTGCACTGTCTGTTGGTAGAGTGAGGATGGAAATGTATTCATTTGGTGGTAACTGTAGGTATAGCTGCAAGGTGTAATTATACCATGCAGCTGTACAGTCTGGCTTTTCAGAATGTGTAAGATGTAAGAAGCCATCAGGAAGAAATCCTGTACAACTGTTTCTGGATTAGGCAAGTACAGATCTTCTGCTTGAGCTGCCGATGAGTACCTACTAATGTCTTGGCTGGGTGGGTTTGCTGAGAGGTCTTTTCATTGGTCCAAGAGTAGTAATGAACTGTACCAAATAAAAATGGTACAGTCTTTATAATTGGCTGTGGCTGTCCCTGACTACAAGACACTTTTATGTAGTGCCCTAGTGCAGGCGTGAGGACAAATGTCAAAGGGTTTGACATTCGTTGTATTTAGTGAAAGAACATCTTGAAGAAAACAGCAGATTAGTACTATATTAATTTTTCTGTGTATCCAGTCCTACATATGTTGGGAAACATACAAGTGCAGTGGGACTTGAAACTTTCTGCTTTATCTGAAAAACTTTTGTTCCTATTTTGTTCCTGTTGTTCCGTTGTCAATGCACCACAGCACCAAACCTGTCAGAGCTCAAGAAGCTTCTAGATGATGCTCTTAATCATATGATTTCTTTTTAGGTAGTCTGGCAAGGAGCAGGGAGTTGGACTCCATGGCCCTTCTGTGATTTTATTTAAACCGTTTACATCAAGGATTCAGAGGACTACCTGTGATTCAGATCATACTTCCTAGTTTGCTAAATACTGTTAGATAATAACTTTGTTTTGTGGGAAGAGCTGATCTTCAGTTGTCTGGACTGCATTTCTAGTTAGGTCAATTTGGCGGCCAGTAGAAAAGTATTCACTGAAATTGCCCCATTTAACTATCATTGGTAATAGATAAATAAAGCATGAAATTGCCTCACAAATTCCAGTACTGTAGACTCTGAGAGTATCTTTAATGTCACTTCTAAATGTTGCATACTTTCACTTAAAAAAGAATAAATGTTGGTTTACTGCTTTTAAAATGACGTTGCTGCAAAACTCGGACCAGGCCATAAGCAGTTAACAGCACAGGAATTGTTCACATGGAGACTATCAGGCTTTTGTGCACTGACGTTGCTGTCGGTTGACAGTGAGCTTTTATAGTCAATCTATCGAAGTACAAAAGGCCGTGTTTTGGAAACTGTCATTAAAAGTGTCTCTGTTTTGTAAGAGCAGCACATCCTTTATTCTCTCATAATGGAATTCCCCGTAACAGATGAGACAGGCCAAAAGTTGAAAACCTTATCATAAGAGGAAAAATAGGTTA
This sequence comes from Psophia crepitans, assembly GCA_013399095.1. Classification (NCBI taxonomy): domain Eukaryota; kingdom Metazoa; phylum Chordata; class Aves; order Gruiformes; family Psophiidae; genus Psophia; species Psophia crepitans. Next base: position 103,321 of record VWZZ01000407.1, read on the forward strand.
AAGCGCCCTTATATTTGGTAATCCTTTTATTTTTTCCAAATGAGAAGTTCAGCTTAAAACCCAATAGTTCACTCAGTTTGGTTATTTCACTGACATGATTTTTATGATCCGAAGTCACGTTGCTTTCCAACATGATCTTTCAAAGGTGTTTCAGCAAAGCCAAGTTATCTATTAATTTGAGTAATGCAGCCAAAACCTAATCACTTTGAAACTAATCTTGTCTCACAAATGTTTGCTGCTTTGCTGCTTGTCACAATGTAATGACTGGTGGGATTAATTGAGTAAATGATGCTGAGTGGGGCAAGTTCCTTTATGCCTACTGCTCATTTTCAGTTTTATCCTGATAGAGATGCTAAAGTCCTAAACAGGTATGAATATGACATTATACCAGTCCATAAACTTAAGCTGGTTCTGTAAACACCTATCCATTTCAAACATGGAATCTCATGGTAAATCAGTGTTAAATGAATATTTCAAATCTTTTATTTGCATTCTGGTGGTGTCTGGGCTGACTAATGGTGTGTTGTGCACCCACGGAGCCCTGTCTCCCAGTCCAGTGCTCCTGTATCTGAAACAAATGGACATAAATAATTGCTTTCAATAAGATGGGATTTATGTTAGTGGTTTGTCCAAACAATACACTTAATTTTAAATTGTAATTTTTAACTTGATGGTGTGTAGACTGCCTTTTAAGACCTTTTTTCCTGACTGTCTTGGAAGGATGAGTGAGGTGAAGAAGTATGGAATGCTTAATAAATTAAACAGTATCTGGGTTTATATCATTATACACCCAATCCTTTTTGTTGATTCATTTAAGCCCCAGAAGTTGTTTTACTCTGAAGGAAGGAGAACTTAAAGTCAATGAAAATATCTAATTTGTTAGTATGTTTTATGCCCTCAGGCCCCACCCCCCAATCCTTATTCTAATATTTTTGACCTGTGTAAAGTTGAGATACTGATTAGCGTGGCAGCAAAAAGGATAATGGTTTCTTTCTAAATATGTGAGAACGTAGGAAAACACAAACAGAAAAGCGGTTTGAAACAGTTAGGTGAGTTAGTCTAGAATAAAGGGCTGTTAGTGTTCTCTTCCAGGAGCACACGCTTCCCAGGACAAGTTATAGATTGAAAACATACCCCAGGAGGCTTTCACGTCAGTCATTATTCACCTGTGCATCCAAGCAGCTCATAAAAATACTATTTATGGAAGAGAATCTGACATCAGCAGTATATCAATATATGTGTTACCTTGATATAAACAACATTCTAAGCATAAAATGTTAAATAAAGTATTTTAAAAAACTCTATTTATCTGGAAATTTAGCAGGTTTGCAGGTTGGTGTCTCTTGCAAGGCACGGAAGAAACAATATCAAGCGACCCACGTTATTATAATATTAATTTGATTTTTAACTTAGCATAGATGAATAAGGGAAATTGAAAATGTTGCAGCTGCTTTATGCCTTTCCTCTCACCTTTTCTCTTGATGTTATCAATTGTAGTATGAAATTTTAAAAATATATTTTCTCCACATATGTACTAGTTAAAATGCTAAAAGTTGAAACTAGAATGGTGCAGTGAACACTGACCAGTTACAACTTTCTTAGGCTGAATTTTCAAGTTACCGCTTGCTTAGGCTGAATTCAAATTGCTCATCTAATAATGAAAGGCTTTCTCTTTTCTCAGAATGTTCCTTCAGTTCCTCAACAGAACTGTTAAGTTTTATCTGAGGTATCCATGGACATATTAAAAGTCTGAGTGTCTTGGAAAGTGACAAGCACTTACTGACAAATCCTACGGGCTTATTTTTTCACATTTTTTAAACTCATACTTTCCGAAAAGTTACCTCATTATCTTTGTTCTTCTGTTCGAGTTCCAGCTTCCTGCATTTTTCTGCTATTAGTTTTAAACTACTGTAGACAATTACTTTGGTATGGATTACAGACTTCCATATGTGATAGACTTTTTGTATATAATATTACAGATACCTGAGTTTTGGGGCAAGGGAGGGTAATTCTTGCTTCTTGCTTTTTTGTTTAAACATTTCTATTGTAAATGATCTTGATAAGGTTGGCTGGAGAGCAAATATTTCAGAAACTGTTAAAAATATCCAATTGGTGCAGCATGTAGGAGGTTACCAAACCCGCCAGTGCCAAGGTTGGTTTATGTACTTACAGCAGATAGGTGGCACGGTAACAGAATGAAAAGATGCCGAAGAGGATTCAAGTTCAGAAATTTGTACTCTAGTAGTTTTGTACTTTGATTGTTTTGTATATGGATGATGGACCACATTGAGCTGCCCTGGAAGATAACTGTGGACTGGCTGCATTTACTGTTAACAGGGGGTTCTAACTGGCAGGAGCTGTAAAAATACTATTGGTGCTGTGAATTGTCATTGTCACTATGAAATTCGCCTTTTTTTTTTCCTTTCAGTCCAAACATATTTATTGACTCCTGTAATGTGGTTTGCTGTGTAAGTTCAATTTTTTTTTTGTATCTATGGACACCTTTCTTCTATTTTTTAAGCCATTGTTTCATTTTCTCAATGGCAGAGGTTGGAAAAATCATTGAGTTCTTAGAAATTAAAATTGTAGTTGGGTTGCTGCAGTTGCAAAACGAGAGTCTTACTAGTGCTCTGAGGGAAAGGCTGCACTGGAAACTAACTAGACCTTATTAGAACACCAGAAAATTCAACAGGACGGTGTCTTTACATATGTTTTTCAGGATAGGAAAAGTTTTGTGTTTTCTTAGGCACAGAAGTCAATCATCTACAAGATAAAAATCCAGAGGAAATCCAAACTTCTTTATTTCCAGTGGTTATGTACTATGTGGGGCTTTTGATAGCTCTTTCATGTTTGTGGATTCAGCCATGACCCTCACTCGTGGGGGCTCTCCAACTTAACTGTGCTTCAGAGGAAGCATTTCCCAAGAAAGAAAAAAGAGCTAGCTTTTAACCCACAGCATCAGCTATAGCAACTGAATTTTAGATCTGAGCCAGCTGTTTTACCATATTGAAAGAGAAATGAGGATGAAAGAGAGAAAAGGTGATTAACCAAATGCATACATTGTTAGCTTGTTAATCCTTGATTACTACAGAGGACAACTGCATAGGTGATAAATGGGGGAACTCAAAGCAAATATATGTAAAATCCAGTATTTTATACATTGACTTTACCACAAACCCAAGTACATATACAGTATCTGTCAAAACAGGAGTTAGCTATTGGTTTTATATTCTTTGCTGAATCAAGACAACAGCGTAAAGCTGACCTAAAATCAACTTTCACTACTTCCCTTGTAGTTAGTCTAAGTGGGTGTGCCTCACCTTCACCATCTATGTACTTTTTTCTGGAGAAAGAAAAGGAAGGCTTTCAAGGCTGTTTCATAAGCTTCATTTATCTGCAGCTGCCATGACGACTCCCATGGGCCTACCAACAGCCAGCACAAGTCAAATCAGCCAGGCATACAGTAACTCCAAAATAAAAAGTGTACAAGACCTTTTAAAAGCAAGTAAGCTCTCTATTAGCCAATGATACAGCCTGGTGGGTTTATACTCAGATATAGGATGTTTTATCTAGTTCATTATATACATTCTGAGGTCAAGCTGGGTTCGTTAGTTTGTTGCGATTTGTAATATAAATTAAAATGGCACATTTAACATTTGAGGTTTTTACTACTTTGAAATAATTTGCTCTGGTATTTAGATGTGTGGAAATAAAGCCTTATCTTTTACATGCTAGAGAAAGAAACACGCCCTGATGATGAAATACTCTTTAATGCTAGTCATAAGTGATTTAGCGTTGATATTTAAGGATGTCTTTGTGGATGTATGTAGATTATAAAATGGTTCAACACAACGTGAATGAAAGAGGGAATGCTTATTCTTCTTGATACGTACTGCTTTTATAGCTCAGTGAATCAGTATGTGTTGTCAGTCACCACTTCGATACAAAGAAAATGAATGCAGTCCCTCATGTGGCATGTCCTAGGAGTTGGGAATGGGACCCTTGTACAGCTGAACAGGGGGTTTGTGTGTCGGCTGCTGTGGTTCGCTTCCACTGTCTTTAGAGCCTTCTCTCTGCTTTCCAATGCTGAGTGAAATGTTGTTTCCAAAGGTGAAACAATGATGGTCTTCCCTGTTAGGTCCAGAACATACTAAAAAGGGTCATGGTCCTTGGTTTGTATGTAGATAGACACTTACCTACTCGGAGTTGTCATTCAGATTTGAGAAGATGGTGGGTTCAGCTCCTAAGGCTACAGTGTTTTTCATGTCGTGGCCAGCAACTGGGGAATCAGTTATCATCATCTTACTCCATTTACTGACAAATTGTTACCTGTAGTTGATTTCCACAATCAAAACGTATCAAAATTATTGAGATGTAAAATCTGGCCAATTTTCAACTCGGTTCTCTTTGTATTTACTAATCAGTATTGTTTAGGAGTTCTACAGCTTACAATGCTTTTATGACACTGGAAGCAGTTCTTGTGTCTGTGCATAGAGATGAAAAGGTCTTTAGATGTTGAGGAGTCTTTCATCTCCAGTTTCCCCATCTCGTTTTGAGAATTCAAAATCTAACCTACTTCCATTTTCTGTCTTTTTCACAAAAGCAGTACTCTTTAAAGAGCCTTTATTTCTATTTGAATGTACCCATCCTGCCTTCTAAAATTATCTCATGTTCTGTGCAAAAGTTTCCAAGAATTACAGTTACGTGTATACAACAATTTGAAGCTACTGGTATTTGGAGAGACTAACAGCAGACAATGGGTTTGTTTTTCACTTCAGATGTGTTTGAACATTGCTAAGTAGTTGTATTTTTAGTGTATAATATCTTGACACTCTGATTCTGTTGAGAATAGACCTACTCTCCTTTGACAAAATTAATTTTGCTAGGCATTAATTTTCCAAATGTCTGTGTTTAGTAATTTCATACACTTACATAGACCTTTTCTTAAAGTTAATTTTCTCCCTGTAGTCTATCATTTTATGTTCTGGTTTAGGATGTTGGCTTGTGCAGTGGATTTGTATTTCCTAGATGTGCCACCCTGTGGCCTGCTCAGATCAACTATTTACTTACGCAGTGTTTTATTTTTTATAGAGATGGAATTAATACCATTAATTCACTTTGTATCACTGTGCAATGGAATACTTTTTACTAGATGAAACCTTAGGAATTTATTTCTATCATCTATTTCAAAGACTTACCAAGTTATAACATGCTGTCCAGTTCTATCTGCCAAAATGTCTTCTAGCAGTAAAAATCTGCTATTAGTTGGCTACAGATTTTTTGGAAGATGTCTAGATTTTGGCATTTGTGAATGATTTAAAACTTAAGATGTGTAGTTCAGCTATTAATATTGATTTGATCAGTTTTGTCAGTGCCTAAATTTCCCACGTAGATTAAATCCCTTATATTCATGTCTGTCAGCTGTGGGCAGTTTTCTGTTTGTGAACCTTATGTTTTCTACTGTCAGCTTATGGAATGTATTTTTCAATTTCTGTGTACTGAGGAAAAAAATCTATAGGTCAGATTCTCTACCCTCACCAGGTCCCAGTAGTATGCGATACTAACAGGAAGAAAGCTATTCCGTATTGACACCCATCTGACTAAGAACACAGCAGAAATCATTGTCCAAGTTACAGGGCTGTGAGCAAAATAAATTTCATAATGTTCATAGGCTAGTAGCTATTGACAACTTCATCTAAAAATGTAATACTGCAGGAGATAAAGGTGTTAGTTCTGAGAGGAAAAAAAAGATTGCTTCTCAAATGACAGCTATCGTGGCAGAAATGAAGGCAGTCAGCTGCTTTGTTAGCTTTAAAATTTTAATTTGAGGAGCTTATTTGGTCTGTCCGTTGTCCTTCACTACAAATACAGTTTTACTTATGAAGTGTCTTTGAGAGGAGGGTTTCTCAAAGCTGATAAAAAAATTTAATGTAGATACTGTGGATGAGTTTTCAGTAACTTACCTAGCATGAACTGTTCAAACGTAGACTATTTCAGTATAAGCTGGGTTATATTTCCATAGTGGGAAGCACAAACTGTAGCCAGTATATCTATTTTATGTTAGTACCTATGTTGTAGTTTAATGTTGGGCTGTCATGACTGACGATGTGTTTGTTTGTTCTCCTCTTCTTTCTCCTCAAATGAAAGTAGCTTGTTTTTATTTTAATTTTTCAACGTGTATAGTGACTAGGACTTTTCAAGTATTGCTTGGGTATTTTTATTCTTTGAAGTTGAAAATGCCTTTGCACTATCATTCAGATTTCAAGGGGATTCTGTAACAAAGAGGTGGTGGGTGCAGGATGATGCCCTTTTTTCCTTATGAAACAGCTTTTTGTAACAAAAGCGTGCTTTTATTTCTCTTGTTCTCAGTGAGGGTTCAACTGTATTGGAGATACAGAGCTGGCAATTTTTATATCCTTGGTATTCACTAGAAGGTAATAAAAATGAGTTACTCATGTTTTGCATCCCCATATCCATTTCAAAGTCCTGACTTTTACTTCAGATGCCTTACTGGGGCAGGCGTGAGGTGTGCTGCGGTGTATGGCAGTTCACCTTCTTGCAATTACTGGAGCTGTCCTGTGACTCGCAGCCACCACAGCAGACTCGGTGACCCATATTTCAACCATTCACTTAATTCGATGGAACGCTTCTGTGTCTCCTTTCAGTTTTGAGACTGCGGCCCTCAGTCCTCTAGGGATATTGCAGGTCAACACAGGATGGCAAATTGTCAAGTTAACAGAGTTTCAAACGCTAACTATGACTTCTGTAAGTATCCTCACTGGAGTAAAGCAATCAATTTCCTGGGTGAACAAAAACCAAACCAAACCCCCAAAGCAAACCTGCATCAGGTTTGGAACACTGAGAGTGCTCACAGGGATTTCTAATTTAGTGCACTGGCAAACTGTATTAATATCCTGAATCACTCTTAGATGAAGATAAGCCAAATTTAGCTTTTCATTTCTTACAGCAAAAAATGGTACTTCATAATTTAGAAATATTGCACCATTATGCTGAAATTAGGTATTAAACAAATACAGTGGTGAATTGGTAAAATAACTGTCTTCAGCACTCATTGAACATCTATTAGGACTGGGATCAGAATATTCGAACTACTTTTCCTATATTCTATTCGTGACTGAGCAATGAATAAATTCAGAGTAACAAAACCAAGCAAGATTATCTGAAATGTTTGGTGAGGTGAAAAGGCACATCCTTCGGATAGGATGTGCATCATGCTGTAGGTGTGGTTTTCCCGTTAGAACAGTCAAAAGAGGGGCTCAGAGGGCCTTGATTTCTCTGTCCTTGGAGCTATTCCAGGCTCACCTGGGCACAGCTCTGAGCAACCTGCTCTACCTGCACGGGCTGTGAGCAGGGCATTGGGCCAGAGACCTCTGGGGGGGTGTCTCCTGACCTACGACATGGTATGACTCACATTCTGTAGTAGAAATTTTGATAGAAAACAGTATAAATATGTTACTGTATGTTTATGTATATTTGTGTAACCTAGGTATCTTAAATGATACTATCTTTGTATTTATTAATGTTTCCTTTTTATTTTTCACATTTTTTCAGACAACTTATTTGCTTTTACAAGATGCCTGGACGTAGATTTTTGATTGAAGTAAACATGTCAGTTGTTGCAGTAGCAATCCATGTCAATAATTGGTGCTCAGATGACGTGCATGTGTATGTAGTATACCTATGACGGTGATAATTTTTCTGCCTCCCTTTTTATGGTTAAAGGGGTTCTTCTAGTTGATTTTTATAATCCAAATCATCCATTCTTAATATACCTCCTTCATTCTCACTTAACATGGTTTGCAGATTTTTCATCTCTGCTGCTGTTACTAGTGAGGAACTGCTTCAGACTTCGTAGTGTTTGCATCAGCAAAATCTCTGAAATTCGTTATATACACAACTAAAATTAAAATGGAAAATATGTACTCTGGTTGCAGAAACTGTAAATTCACTTGAACTGTAACATTATTTTATGATGATTTTTGGTATAAGATGAAATTACTTACAAAACCTCATTCTTGAAAACAGTTGAAACTGTGTTTTCAATAATATATTACTATGTCAGGAGAAAACAGAATAAATAAAATCTGGAGCTCATGAAGAGAAAGAGAGGAGCAGGGTGATTTAGCAGTGAAATTATTCTGGAGTTGATCTTTAAATATTTCCAGGAAAGGAGCTTGCTACTAGATTTGAAACTCAAGTATTTCAGCCAATTTTAAATTCTATTTCTTTTTAGTGATAGTGCTGTTTTATTTCTGTTCCTCATGTTTGAATGAAGAATGTAACTGTGCTTCCTAGAATGTTTTCCCAACGATGATAAGAGGTCTAAAATATTGGCGTGTGCTCTTGCATAGTTTATACGTAAACAAAGTGATTCAGAACTTTTTATTTAAGAGTCTCTTATCATGCCTTGCATTCAGCATGTTGCAAAAAACTGGTTTATTGCTGCTGTTTCTGAACTGAACGTGACTTTTCTTGTGACTACAGGATGGAGGTGAATTTAGTTTGTAGCTGTTCCAGCCTGCTGCTCCTGGATGCTTATTCCTTCCATTGACAGAAAGGCTTCTTCACCTCTTGGCTTCCATTAATTGTCTGCCTGATTCAGATCTTGAAAATCTGACCTGAATGTGTTTTTAAATAGCAGAGTAATGAAAGTTTTTCCACCAGCAGTTGTTTTGGAATTTTGTTAATGCTATCGAACTTCTCAGACACAAATTAATCAGTTCTATGCTGAATAACGTGATATACTGAACCGAATTAGTTTCTTGCATTGCCCCTATTAATGGTGAAATTACACTCAGGTTAACTTGATTCAATGCAGTTTGAGTTAGATGTTATGATCTCCTGTGTTTTCATAATGAGTTACAATCTCTTGTTGGTCTGAGGGAAAAGATTTGTTTGAGAATCAAATATTTTTTACAAGACTACCGTGGGAATTTGATTTTTGATGTTCTGGGTATGGTTTTGCCTGATTCACTGTAGCATCAGCCAGTTAAATTTGCCACCTCAGCTTTTTACAGGGCTTTAGGTGTAGAAGAGCAGAGTCATGTGTGGAGGGTACTTGGCAAGTGGGCAGGGTGGATAATTTTGGAACAGATTGAAGTTTTTGTTCATTTGTTTGTTTCGGCCAGTGCATAGGCATATGTTACCTGTAAGTTAGAGCGTGGGCTCTTGTTCAGGGCCTTCAGTATTGTTGGTCTGTCTTGCAGAGAGAAAATGCCTATCTCAGATCAGACTAACAGGGGAAGTTGAGTTAAGGACTGCTTGGATTACAAAGGGCTGATAAAATATGATTATTTTCCCTCTGCAACTGTGAGACTACAAGTAGTACATAAACCAGTGCATTTCATAAGTGGTCAGTGCGGTGAAATGGTTAGGCCATGCAGATATGTGTGTGGGTGTGTATATACACCCCCCCCATCAGACTACTCAGTGGGTCAAGCTTTTTATTTTCTGAACTCCCTATTACTTTTGATAGGATGATGAGAAATACTAGTATAAATAGTGTGAAGATAAAAGTTGAGCAGTGAATGTAAAGTTCAACACAAATGAAAAGTGATATATGAAGGAAGAAACTTGTCCTTTTGTACAAAACTGGAGTTAAATCAGCGGCAATCCCTCTGCAAGTCATGTCCTATTCAGTAGTAGGAATTAAAGAGCAAATGTTTTCTGTTCTTCCTTGTGATCCATCCATTCTCATTTAAAATTGGAAATCTATTGATTTTGGTGCTGATCCAGTTTCTTCTGTACCAGGGAGCATCCACTCAGCAGCACATCTGAATATACAGCAATGCACCTGGGCAGTGGTTATAAAATCACCTAATGTTGCAGAGTTAAATATAAATTCATTGTGTACTTCTGTTTTTAATCTTTTGCTGAGTAGGCCATGGTTGCCTGATACCTTTACTCTGATATATGATGCTTGGACTGGTGCCAAAACCACCCTAGCCTGGGCAGCTCTTTCCTGAAAGGTCCCTGGAGAAATGGATCGGGGAACTGTGAAAGTAACCCCCTTCCTGCCCCTTCCCCAGCAAACAACCCAACCTGCGAATAATCCCTTCCAGCCCCAGGGTGGGTGTACATATGTGAGTACTAGCAGCTGCGGAAGGGAGGCAGGCGGAAAGTGGAAGTGCCCCTTGTGACAGCAGTGAGGATTTATGTGGCATCAAGGTGATTTGCCTGACAGCACACAGTTCCCGAGTTCAGTGCTCGCGAGGTAGTGTGCGGATCTGTCACCTTCACTGAAAACGAGGCAATAATTTACACTGTGAATAGTGCCGTGAAAGTCAATGGGAGAAGGAGGGTGCCATTCAGCACAAAAGCTGACAAAATCTGATTGTTAAGTACCAGTCAGTACATTAAACTTCCTATCTCTCTTAAAGAGTGAGGAGGGAGAGAAATACCTTGTATAATACAGAGACATGTTACAGAAGACAGATGCCAAGTGAATACTTTATAAAAGTTGTATGGTTTAATGCATTTTTGTAGTTATTATACTGCCTTTTCTGTCTACCCTTCATCATGACAGCTGCAGTGTGTCATAGACCTTAAATCGACAAAAAGCAGTAGAATATCTTACTCTGGTTGGCAAAGAGCTTCTGTTAAAGTCTGTGTTCTTAAGAGATGGCTTCCCCATCAGACCATCTGGCTTGACTATTTTGAGACTTTTATTTTTGTTTGCAAATTTGCTGACATCTCAGCAAAACCACACCATGATTAGGAAATGAACTTAATTGTGATGCAGAAGTTTTGTAGGTGTGCCTGGAAGGAAAAAAGATGGGCAAAACTAGCAGTAGAATGAGAGGAAAAATTGAAATTCTGATAATCAAGTAGAGAAATAATCAGATATGATGAGAAGTGATTTGTGTACTCAAGATAACACTTAGAAGCAGAAGGAATGTGATCTAGCACAGTTTGCCAAAATTCCTCATGGCTTTATTTGGGAGGTTGATAAAGATGTGTTAAAAGGTGTGAAACACTTTCCGATACAGTCTGTGTTTGTGTCCATAGCTTGTTCTACTGATGTTGGAAACCAGTGGGGAGTTACAAATGGATGATGGAGGGTTCTTGAGGAACATATTGTTTAGAAAGCTGTTTCCAAGTTGAGAAATATTGAAACAAATTATACTATGGGAAGTGGCTACTAATTTTTTTGTTCTGATACTGAAGCAGAAGGTTCCCCATCTGATTGATGAAGTCTGGACTTTTGCCATATCAACAATTGTATTCCATGAGACCACAAAATGCAGATATTAGTTCTTGGCCACCAAATCTTTGAGATCCCCAAATCTCTTTCAGTTTGTTTAGGAGAAGCTCATTCTCCTGGCATCCACTGAGTGCTGGAGACTAAGGAATGAACAAAAAGGCTTGTTCAAAGCACTTATAAACAAGCAAAACATTCAGAACTAAATACACTCAACTTATTTGTCATTCAAAGCAAGAATCGTGAAAATACAAGTTAAAACCAAGGTTCTCAAATAATTGCAGTTCTGAAATTGGAGGGATTTGTGAAACATGGAAATCTGAAATAAGCTAGGACGACTATAATTGCTCCATCACATTTTATCTTGTTCCATATGCAATAATGTGATCTGCTGCTTTACATCATAGAGCTTTCAGTAGGTTAAAAACAGTTTATCGAGTGTGAAGGTAGTTTTAAAAGCTTGAATACAGTATGTAGGTCATTACCTTTTTTAGTTTACCTAGAAATGTTAAGGTTAAAACTAAGATTTACTTTGTCCTTGCCAACCAGGTTGAAATAATTAACCTTAGTGCCTTGGAACACAAGGATTTTTCTCATTTTATTATTAAGCTCTTGTAAAAAGTCCATTAATGTTTACGTTTATTCAATCTCCAATGGAATCTGTTAATAACCTTACACAGCGTCAACAAAAATCATTGGTGCAGCAACGTCCTTAGAAGTGGAGTTAAGTCAAATGTTCCACTAGTTGTTCTTTGTTAAAATAATAGACATCTTGATTTGTTATATACTGAACTCACCTTCATTTATTTGCCTTTCTTAAATTGCTATTCTACTTTTTTTGTTCTTTGGAAGTTCCTGAAATGTTTGGTGGCAGACAGACAATTTTTTTCCCACAACCAAATCCTTTTTTTATACATTAGCAACAGAAGACAAATAATTTACTTGACTTAATGCCTTTCCACAAACTAAACAGTCTGCCCCCACTCTGAATTGCAGTATTTTACATTACAGTCTCTAAACGTAATCTGTAGGTTGTTTGTTTGCTAGTTTTCACCTTTATTTTGAAAGCTTGGATCTCAGTCTTACCAACATGGCTCCACTTGAATCATAGAACCACAGAATGGTTTGTGTTGGAAGGGACCACAAGGATCATCTCGTTCCAACCCCCCTGCCATGGGCAGGGAGACCCTCCAGTAACCCAGGTTGCCCAAAGCCCTATCCAGCCTGTCCTCGAACACTTCCAGGGTTGGAGCAGCCACAGCTTCTCTTGGCAACCTGTTCCCCAACCTGTTCATCATCCTCAGAGTAAAGAAGTTTTAAATCATATTTAATCTAGGTCAACCCCCCTTCATCTTAAACCCATTCCCCCTTCTCCTATCACTACGCTCCCTGATAAACAGCCCCTCTCCAGTTTTCCTGTAGGCCCCTTTAGGGACTGGAAGGCCATAATCAGGTCTCCCTGGAGCCTTCTCTTCTCCAGGCTGGACAACTCCGACTCTCTCAGCCTGTCCTCACAGGAGAGGTGCTCCAGCCCTCTGATTATAGTCGTGTCTTCCTCTGGACTCAGTCCAACAGTTGTTGTGTTGGGGACCCCAGAGCCAGACACAGCACTGCACGGGGGTCTCAGCAGAGCGGGCCAGAGGGGCAGAATCCCCTCCCTCGACCTGCTGGTCCCGCTGCTTTTGATGCAGCCCAGGACACAGTTGGCTTTCTGGGCTGCCAGTGCACACTGCCAGGTCTTGTTGAGCTTCTTATCCACCAACACCCCCAAGCCCTTCTCCTCGGGGCTGCTCTCCATCCATTCCCTGCCCAGCCTGTAGTTATGTTTGGGATTGTCCCAATCCACATGCTGGACCTTGCCCTTGGCCTGGTTGGAGTTCATGCGATTCACATGAGCCCACGTCTCCAGCCTGGCCAGGTCCCTCTGGATGGCATCCTTTCTCTCCAGCATGTCAATCACCACCACCACAGCATTTTGGAGGTGTTGGCCAACTTGCTGAGGGTGCACTCGATCCTACTATGTCTGTACTGAAGAAAGGGGGGAATTGGGATTTGCATTATCCATTTGGATGCAGACACTCTAATTCAGTCAGTGTCATGGTGGCAAATGGGGTACCTGACAAGCATATGGGTTTTTTTTTGTTCTGTTTTGTTCGAAGTGTTTCTTCGGTAGTTTGATGAGGAAGTGCTGAAGCAGGAGGACATCGTCCCTGAACCTGTGAGAGGAGTTCTGGTATTTCAGGTCATGCATGGTCTTCCTCTCTGTTCTGTGTAGTAGGTCACATTTCCTGGGCTTCATGGCTTCCTGGTTACATCAAAATATTGTAACAACATTGCATTCTTGGGGGGAAGATGTCATATTGAAATTTGAAGGCTGAGTTGTGTATCCAGCTGCAAACACTGAAGCTACTGGGAACTTGGCTTATCCAAACTGTGTCTGTGCTGCGGTTCATCCAAGACATCTTGATCTGCCTGGGCCAAATCTGACCAGGGTACGAAGAGCAAAACTACATTTTTACCACTGGGATCTAGTGTGGTGTGATTGGAGTGTGAGCCCTGTGTAGGTGCTGTGGTGTTACAGCTCTGTATCATTCAATGTATTCCTAGGCAGGTAAGATGAGAAAAGAAGAAACAACTTTCAGTTCTGTGTTGCATTACTATATGTTGAAGTTATGAGTCTCACTGTATTCTATTTACTACTTCACGTTCTGGTGAATTGACATAGGAGTCACAAACTACGTTATGTTTTTTCAGCCGTAAGCCACATCAGAAAATGTAAAACTGAAGCTTCAAATTACATTTTTAATCTCAGAAAAATAGCAGTGGTGGTGTTCATATGGTTTTCAATCAGTAGCAGGCATATTAAATCTCAGTGCAGGCTAAAAATTCTTAGCACAATTACAATACATGTCTATTTTTGTAAAACTGAAATTACTTTTAAAAACGTTATTAATATTTAAACAGCCACTCCAGAGATGTATTAATATTTCTGAAATTATTCAAATTGTGTTGCAGATATTTATTGCTCACATTTTGCATGATATTCTTGGTTGCCATTTTTGCTGTGCATCTATTTATGAACACTTTTAGATTTGGTTAATACCCTGGAAGCCACATGATAATGTGCAAGTGAGGTGGGAGAAAATTTACATTACATTCCTGTAATATTCTCACCTTCTGTCATAAATGCAGTCAACAGAGAGAGATAATAAAGCTCAGCTGATCTTAGTTTTCAGAACATCTCCTTTCTTTTTTCACTTTAAGCCACTGATTTTGTGCAACTCTGTAAAGATATTGCATCACATGTGCTTTATTTTTTAAGTCGGTGACTTGTATCTTCTGTGCTGAAGTTTTGGTTATCTGGGGGAAAAAAGTGAATCTGGAGTCACCTGCTGTAAGAGAATGCAGTTGTATTCAGCACACTTGAGAAGACCTGGAGGTAAAGGTACACGGAGGTTTTAATATTTGTTATTTGTCACTGTACTTGTTTCAGCCTGTGAATAGAAAGGTCACTTTGTTTTGAAATTTGGTTTTTATCTGTGTTCTTCCTCATTACCCAGAAAAACATATTGCTAGTTCTTGGGATGGGGAAAAGGAAGAGGAGCTGTACTATGTACTGGAATTTATTGTGGCCATAAAGGATGCAAAATGCAATTGCAGCTGTAGTAGCAATAGTTTTGCAGAAGATAGGAGAAAAATCTTAAATAATCCAGCTGTGCTGCAGTGAAATATCCAATTATGTGCTTTGTATGAAGTACATGAGCAATCCTTTTGATTTTATTATTCAGTAATAGAAATATTAGCATTGCAGATAAGTTTAGAATCAAGCACATAACTTAATTCTCAGTTTGGAGACTAATGCTTGGTTTTCATACCAAGCTCGGTTTATTTTCATACTTGCTTGGTTTATTTTTATTTTTATATTTTATTGATAATATTTTCAACAATATTGTTATTTCTGGACTGTAAACCTGTACTGTGGGGGGTTTTTAATTAATTTTCAGAAATAAAACTCAGTGAGAGAGAGATATGAAATAGGGCAGATCAGCCTTTACAAATGGAAGAGTAATCCCAAACCATTATTTTACTCGTATTTTCATACTGCCTGGATTAAGAACAAAACTTTGTAATATAGGCCTGCGTTGAAGTTTTATTAACCAATTTCTTAGTGTGAAATTAATTTATTCAGGAAGGAATATAAATCATCTGAGGTGAAAGAAAATTGATTTTTGCATCACCTTTCACTTGTCGCACTCTTAGTAATATTAGCTTCATTAGACTCTTGGAGTGTTTATAGGTATTCTAAAACAGTTAAAACTTGATATATTGAGGTACTTGAATGGCTTTCAGGCATGAAAGAATTATGTGGAAATTATATTGCTATCAATCTAGTATTTGGCACATTGGTAAGGAAATGTCTGCTTTATTCTCATTATAGCCATAAATAGAATGTTTTTGTCTGAAACTAGAGAAGAACTGATACACATAATGAGAAGCCTTCAAGACTTTGAAACAATGCTGTAACATTAGATGTAAAGTTTGTGTAAATAGCAGTTTCACAAATATATTGGAAGTCACAAAAAGCATTCAGAATCATGCAAGAATTCATAAACACTCTAGTTCGATGGGCATTTTGCTTCTGTGTTCAAGCTATCAGTCAAAGTTACCAGCCATTGCAGAAAATCCCCGAGAAACGTGACATAAGCAGCATTTCTCCTTTGCAGTGCATGTATAATTATACTAACTGCTAATTTAATATGCGTGCTAATGTGGCAAAGTACTTTGCCATGAAATAATAGGACAACCTAGAGAAGAAAAAATACTGAGAAATCAAATACCAAGACATGTTATACAGTTCACTTTCAAGTTCTAAATCTTAAATAAATCAACCACAGAGTATGTAGGAGCATAGTTCAGTCTTTTCCTGTAGGTGCTGTCAGGCTGGTTTTGTTCTTGCCGCCATCCTACATTCGTTTGAGCAATGAAGATTTTAGAGATTTTTACTGTAGCCTTTTGATTTTGCAGCTATTTCCAACATTTTAGAGCTACTAAACTGGATTTACTAGTTTAAACATGTCTTAGAATATGATAAACAGAATATTGCTGCCATTTTCTTTTTTTTTCCTTGTCTTCAGCTTTGTTTGCAAAGAATTAGAACTGTTTATCAAGTTGAAGGGATGTTTTTCAGTTTCTGTAGCAGTGTAATGTCAGATAACCTGACTCTATCAACCATATCTCATTTAATGGTGACTTACTATGCAAGTGGTGAATCTTTGTTTCATTGGAAGTACTCTATAGAGTCTGAAAACAGCCAGATGTATTTTTCTGCAACCTTTAGCTGTTATTTGCAAAAGAAATCTACATCAGTGAGGATGATGATGAAGCACTTCTTGAAGGCCTGAATCACAGTACTTGTCATTCAGTATTAGTGGAGGGGAAAACAAAGTCTATTTTTTTTAAAGATGAGATAGTGAACTTACGCTTAGATGATTATTTTGTTTCCAGAGGTATGAATTAAAGATACCTTCAAGCTCAAAGAAGTCAATGATATCTATTTCTGGAGCAGAAATCCTGTCGAACTTGCCATCTCTCAGCTCCCCTTGGTGTTCACATTCTACTTAAAAATTTTGTCCTGTAGCTCCAGGTTGTTTGCAGCGCACTTCTGCCACATCTGTCTTTCCAGGTATATTAGATAAGGCATTTTTACATTGTCTAACTAAATGCTGTCTTTTATCATGCATATCTCTAAATGATTGTAAAGGAGACTTAGAAATGTCTCCTACCTAGGTAGATTTTTAAAATTCCTACGTTGTTTGAAAAATAGAGCACTTCAGAGTAAGCTGCCACCAATGCCATGGATTGAAAGTTTCCAAGTTTCAGTTTAGTTGCTTCCCATCTTCAGTATCTCTGAACTCTCTGTGACCATAGGAGTTATTCCTGGAGTGCCCAGCAGACGTCCACGTCAATGTCTTTTGATATGTGCAGAGCAACTCCTGAAAATATGTTTTCTTTCACATTTCTTATACAAAGGAGAAGTTCAAAGATAAAATGCAGATATG
The DNA here is from genome assembly GCA_013399095.1 of Psophia crepitans. Taxonomy (NCBI): domain Eukaryota; kingdom Metazoa; phylum Chordata; class Aves; order Gruiformes; family Psophiidae; genus Psophia; species Psophia crepitans. The sequence continues at coordinate 120,601 of VWZZ01000407.1, forward strand.
AGAAAATATAATTCAAAGTTGTCACTCTTACAAATCTGTAATATACACTGTAATGGAAGTTACAGTCCATGTTGACTAATGTTTATTTTTTTCCAGATGGTTCTAAATTACTTGTGCAGTTTGCGTATCAAAATTATTTTTAATATGTTTTCAGTTTTACTGAGGAAAATGTTTTAATATTGGTATTGAACAGTAATCTTAATTTGTAAACAGTTTTATCAGTTTTACTTTATGGAAAAAACCACTCAAGGATAGCAATTCAGTGCTATTTATTACTGTGGGTTCCAAAGTTTAGAAAAAACCCACGGTTTTTAAATAGAACATTAGCAGTTTTCTCTTAGTTAATGATGTAAATGCATGCTTTCCTAAAGCCAATTGACTAATGGAAAAATGTAACAGTACCTTCTAAAACTTCTGTTGGGTTTGTTGGTTTTGAGGTTTTGCCTCATGTACGGCATTTATGATCTTAGAGTATTGCTAATCTGTTCTGCCAAATGAAGTTAAGTTTTGAAAATATGTCCAAAATATTTCACTTTATATAGGGAAAATACTCAATATGTACTTAGTGAAGTTGTATTTGAGACAGCTAATTTTGTGTAAATTGTATTAGGATGTGTTTTGGGTTTGCGTGGCAAGGTTTTGGTAGCAGGGCGGGCACAGGGGTGGCAGCTTCTGCAAGAAGCTGCTGGAAGCTTCTCCTGTGTCTGACAGACCCAATGCCAGCCGGCTCCCAGATGGACCCACCACTGGCCAAGGCCGAGACCATCAATAACAGTGGTTAGTGCTGCTGGGGTAACATCTATAAGAGAAAAAAAAAAAACCCCCCC
>VWZZ01000407.1:121461-141454 GCA_013399095.1 Psophia crepitans
CAACAAACCAAAAAAAACCTGCAGGAGCTTTTGCAACCAGAGGGAGGAGTGAGAAAATGTAAGAAACTTTTGCAGACACCAAGGTCAGTGAAGAAGGACGGGCAGGAGATGCTACTGGCACTGGAGCAGAGATTCCCCTGCAGCCCGTGGTACACCCTGTAGTGAGGCAGGCTGTCCCCTTGCAGCCCATGGAGGAGGGGTGATGGGAAGCAGAGACTCCACCTGTACCCCATGGATGACCCCACGCCGCAGCAGGGGCAGACCCCTGAAGGAGGCTGTGACCCGTGGGAAGCCCGTGCTGGAGCAAGTTCCTGGCAGGACCTGTGGCCCCCTGGGGAGAGGAACCCACGGCGGAGCAGGTTTGCTGACAAGACTTGTGACCCCATGGGGGACCCACGCTGGAGCAGTCTGCTCCTGAAGGGCTGCACCCTGTGGGAGCAGTTGGTGAAGGACTGTAGCGGGTGGGAAGGACTCATGTTGGAGAAGTTGGTGGAGGACGGTCTTCTCCCCTGAGATAGACCCCACGCTGGTGCAGGTGAAGAGTCCTCCCCCTGAAGGAAGAAGGAGCCGACACAATGTGTGATCAACTGACCGCAACCCCTGTCCCCCTGTGCCACTGGGGGGGAGCAGGGAGAGATTGAGAGTGACGTTAAGAAGGGAGGGATGGAGGAGGTGTTTTAAGATTTGGTTTTATTTCTCACTGCTCTGCTCTGTTTGCTTCATAACAAATCAGATGAATTTCTCTCTATGTCTGGTCTGTTTTGCCCAGGACAGTAATTAGTGAACAACCTTTCCCTGTCCTTATCCCAACGCGTGAGCTGTTCATTAGACCCTTTCTCCCCTGTCTAGTTAAGAAGTGGGAGTGATAGAGCAGCTTTGGTGGGCACCTGGACTTCAGCCAGGGTCACCCCACCACAGTATGGTGGGGAAGTAGTTCAGAAATCAATTTGCAATCACTCCACACCTGTACCAACAGCTAATGCTGCTAATGTTCACTGGTAGCCTGCCAGTGTGTGAGAAACAGATGCTGCTCTAATTAATAGTCAAAATTAATATCCTTCATGAATGAGAATTACTGAGGGGAGGCAGTATAAACAAGTTAATTTTCTCTGTTTTCAGAAGTTTGATTTCTTTTTTATTCTTATGTCTCCAGCCCTGTTTACCTGAAGGGCCATCTTTTGTGAGTCTGGGGAGCAGACGTGCAAAACTCATTTAGATGGCATCAGTACACTTTCCTGTAACCAGCAGAAATGGAGTTTATTTGAAGAACGCAGGCTAACGTGTTGATTCTGCATGTTTCTAACCAGACATCTATTCACTTCATGAAGTAGTTTTTGTTTAACTTTTCACTAGCAGCAAATAAGATGATGTGAGATTGGTATTTCTTGTTTTCATTTCAAGATCTTGAAATCGTAATATCTAACTTAAAATCGTTTGCGCACAGGCCTTCTGAACTCATATTTGAAAAATGAGGGTGTATTGTTTTTGTATCATTTCATATGTCTTTATTCATTCACCTCTGACACTTGTTAGTAGAGTTGCTACTATTTTTCTTATGCTTGAATAATAGCACATCATCTCTGTTTTGCTTCAGTGTGCCAAGTAAAATGTGCGAAGATGAAGTACATTGCTGTCGTACCATTAAAAGGATATTTTGATTCCAAGGAAGTACAAGCAGTGCATTCCTTTTGCAATAAAAATGCTAGCTTGATTAAAAAAATGTTTCCTACAATGAAACAGCCAATTACATTGATAGCACATTATCAGAATGTGTAACTTGAGTAAGGATGCAACAATAAATCAAATAAAGTAATTACATAAATTGAAGCATCTTTTTGAAAAGTAAGACAACAAGTCTGAGTTTATTTATGTAATACCAACTTAATATCACAAGAGCAAACAGTAAGACAGGTAAAGTACATCAAAATATTAATTATATGGATTCATGCTATAGCGTATAACAAATGCTTACTTAGTGCTTCTCTTCAAGGGAATTGCTGATAGAAGTTAAAGCATAACATCCTGAATTATTCACAAGTATCTGAATTATGATGGGTAGATCTAAGTGATACCCAGAGCTTTGATATTCAAGCAGGACAAAGCACAAAGACATTTTATCAATTCTCTAAAAGTTTTGATTTATTTTGGGTGGTTTTTAAGATTTCTTAGTGGGTGTGAGATTTGAATCATTCCTTTGTGCACACATCTTTCAAGTCACAAACTACCATACATACTATGGTTTTGAAAAAAGAAAATACTTATGTTTTGGTTTAGTAGACTAGATCTTTATCTTGTTTTAAAATGATAATAAAAATAAAATCCAAAAGAATTTTCAAAATGTCTTAAAAGGTAAGATAAAACAACAGAAAAAGATGAATAGAAATGTTGCCAAGATTCCTTTAGACAAATCATTATCCAACAGCAACCAGTACCTGATGCTTTCAGGGTGGTTGGTTTCAGAAGATACTGAGCCATTTTTAATTTGACTTGTAAAATTCCATTTAAGCAAACAGTTATCTCATAGTTCTTCTAACCGTCTCTCGTAACTCCTATAAAAGGCAAAGACATATTCCGCTGCATCCAGGCAGAATTTGGTATTCCTCAGAAGATTAGGTGACTCAGGCTGTGATTTGCTGCTTTTAGCAAATGTGGCAGCTATTTTGAATCAGTTCTTGATCACATAAATTTTGATGAGTTGTAAATTACACATGATAATTTAACCGTTTTTAGTGGCAAATGCTGTAGGGCACTTGGTAACTGAGCTGGAAGTTGGGACAGTTACACAGCAAACAGCAGCCCTGGATGATTCCCTCGTGTGGCTGTCAGTATGGGCTTCTCTTTCTCCCCATTCCCATAGGAGAGGGTCGGTAGCTGGAGCAGGGGCACGTTCCCAGCACCGTTGGGTCAGTTGCTGTTAGGCCCAGAAGCCAAAGAACAGCAGAGCAGCTTTTCAGGAGTATCGATTAAGTTTTGAGAAGATTCTGTCTTCTAAAATTTAATAATACTGGAGAGTGCAGTGAAACAGCAATAATTTGGGCAATAAGGATTGTCCAGAGACTTGTTTTGAAGCAGCATGGAGGGCAGTTTTGAGGAGCATGCATTTTTTAGAATTGTTTTAAAAACTTCACCCTCAATTTGAGCTCACATTACAGCACTTTTATATCTGCACTAACTAAAGAAAGATATTGATCTGTTGCTTGGCAGTGGAGATGATCTTCTTCAGAGGCTCAATCAAGAAATCTGTGGATAAGCAGAGAAGCTACTGCTTCATTTATCTATTTTGAGAAGTGAATGCTGATTTTGAGTGTAAGTCCTGAGAAATGCAGCTTTGGCCAAGGGGAGAACAAGAATGGACAGTAGTTTGTGCTGTAATAATCATATTTGTATCATAGATTTTGAGATGCAGGCTGCTTCGGTATTCCCTCCCCATATTGCAAGTAGTGATGTTTTCATTGGAACTCCATCTGTCAAAGCGTGGCGTGATCATTTGTGTCCCGTGTCCAACACGACCCCTCATCCTGAGCCGCGCGGGTAGGTGGATGGAGTCAGGCTTCCCAGCTGGATCCCTGGTTCGGGGCAGGTATGGCAGCAAGTGCGTTGCAGACTGCGGACCGCAGGTTTGGAGCTCAAGCGTCTATCCCTCGTTTTCTGATGCAACAAATAAAATGTGACTTGTTGTGCTGGCTGTCTTGGTGCATACGGAATGAAAATGAAGGAAAGAGATGGGATTAAATGCGTAAATTTGGAATCATTTTGGAAGGCAGTTCTGCAGGAAAACTTGCAAACATACAGGGGAAGTGGTGAAGTGTTAATAATGGAAGTTATGTGAGGTTGCAGTATAAAGAATCATTGCACAAAGTGAGAGTTGTCATTTTCAAAGGTAATATGGGGAGTAGGAAGAGAAATGAAGTAATTTAAATATGAAAGGCAATGAAATGGAATGAATCAAAGTATGACTAACAAGGTGATTTAGTGAGATGTAGTTAAGTTGGATGCAATGTGATTTTAAAAGAAAGAGGTAGATTTAGTAATAGAAATGTAGTGTTCAAAGCTAAATACAAAATAATCCAAAGATTCTAAATGCAGCTAGTGTTTAGTAGCAGTATTTTCAGTGGAAAAACTATTAGGCATTTAATTATAATTTCTTTAACTTTAAACCACCTCCTACATGCATAAACATTCACGCACACACACAACAAGGCAGCAAGTTGCCAGGTTGTTGTAATATAAAATAAACATCGAAAGGGAGAAAATAAATGGGCCGTGACTTTATGGTGTCGCTGTAAAATAAACAATGAATATTTTACTGTGAACTAAGCAGTGTGGAAAAAATAAAAGATGAGTAAGATGTAGAGATAAAAAAAATTAAAAGAACGTGTAAATACCATCTAGAAGTAGGTGGACAGAAAAATAAAGTAGTCTGGAGTTTCTGAAAGGACATTGGCAATTGCCACTTGTTGGTGGTCTAATACTGGACTAGTTAGACCACTGGTTAGATACAACATTTGAGCAATCTGTCAAGGTTTTAGATCTTTTCCAGTGATTTTAGCTCTCACAGCTGACATGTTAAATACATGCCATAAATTATCTGAGATTTGGGCAAATTCTTAAATGGTTTAAAGTAGGGGATTTTTATCTCAAAGGATTTGGCCCTGCAAAAAGAAAATATATACATTATTTGAATGTATTCTTATGTCTGAGTAGCAGAGCAAAGACTGCATTACACATTGTACCTGTATTGTAGTAAAACATGTACACTTCTTCACCAATATCTAAATATAAAGATTTTATTGTCTCATTCCATTGTTTTCCTCACTAAATGGGAAGTATTGTTCTTTATTTAAAAAAAGGAAAAAAAATCGTGTTTCCGTTTTAGATTAAAAAACATTCAAAATGAGCTCTGCACTGAGGATTTGTATGCTGAGCCTGTCAGACTCTGAATCTTTATTATTACTGAGCTTTATCCTTGAGTACATAGCTTGCAATTCACTTTGAATATTAAGTGTCAGGCTCAAATGCACTGGTGAGAGATTTGCAGCAGCCAGCAGGTTCCTGTTCCAACCTTAGAAGCCTTTGACCTCTCTCTTCATTGATAAGTGGTCTGATTTCCCAGGTGTCAGCTTACTGGTGTGAAGCTCCTGATGCTGAGTGATGGAGAAGGTACCATTACCTGCAGTTTGTGATTTTCGTAGTACACTGGAAAAGGTTACAGACGAAGAAAAAGATGTGTGGAACTGGTCATTCAGAAATGTGGAGGAAAACGTGTGATGCTTACAAATCGAGTTCTTTTTCTACTTGGATATAGCACAACTAGAAAGAACTTTAGCTAAAAAAAACCACTCTTCTTTTTGTTTACAAATTGCAAATCTGGGACAAACGGTTTTGCAGAGATGCATTCTGTGTGTGTGGGCTATAGATTGCATCATTTATACTTGTGCCTTTTGGTCCTTTCTCCTCCCAGGAAAATCAAAATTTCATTAGTATAGGCAGAAATGTTTTGTAGGGTGTATTGCTTTTGGGGAAAATCTCCTGCTTTTCCTTGGCACAGCTATGCTTCCTGCTTTCCTCTGATCAGAGGTGGGCATTTGAACTACAGTGTGGGATCTGCATGGAATTCCTCTATATTATGACTTCACAGTTTATAATGATAATTATACTCAGCTGGAAACAACAACAAATAATTCTTTTGAAAAGAGACGCAGCCCAAGTTGCTTCTGTTTCATGTAAAATAAACACTAACTTCTTAAAATCAGCTGCAGTCATCACACCTAGCAGAAGTAACTCTACAAAAAAGGAACATTTATATTATTTTACTGTTTGCTTCTTTTTCATCCTGAAATCTTATTTCTTTATAAAGATCAAGAATACTTTTGATAAAATTGGTACAGATACCTCATGTGCAAAGATAGAGATAACTTTTGCCTTCTCTATAGGAATAGGCCCATGGTGGGTCGCATGACCTGTGTCTGGGATCCAGCATGCTTTGTGTGACACCGGGTGGGAAGGCTGGACCATTTCCAGACCTGACAACCCAGCTGACTATCCCCTGCTCTCTCCAGTGTGTCAAAGGACGTTTGTGTCTTCCCTGGTGATAAAAAGTTATTTTGATCAGAAAATGTGCAATGTCTATGCAAATTATATTTTTGTCCACGGGAAACATGTTTGGGTCAGTGGAACATGCTGTACCCTCTCACTGGAGGTTTCATGTTAGGGCTCAGAACGATGCACGCGTTGCTTTTGATGTGTTACGTTTTCCTGGTCATGGTAATAGATGCAGGCTAGAGCTGAGCTGTTTCTGTAAGAATAATGATGTTCTCAATCACAAAGCTTTTGGATAAACTGCCTTTGTTTTTATTTTTTTTTCTCCTTTTTGGCAACTTTATTTCCCTTCTTCTGGTCATTAACTTCAGATGGTATTTATTAACATCTAAAACTCTGAAGCAATGTCAAAATTTTCATTAAAGAAGAAGAAAAAATGGGCAAATTTACCAACCTTTTCTCTACACCTGAAATTTCTTTCAAAAGTGTATTGCTTGTACAGGCATGATTCATTTCTTGACCCATGATAGATGAGTGAACCATTAGTTTAAAAATGCAAAATGGAAAAACCCTGTTCTGAAAGTATAATGTTCCTGCTTTTTAGTCTTTGTCAGTCTCGGGGTATTCAGTGCTAAAAGCTCACCACTGGAATTGAGAAGAGGACTTCTCTATGGCTGCCGTTGATAACAGTTAAGCCTTTTTCAAATTACTTGGTTATTTCTGCATCTTCTTTGAATGCCTTGTTCACTTAAATTTCTGATAAACGACCTTTTATTCTAGTGGGCATAGGAGTGTATTATCATGGTTAAGCGTGTGAGTGATCTCACTGATGCTTGTGGAATTGTTCTATCTGCTCAAGAGCTTTGGTAGAACAGTCACGATTGCAGAAGAGTGAGGAGGAAAGAAAAAAAGAAAAAAAAGAAAAGTTCTAAAACTGTTATTTGTTAAGTAGTAGGTATGATGACTATAGTAGTAGAGAAACTTGGTGCCTGGGACTTTGCCACTTTCCTGCAGTGTCTGCGGAGTTGATTCTCCCAAAGCAGTAGGCTCAGGCATTTGTAGTGAGCTGTCTTTGCAGTCGGAGTTGTGAAAGATGCCTTTTTTAAGGGATCTTTAAAAAGCTGTTCAAACTTATACTAATAAACCAGTCAAGGTATAGAGGGTTGGTTTGGGTTTTGGGATTTTTTTTGTTGTTGTTGTTTGGATTTCTTTAACTGCTTTTTAAAATATTTTCAAAGAAACAAAGCATTTTCTAGTACTTTTTCAGTCGATGTAACATCTTTCATTAATCTTGAATAATTTCCAAAGTTGAGATGGTTTTGTTGTTCTTTCATGCAGAGGTATTTTTTACTTCCATGTGTATTATGCATCAGGATAGATAAACACATGGCTAGATTTTTCTTTTAGCAGCCTTACGTTATCTAGAGTGCTTTTGGGTACTCATGTAAACAGGATTCTCATCATTCTGTTTTTACTGCATCCATCTCTCTCCATTGTCTGTCCAGCTATGGCTGGTTTAAAAAAAAAAAAAAAAAAAAAAAAAAAAAAAAGGGATCTAAAGGATCTTTGAGTGTTGCTGCCATTATTACAGGGTTTTTTCTTCCTCATTTTGAGCTGTGAGTTCTGGAAGTCCGATATGTGCAATACTATAATGCATTTAATGATATTGATCAGTCTTTGTACTTGAGGCAGTTTGATCAGTGTTACTGCAGGTGAAGGTACACATTTTAACATTGTAGTGGCATGAAATTAGAGTAAGAGCTTTTTCAAGAAAGAGACAGAGATAAATGATATTAGGTCACGATAAAACCTGTGGTCATTATTACAAACAAATATTTTGACAGCTATTAGTGGTGTTTGTAATTATAGTCGTACTACACTAGTATGAGGAGAGGCTTGATAGTCTGGCAAACTGCAGATGCTTTGTGCTGGTTTTGGCTGGGAGAGTTTTAGTGTTCTTCCTAGTAGCAAGTGTGGGGCTGTGGTTTGGATTTGTGCTGGAAACAGTGCTGACACCAGAGGGATGTTTCAGTTCCTGCTGAGCAGCGCTTACGCAGAGCCAAGGCCTTTTCTGCTTCTCACGCTGCCCCATCAGTGAGTGGGCTGGGGGTGCACGTGGGATTGGGAGGGGACGTGCCTGGGACAGCTGACCCCAACAGACCAAAGGGATATTCTAGACCATATGATGTCATCAGCATATAAACCTGGGGGAAAGCTGGCCGGGGGCTGCCTTTCAGGGATGGGCTGGGCATTGGTCAGCTGGCAGTGAGCAACTGTGAACAATTAGAATAACTGATGTAAGGGATTTTTATTGCACAGCACCGTAAAAATGTAATTTGACTAGGTTTTTTTTTCAGAACTCTTTAAGCCTAATTTGAAGTAAAAATGTAAAAATATCACTGAAACCACTAAGGTAGGAATGAATCTCTGTCATATGTAAGCTTGGAAAGGAGGGGAATTACATGAAAAGACCACATATTTTTCAACTTAAACCCTCTAAAATTGTATTTCTTTTTTTGAGAATTTCATTACTAATTTGTGTGAAAGAGAACTGACCTTTGCTCCCGTGCAGAGAAGGGTTGCCTATGGAGGACAGGTACTCACCACTTAGCATGAGTTCTGTGCAATCTGTAGAAAATGCCAATCATATTCTTTGCTTCACCCCCATTTAGACAGTAAGGTATTTTGATTATTAAATTGAGGTGGGTTTTTTTTTTATAATTTTGTGAGATGCTGAGGTTGTTCCTCAAGGACTATTTAGTATTTTGTATTTTTTTTCTTCTCTTTTTCTCCCACAGTGCAGTTGATGTCCTCATATATTGTTGGGACATTAATCTTGATAATGGCAATGGAATGCTATGTATTTTTGAAATGGATCTGAAATGAAACACTCGGTGAAGAAGTTGGAAGTGAGGTTTTGATGCTATTTGCCATATCAACCGTGCCTATATCCAGATTTCCTGCCTTACTGTGATTCCATTTGGTCTTTCCTAATATTTCTTTTGGTTTCATAATGTGTTTACCATTAATAGTACGGTTTTTATGCTGTGATTCAGAGAATACTTAAATGTCTACATGGCCTCAGTCACAGGAATAACCGTTTTGAATTCAATGGCTCACCTTATATTTGAAAAAGAAGGTATTTATTTAAAAGTTCTGCCAGGATAGGGGGAGATATCTTGCTGATGACACTTATCTCAAACACAGTATGGAAATAGAAGCAAAGACTGTTTGAGTGTATCACAGTCTAGTTCTGTCTCATAGCCTGTACGATACTGCTGTACCATAGGGCTCAGAGGAGGCACAACGAACTTTTTGCACAGTTTGTACAATATTTTTCAGTAGTCAATAATTTAACAGATCCGTGATATTTTTACCTCCTGTAATACAAGGCAGTTATGAATGTGATGGTCATTATAGAATAGAATCATTAAGGTTGGAAGAGACCTCAAGGATCATCTAGTCCAACCATCCCCCCACCACCTATTACCCACTAAACCACGTCCCTAAGTACCACATCTAACCTTTCCTTAAACACCCCCAGGGACGGTGACTCCACCACATCCCTGGGCAACCCGTTCCAATGCCCTACCACCCTTTCCAAGAAGAATTTTCTCCTCATCTCCAACCTGAACCTCCCCTGGCGCAACTTGCAGCCGTTCCCCCTTGTCCTGTCACTAGTTATCTGTGAGAAGAGGCCAACCCCCAGCTCGCCACAACTTCCTTTCAGGTAGTTGTAGAGGGCAATAAGGTCTCCCCTCAGCCTCCTCTTCTCCAGACTAAACAAGCACAGTTCCTTCAGCCGCTCCTCATAAGACCTGTGCTCCAGCCCCTTCACCAGTTTTGTTGCCCTTCTCTGGACACGCTCCAGGGCCTCGATGTCTTTCTTGTGGTGAGGGGCCCAAAACTGGACACAGTTCTGTTCCCACCTTTCAACTGTGTCCCCTCATTTACAGATACAAATATACAGGATAGTAGAGTGTCAACAGGCACACATAATGCAGAGCACTAACATTTGGCCTTAATAATTCAAATAAGTTCTTATGCCAAGAACAGCTATTCAGTTTGAAATGCCATATGGACAAATTCCTACTCACATTCGCCAAATCTCAGTACTTGTCTTCCTGTCAGGAAGAAAACTTCCATGATTCCTGCATTCAAAACTATGTTCTCTGCACTCCTTGGACTCCAGTTGTGCTGGATGCATTTTTACTTTTGAGACAAAAATTTATTTAATTCTGACAGATCAAACATTGAAACCTCATAGAAAATTATTTTCACAGGACTTTACTCTTCATTTTACAGTGAATATTTCCAAAATATTATTCTTTGCAGTGAATACTGTAAATACTGTACATGCAATCATGACTGTACGTTTGGTGTAGTGGTTGTACTTTTCCCTTCTACACAAAGCTTCACTCTTGACGTTGTATGAAATGTTTTTCTACTCTTTGAGTTTCTCCTGTATCTGCTTCACAGAATACAGTCTGTGCTTAGTGCTTCGTTCTTCCTAAGATTCTCATCCTTTAGAAAATTGACCCAGGGCACCTTGCTTCCATCCTGCTCTTGTCGTACAGACAATGTTCCCTGGCGACGCTGGGCCGCCTTTCTGTCACAGGACTCCTGACAGCAGCACTTCTAAGAGGAAAAGTGAATCAATGAGAATCTCAATCATGAGGCTGGTGATCTGATTGCACTGACTGTCAGGTTTAAGCACCATGATTTCACATGTCCTCGGGCCTGATATCAGCTGACTGCTTCTGAAGAGCTGGAAGCCAGAACCTGAGTCTGTACAGTCTGTGCCCTCCCCATAGAGGGCAGAGGCCGGTACTGGAAACAGGGTCTGTCCGCTGGCAGCCCCAAGCAGGGTGCTGAACCAGCCCCATGATCCATCTGGGGAGTCCGATCAGGAGCAACAGTTCATTGGGACAGAGCGAGGACAGAGACAAGGTGAAAATATGGGTACCAAGTCCATGCAGGAAAGAGAACTGAAGGACAGACTGTTACAGAGAAGATGCAACATAGGTCTAGGGGGTTTACCCAGAAGGTAGGTTGCCTGCAACCCATGTCTGAGGTCCATCCACGGCTGGAGATGGTATAGTTTAGGCCAGGGGACAGAGTCTGAGAAATATTATTTTTTTTCCCCATTATGGTAAGAAGCTCTGTTCTGTCAAATATGCCTTAGAATGGTCACATTGGAAAAAAAAAAAAAAAAAGAAAAAGAAAAAAGAAGGCAGTAATAAGGTGTTGCTCAAGACTTAAATTTAATGGTAAAAAAGTGCAGCAAGAAATGCTCAGTAAATGGTTTCGGTCTACCTCTTCTAAGGCTAATCAGTGCAGTGAGATTATCTACATCAAGTATGCTAGAACAAATACCCAATATAGTTTATCGTATTCCAGTTGCATTTCTTTTTTTTCTCCTTTCCTCTTTTTTTAACCTGATGTTCTAAGGATTTCCTTTTAGTGCCTACAAACATCTCCTTTTGACAGACAGTGCAAATTAAAAGATATGGCTACGCAAAGGAAGCTGGAACCCAAATATGCCCCCTGGGTTTTCATTTACAGTTAGAAGCTACAGACACAATTACTGCTGACAGAAATTCAGAAGCCAGTGGCAGAGTGCATGTGGCAGTAGACTCATGCCAGGCAGTAATTGGGAAGATTATTTTTAATCAGAGCATATCCTACAGCCCAAACATTAGAAATCTCTTGTAAGGCTGACAGGAAATTAAACTGAGACCAAACAAAAAAGCCTCAAAATAGAAGTAATACGGTTAGAAGTCTAATGATGGCAAAACTCACTACTTGTTTTATTTGGCTCTTATCTAAAGGGAATGACTTTTAACTTGCAGCAACAGATATCATTGTTTAATTGCTTTTTTAGAACAGAATTAAAATAAAAAAAATGCCAGATTAGATCAATTTCTACAAAGGCTTTTGATAAAGGTGTGAAGCATAGGTGTTAAGTCAGGCTTAGTAATTGTGTATATGTATTAGTAGTCATTTTTATTATTGCTTTGGGGTGGAGTTTTTTCTCTTTTCTTTTAAATTTAGTATAATGCTAAGGAAGCTACTTCTACAGAAAAATAATATAATGTCTGGAATACTCTTGGAATGCCCAGGTATGGGAACTATTTGTGAAGCCTGCATGGCCTGGGGCTAGCTTTCTCAATGACCCTGCAGAATGACCTCTGCCTGTTTGGGTGGCCTGAGCTGAGTGCCCTGAGGGAGAAAAGACCCAGCGGCGATTCTCATTACTTGTCTATGCACCTGAAATTTTGACGTAGAAATGCACCTTTTCCATTTTTAAATGAATCTCAAAACTTCATAATCTTTGCCAGATTTTTACATACATACTTAGCAGGTCTTGTAGTTGACTCTCTTCTCAGTTTGCCTTTTCTCAGAAAAGAAAGACTGGAGCCCTGCAGAACGGTAGCTCCACTCTTGGTCTGAAGAAGGGTGTTGCCGTTCTTCTATATGCCTGTCACATACAAATGTTGTAATACCAGATGCAAGCAAAATGTTCCTAATTGTATATTCATTTCTGTGTGATAAGAAGGCAAAACAAGAGCCTACTTCTTGTTTTGCTAAGATATGACAGTTGTGGAAAAGAAATTTAGCATTAAATATGCATATCGTGTTTCCCCACAAGGCTGCTTTTAGCTGTGTGGACACTCTTAATGACATTTTGTGGCAGTGCAAACAATAATAAGGTATAATGTCAAAGTCCATCATAGTCAACTAGGTTATCTTGAGACTTGTAAACAGAGTTTTATCAGAATGTAGTTTGTTTTCTACAAAATGATTAGCATTTTTCAGCTGCGTTTCCTTCTACTGAAAATTGCTACATATAGTCGTGAATATGACTGAAAAATCTTGCTTGTGGTTTAAATATTGCCTGAGTAGCTAGGTAACAAATAAAGCGTACTTTGTAAGGTATGCAATGTCTGCAAAGCAGTCTACGAGAGACCTGCAAATACAGTGATGTACTGTGTAATAACCGACGGAACCTCGTCACCGTCTGCCTGGTTTGTGGGAGCCTCTGGGTGCCCTGCGCGAGCAGCTTTCCTCAACTGGCCTCTGTTACTGGTTCAGAAAAAATAGTACAGGGACTGGCTGGGGAGAAGTCTTTGTAAAGTTTGCGAATGTGTGACTATTTCTTTGTCCCTCAAGAGGGTAACAAAGTACCTTGGGTGGTGGTACGGAGTACAGGGCTGTGGGTAGAGGTCCACTCTTGTATTGCCAGGTGCTTTCAGACCGTTTGTTTTGAGGAAATCCTCTCTTTGCTTGTATTCAGATTGCTAAATATTTTAAAGAATATCTGCGGTCAGTAGAGCGTAAAACCTGAATATTTCTATATGGACGCAGTTAGAGAGGGATTATACAGTACTGTAAATTAGGCAAAATGAATAATTACTCTTTGGTTAAATATTAACGTCAAGTTAATTGTTTGAGAGGTAACTATTTTTACAGTTTCTCATGCGTTTGCTCTGATTTAATACAATAGTACTTTGTAAATTACATACAGAAGTATATTCTTACTTTTTCCTGGAGTTGTAAACATTCTTAAAATCCTGTACCTCTTGTTTCTGTGTGTATTCTGAGCTTCCTCAGTCACTACAGTGTACAACTGCAGGATAAGTAAGGAACACCAGCAGTAACAGCTGGGAGTATAATGTTTCTAAAATTAATGATAGGTATTATTATGCTAAGGAGAAAGTCTGTTAGGATTGAGTGGTCAGGTACAAGTCTTTCAGAAAAGGAAAATTAATGTACTGTAACCTCAATGAGATAGCATTTTAATCAGTATGAATTCTAAAAAGTGAAAGTTTGCATCTGAAAAATCACAGTGGTTTCAAATTGTGAAACACAAATACCCCAATGGAGAAAACCTGAGAGACTTAATTTTCAATTATTCAATTCAGTTTTGTTGACCATGAACAAGTTTCACTCTGACATTACAAGATGGCCCTAAATTGGGCGTCAGTTTTGAAAATGTAAGCTAATTGCTTAAAAAGTACTTCTCCTTAGAGATTTTTAAGGAACCCTTGATGCCATTGATTTACCTTGCGTTGTACTCAGAGATCTTTGATCTCACACAAAGAAACACTACCCAGAAAGCAGAAGATGCAACAGTTCTAACGTATAGTTTATGTGCACATGCAGCCTGCTTACGTCAGCTCTGTTTTCTATAGCATTTTTGTATGTTTATAGTTAATTTTATTTCATAAACAAAAGAAAACTTGTGTCTTCAGCTCAGAAGTTGATTAAAGGGGAGGTCTGGCAGTAAGACAGTTACAATTACTGCTAGAAGCTTGAGTTGTGAAGTTGGATCTTGCTTTGATGAATACTCTCCTAGTGATCTCCCTGCTCTAAGGAGGCCACAAGTATGTTTTCTGTCGCTGATCGTCCCTTTTTCAGGTGCTGAAGTTGTTGGGTTTTTTATCAGTATGTGCGATGGTTGCAATATTATCCAACGTGCTTATAGAACATGTACCTTTCCGGTCCCGGTACTTCTTGTTAGTTATCCTCAACAGCATTAGAGATAACCACTACTGACTTTTGATTTACTGATTTATTTTGTTGTTGTTGTTTAAAATGAAATCACCGACAAGGAATAATGTATTTTTTGAAAAAAATTCAATATATTTACTGTTTGGAAGTTTGTTGAGGTGGATAAAGTATATTAAATTTATCTATGGCATATTTTGATAATACACAGACTCATGTGGAGTCTTCAAAGAAAATACCTATGTACAGTGTTTCTGTTTTCAAGAGTATTTGTATCAGAGAGTATATACTACCATTGCACATGGAAATGAAAAAATGCATTTAGGGAGAACTGTTATAAAAAACATGGCTGAGCTTCCTGTAACTTCTAAAATTCACTGAATAATTCAGTAAAATATTAGCTGTCACCAGCTGCTCATCAATAAGAAAAAGTGGCATGGAATAGAATGTTACCCTATTCTAATTCCCAGCTATGTGCATGTCAAATATATTTTGGATAGCCCCTTTAGTTTATGTATTTTATGATCATTTTTCTTTTGCTAAATTGCTTGAAATTTTCAGTTGAAAAATACACAAATCACAGTTGTGTGTTCCTGTTGAAACAGAAGACTGTACTGGGGAAAATTCTGAACTATGGCACAGTAATTGCATGTCTGTTTCAGTAGGTAAGTTCAGAATGCAGACATAGGATTTAGATAGCAAATAAATTTCTGACTGCCTGGAAACTTTTACTGCCCATTGAATGATTAATAAATAAATAATAAAATCTTTGTTGGTATTTGTCAATCAATAAGCATATTTTGCTGTTTGGCTTAGTACTACAATAAAAATGCAATTATGACCCAATAATGTATGCAACCCTTCTAGTGAAAGCCTAGGTAATACATTATCAATTTTAATTTTTGTTACAACGCTTTGAATTTTAAAGCCTACCTTCAGCCTTCCATGGTGCAGGGCACAAATATGATCTCCTTTGAATCTCTCGATTGCTCTAAGAACGTATTTTTCTTTTCTTAGGAAACTACACAGAAGCCCCATGCAAGTGGTGCCTATTGTTTTCATGATCGGAACCTTCTTTCAGTAAGTGCACTGATTTTTATTGTTGTTTGTTTATTTTATTTTCCTTGGAATTTGACTGACATCTCTGTTGTGCTGTCATAATGAATAAAGAAATACTTTGGACTTCACGACTTGCCAGGCTGATGCTGGACCACAAGACTAATAGACTCTAAGTACAAGATCTGATATTTTTTAGTCTTTGGTGAACAACTTGCTAGTGACAGGCTTGGAAAACAATCTTCCCTGTTTCTGGCTGTATGTTAAAGTACTTTTCTTTTGTATTTCCCTTTTACATGTTAGGGTGATGTCACTATCATATTTATTTTACTTTCGGCTGATTCCCTTAGAAATAAATGACTGTATGTAGATCAGTCACAGACTTTTTTTTCCCTTAGAACAGCTATGGATATTTCATCATGCTTTCCTTTTTAAATGCACTTGTAATGTCAGAATAGGGAATATAATTAATTAAGCTCCAAAATTTATAGGATGTTTAAAAAAGTTTTTCTGCTGATTTGGTTTTCACTTTTTTGCTTCCTGAGAAGAGGCTTTCACATCCAAACTCGGAATTTGTTTTTTCCTGTGAAGTTTTTCATTTTAACACATACTTAGAAACAATACCGGTTAAGAACTTTTAAATCAGGATATAAATTTCTATACTTGTCATAATAAATACAGAAATATCAGAAAAAACTTAAGTGTATGATTATTGGTAGGTGTGTATTTGGTACTTGTCAAGCAATTTTTAATAATCTTCTGCTTCAGGTAAACCGCAGTGCTCTAACATTTTGTACTGGGGAATAAGCATGGCTTGTTCTGTATTGGACTGAATAAAGATATTTATATTTTATATACATTTATAAATATACTATTCTTTGTTCTATGTGTAGAAAGTAAAGAAGCTGAACATGTGTATTGACAGAATAATAGACTAGATTAACTTTTTTGTTCAAATGCATTAACATTAGTAGCTGAGTTCTGCCCCAACACACTAAGTTTGGTGTCATTGAAAAAATTAGACATATAGTCAGTGTTAGAAATAAGAGTTTTATATTTATTCTCCTACACTGAACACAATCTTCCTCGTAATGTCTTTGAAAAGAGATTTCATTATTTCAAAAAGACTGCCTTGCTTACAGGATGGAAAAAAAAAAAAAGAGAGAAGCCTGTTCATCTTGAGGACAGATTTAAATCAATTCTGTTAGTGCTCAGCATGCTTGTTGCTTTTAGCTTTTCCTCTGTCATGAACGGTATTTCCTATCACCTTACAGCTCTTAGAGGAATTTTAAGCAATCGACAGCTTTTGTTAGAAAAATTCTGTTAGAAATTGTAAGAATGAGGTTGGGGTTTCTAACCCATGGGAGACAGCCATCCCCGAGATAATTACTGTCATGTTTTTAGGAAGCTAACATGAATTTGTCTGTGAATATAGTGCTTCATTATCTATAAATGTAGTTGAAGGAAAAGATATTAATCTTTCTTCAACAAGCTAAAGCAGAGATTTGGGATATATGACAAGAAAGACGAAGAAAATAATAATCATTTGGAATTTGAGGAAGGTTTAATGCTGCCAAATCTCAATGTGCATAATTGGTTTTATTATTTTCCCTTGTGATCATAACCTAACCAGCACCATGAATATCAATCAACTTCTAGGGCTAAGAGGTCATTTTTTTACCAAGCTGAGACTGAAGTCCAGCATGTTGCCTGGTAACAGACTATGTAGATGAGTTGGCTCTTAAGTACACCATATGGCTGGGCGTTATGCCCTATTCACCCGTGACATGGTGTACACATGTAGTACATTACTGATTATAAAATGGTTTGTCCCATTCCCTTATTTAGAAGAAGCATTTAAAAATAGCAATGCCAATCCAACACAGACGTGTTAAGATTATGGAATCGCGTGTAATGAAACAAATGAAATGTAATTTCTGTGACAAATGTCAAAAAGCCCACGTAATAATCACAGTAAACCTTGTGTTCAGTATGCTTCAGCTGTTTAAGTACAATTCCTAGCTGTGGTTGCTTTACAGTATTTTTCTATTTCATTTTGATAGCCAAATATGTTGAGGTAAGTATAGATTTAACAGTTTAATTGCAGAGAAATCCTGCATTTCAAAATTGAATTTTATATTGTAGTTGGTTGATTCTACCAGATAGCCTACGGATTTATTTGGCATTTGACCTTCTATTAATTGTGCAATAATGTCTACATACTCAACCAAAGATACAGTGCATTGAGCAAACCAGTAAACAAAGCAATAAAAGACAGTTCCAGAAAACAACAACTAAAAATAAACTCGACAGGCAAAGGCGATAGATTTGTTCCAACATACAATGGAAAATCAAGGACAAAGAGTGACTGGCAAGAATTTTGTAGCAGAAATGGACATAAAACCTGGGTCAGCAGAGTCCTCATTCATTCCCTTGACCGGAGTGTTTTTCCCATTCCACTATCATGAACTGGAATGAAGGTGGGAATGCTGCAGCGTTAGGCAGGAGCACATTCCATGATCTCTGTGCTCTGGCTATTGTATGCTGGTTACAACTGAAAAGCAAGAAGGGGGGTTGGTCTTGTGTGTAATGACAATGATCTGCACAAGTGAAATGGAAGATCCCTAACTGGTGTCCCAGTTCAGGAGCCTGGGCAGTTAGCAGTGGTTATACTGCATTTCTCTGTCTCTAGCTTATTTGGAAAGATGAATTACTGTGCTTAGCTCTCCCCTATGCAACTCCCTTGCCTAAAGCTATAATTCTTTGGCAAAGCAGCCATTTCTCTCTCGCCGAGGAGAAAGAGCTGTTATCTTTTCCATGTTTTGCGGAAAGTTTATACAGTTGCTTTTTGAGAGAAAAGTTCTGTATACTTGCCCTCTCTGTTGTTGTTTTTTAATCCTCAGATTGTATATAGTTGCTGCTTAGCTTGATAAACACACTGTCATTAAGCAATGCCATTGTTTTATTACTAACCCGTTTCCTTGGCTAGGCATTTTAAAGGTGATAGAGAAATGATGAGAGAGTGGTGCTGCTCCGTGTTAATTTGATAGTTGCATCCTTTGGATGATCTGCTGTGACTATCCACATTTTAAACCCTGGTGGATGTAAATGCATGTATGCAAATATGCTGTCAGTCTCAAAACAGTCTTATCTTCACTTCTCCTGGAGTCCGTCGGTGACACAGAACTAGTTGCTGTGCTGTAAAGGCCTATAAAGCCGTTGAAAGAAAGGCATTTAAAACCCGTTTCCCTAATTTTAGAGTTGTGTTTCCTTTTGAATTGTGAATGTGTTGAAATAAGTAACAGAAAAATAGCTATTATTGCGCTGAAAATATTTTATTATTGGAGATTATGAGTCCTTTTCCCCCTTCATTAAACACATCTTTAGAAATTGTTCATACAGTAAATCTCTTTTGCAAAACAACATAGAGGAATTTGAGGAGTTTAGTATGATCTAGGGATTTCTACCTGAGAGGCACGGCAAAATAATTGTGAGAGCGTGCTAGTATAAAATATCATAATTCTCTTAGAAATAAACCAGTATTATAACCTTTTTCTAATAAATGTAGAAGGAAAAAAGATTTTAATGATTGCATTCTATTTATTCATCTCTCTGTATTCTAATGTAGTCTGAATGATAGTATTAGTCTGGAGAGTTGAATATTTTTAAAATTGCAGCACTTTGAATTACTGATATCTGTGAATTACAATAAAAAAGGGTTGAAGAATGGTAGTTAGATAACGTAAATGAAGCAGTAAGTTCTACTCCATTACTTCATCTGAGCTAGGATGGGGAACTGTTTAGTTGTTAGTATCTGCTCCATTGTCATATTATTCAGTGTTGTTTTGTGATATCTTCAAATATCTTCAACAGTTATTGCAGGAATTCATTAAGGACCAGAAGCAGTGAGGCATTTACACGCTCCTAATGATAAGCAGGAGAATATCCTCATGGATGTTTTTTCTTCAGAAAAAGCTTAACTAAGGGAGCTAAGCCTGACCCGGGGTTGAATTTTTTCTGGTGCTGGTGCAAGGTAATTCAGTTTTAGGTGGTTTATTTGTCATATTACTTTTCCATTAGTTAGACACATGTTTAGTTAGATATGATCGATCTTTAACTCTTTCCTGCGTAGGGACTAAATATACTAAAAAAACTCTTTGTGTGGTTTGGGTGTTTGTTGGTTTTTTTCAGTCTGCATGTTCCAAAGATTTACCTTATTTCATTTCTCATAGGGAAGAAAATGTTTTCTGTTGTTGGGTGTCACTAATTTGAGGTTTATATCAGTAAAATTTCTAATGATCTTAGA
The DNA here is from genome assembly GCA_013399095.1 of Psophia crepitans. Lineage (NCBI taxonomy): Eukaryota > Metazoa > Chordata > Aves > Gruiformes > Psophiidae > Psophia > Psophia crepitans. Next base: position 141,374 of record VWZZ01000407.1, read on the forward strand.
AAGAGCAGCTATGGTAGCAGGTTTACGTGAATCACTGTTAAACCCCTGCTATAATTTATGATTCCCTAAATTGTAAAAGGA